>BSBM01001991.1:0-600000 GCA_027924585.1 Larix kaempferi
ATCATTTTCACGCTGTCGCCTGTAGGAAGACCATACAGAAGACGAACACGCTCGTTTGAAAGAATACCAAGGCGGACCACATATTGCACAAAAGTCCATCTTAAATGGCCATACCATTCATCTAAAAACCAAATACAAGACCAACACGCTCACTTGAATGAATACCAAATCTATTCAGTGAATGCCACACTGAAGTATTGAAGACCATGTCGAGAGGCACCGAAGAGGAAGAGGAAGCGTGCCATTAGGTGAAGACGTAGTAAATGAAGACGTAGTAAAGGAAAAAACAAATACCAACTCACCTACTTCTTTTTTTCCAATCAGAAAAATAACTATACTTTATTATAAAGTATAAGAAAGGTATTATAAAGTATAAGAAAGGTAGTGTCCATTACAACAACCCTCATAACGAGGAAATAAATCACCAAAGAGTCCCACTCACCAAAGAGTCCCACTGGACAAAACGAAAGATAATGCTCAAACCCCTGAGCCAAGACAAATAGGCCAATGAAAAACAAGCTGCCCCCAGCAAAGAGAAAAGTACCGCTCAACCCATTGAGCCACGAAGCCCGAAAGCAAGATAAAATGACTGAAGAAGAAAGGACAGCACCCACAGGCTACAAAAAAGTAGAGTGTCCAACACCCTCAAAGAGGAACGCAAGGATCAAAGGAGGCAAATGCTGCCCTTCTCCCGAATGATATCGACTTCCCACAGTTCAAAAAAAAGCATCCCTTCTAACGATAAAAGAGCACGCTTTGAGAGGGTGTCGGCTAGACCATTTTCCTCCCGAGACACATGCAGAAATTGGATGCCCAAAAAGTGAGACTAAAGATCTGATCTTGTCAAGCCAAGGAGAGAGCACAAGAATACTCCCAATATGATTAACCCAGTTGATTACCACCTGAGAGTCACCCGCAATCTGCGAATACTAGCGAAATAAAGGATAATCCAAAATGCACAAAGTTCACTTTTGGTATTAGTCCCCGAGCCAAAATTCATCCATAGTTTAGAGTATTTACCATGATCTAATGTAAGAACCCCACCCTTATTTACCATGATCTAATGTAAGAACCCCACCCGCACCACTTCATTGCAGCTAGGGTGAGAGATATTTTAATAAATCTAAACATAGGAAGCTTTTGATAAAATGCTCCGCAATCCGATAGTAATGCAGCTCTGTTATCCACTCTCACTTGAAGGAAGACCAGAAAAGCAACTCTGAAGTTTCGAAAAATATATCCAGAGAAATGAAGACCATAGTACACGCCACAAGAAGCCAGAGGTTAAAAAAATACCAACTCATTCAATTCATTGCAGCAGGGTGAAGAAGTCATTATGATATATGTACTAAGCAGTCCTGCAGTATTGATGTTATTTTTCCTCATTGTAATGCTCTACTATCTGATAGTAATGTACGTCTGGTATCAATCTTCTCACGCTCGCCTGCAGAATGATCAGAAAAGCCACTCTGGGTAGTATTGAATGCCATATCCAGAGACAATGCCACATGAGGAAGCCAGCTGAAAAAATAATGCCAACTCATCCAATTTATTGCAGTGCAGCAGGTTGAGGAAGACTTTTTGTAAGGTGCTCTGCAATCTGATAGTAATTGCACCTATCCAACCATCTTCGCACGCTCGCCTGAAGTAAGACCAGAAAAGAGACGCACGCTCACTTGAAGAAATACCAAAACGGGACACATATGGCAATGCAGCTAACTAAAAGCCGCTCTAAAGGGGCATAGGAGAAAATCATACTTGGGGTCATTCTGAAGTCTGTCCAAAGAAATTGCAAACAATTGCCAACGTGACAACCTAAACTCCCACTCAAAATGATGGAAGACTTTTTTTAAAGTGCTCTGCAATCTGATAGTAAATGCACCTATCCAACCATCTTCTCACGCTCGCCTGAAGTAAGACCAAAAAGAGACGCACGTTCACTTGAAGAAATACCAAAACGGGACACTTATGGCAATGCAGCTAACTAAAAGCCGCTCTGAAGGGGCATAGGAGAAAATCATACTTGGGGTCATTCTGAAGTCTGTCCAAAGAAATTGCAAACAATTGCCAACGTGACAACCTAACTCCCACTCAAATGATGCTGATTATATGCAATTTCATTGACACCTCAATTAATACTGCTACAGCTGTTGTAGATTTGGACTTTCACAAAATACAACCCAAAATATGCATGCCTGAATCAACAATTAAGACGATCCAGAAGCAAAGGATCTATATAGGGAATTGCAAATCTGACAAATGCTAGGATACTTACAAATGTGATTAAAAAGTACAATACGCGCATACCTCTACTTCACACAGAACCAGCATATACATATATAGTTTCTTCTGTTTGCAGTCTATTGTAAACCACAGTACACCGATACAGGAATTTGAGAGTTGGGTGTACCATCTGATGACGGCCATGAACAATTAAAAAACAGGAAGATAATTCAAAAGGCTCCGAAGCACTGTTAAATCCATGAGGCCTTCATGGACCATTAAATGGTAAATGGCAGATCATGGAAACTATTTTGCAGTGGATTCAGTTCCAAATCAGAGCAGAGAGATATTTGCTTTGCCGCTTCAGAATGGTCCTACTTGAAAGCGACGGCATACCCTTTTTCACATACTGGAGATATTGCGTGAATCAAAACACACTCTGTAGATCACAAACCGATTACACCTTCAAAATAGAAAAGAAAACCTAAAATTACAAATTATTGCAAGAAATTAGATCAGATTCAAACCCCGATTCTCTCCCTGTTGACCATATTACATAAACCCTAAATTCCGTTTCCTTTCCAATCAATAGCTTCAATATAGCTAATCGAGAATGCTCGACTTCATATATCTTCAACTTATCTGCAGATTAAGAATAGATGTCATCGCCTACTTCCAGAGACTGTTTCCAATAGCTGTTGTACCCCACTACTCAAGCCTGGGGGTGACAATGCAAAGCACTAGCTTCCTGTAAAAATACTATGGGAGCGACTCTTATGCAAAGCATTAGCTTCCTGTAAAATTACTACAAGAGTGACACTTAATGCAAAGCATCTGTGTACAAAAGCAAAATCGTAGTATCTGTGACTTTAGAAAACAACAAACCTCTTGAATGATGTTTTCGAACCGAATATTACCGCACTTGCAGAATATCGCTTACAAAACAATAAGTATGTTAGTGTGCTGCAGATTTTGGACGGCGGATATGGCTGTAGATTGTGGACAACCCAAAGGCTCAAACAGATATACATCTTTACCCCTCTGTGATTTCTGTAATGGATGGAATCTCATAATCCCTACCAATATAGGACAAGTATAACCACCTAAATAAAATCAAAAAACATAAACTGGTATTGCAGGAGACTATATGATTCAAATTGTACTTCCTAGGATAATAGCCACTTTGGTGTGGGGGGCATGCAAGCTTACACCTATAAATCACAACTGTGTACTGTGTAATGTGTACAAGAGCACAGGACAGTATCTGTGATTTTAGAGAACTTAAGAAAAATTACCCCTATAAACCTCTTGAATGATCTTTTGGAGCCGAAAATCACCCCACTTGTGGATTATTGATTTCAAAACAATCACCACTGTGTAGTGTGTACAAGAGCACAGGACAGTATCTGTGATTTCAGAGAACTTAAGAAACACTTAACAACAAACCTCTTGAATGATCTTTTGGAGCCGAAATTACCCCACTTGTTGATTATTGATTCAAAACAACGCTTCAAACGTATATTAGTCTGCTGCTGCAGATTGTGGACGACTGACACGGCTGTAGATTGTGGACAACCCAATGTTTCAAACAGACAGATATTTACCCTCTTGTCTGATTTCTGTGAAGGATGGTCATATTCCCTGCCAATATATAGGACAAGTATAATCACTTAAATAAAAAAATTAACCGATATTGAAGAGACTACATGATTAAAATAATACTCCCTAGGATAATAGCCACTTTGGTGTGGTGGTGCTTGCAAGTTTGTCAAATCCCCTCTTTCAGATCTACTTCAGATAAACGAACAAATGTAATCTTTTCCTGCAAGCCAAAAGGCTTAAGGAGCGCGGTCCGGTCCTGTCATCGGGATTAAAATTCAAGATTATATAATTATAAAACATAATCAAAATCCCTTCCGCCTGATAATAACTTGAGAAAATGCAAATCAGATGAAGGAAAAGCTTACACTAATCTATTTTCGTTGAAGATAATTATAGGGCCACTAAATGAAATGCCGCAAGAGATGCTTAACCACAAACCCCCTGGATGACCTCTCTGATTTCTGTAAAGGATGGGCTTTCATACTCCCTGCCATTAAACGAGAAGTAAACCATCCAGATAAAAGAGAAACCGATATTAAAGAGACTAACTGATTCAAAATAACACTTCCTAGGATAATAGCCAATGGTTTTAGGGGAGCTTGCAAGCTTGTTACATCGTGATGCGGAGCATCCAGACGTGCGAGCAACGGCTAATCCGGAGCATGGGGAATTGGCGCGGGATCTCAACTGGACGCCGGATAGATCCGTAATCTGAGGGATAACAGAACTACTTCAGATCCGGTATGTGAGCGGTCAATGCTGCGGGAGTTCTGGGGACTAGCATTTGGCGAACATGGGCAGAGAGCAAACAGGGATCCTACGGAAGAGAACGGGGTCTTCATTTTCTTGGTTTTGGTTTTTGGTTATTTTCGTTTTGGGAGTGCTGCGTTCTGAATCCAGTCAGGGTACCGGTTTCTTATTTCAGTTTTGGTAGGAGTAACAAGAAGGGCCTGCGTGCCCGCTCAGTGCAATAAACCAGGTCTGTGTGCCCTGTAGGAATGAGTTTAGTATTGAGTTCTAGTGTCTATGTTGTTGTCTATTGGGCCAATATGGTCTCTGTTGATTATTAATAAGAATGCCTGAATAGGCTGTTTGTGTTCTGGTAAACTCGTGTGTTTGTTACCATTGTGTTTTGACAGAGTACCAGTTACTCTGTTTTTAGTTGATTGACTGTGTTTTGCAGCAGAGTGTCTGCATCACATCGCCTCATCAGATCTACTCTAAATATACCAACGAATGCAAATCTTCTTCTGCAACAAAGAAGCATCAGGGAGGGGCCAGCCCTGTTATCAAAACTAAAGCAATTACATACAACTATAAAACTCGATCCAAATTCCTAACAGCTGTTAACTACTATAGAAAATCCAAATCAATTACAGATGGAAGATCTTAAGGTTAGGTTTAAGCTAAAATATTTGGATTATTTTGTTGAAGATTATAGAAGGGTGAATAAACAAATCAGGTTCAAAGACCAGTTAAATAATCCAACATAAATTCTTGAACCCTCCAAAATTAAATGCAAAAAATATTTAACATAGAAAGAAATCGAATCAGGTTCAAAGACCAGTTAAATAATCCCAACATAAATTCTTGAACCGTCCAAAATTAAATGCAAAAACATATTTAACATAGAAAGAAATCGAAGCCATCAATACCAAATATATGTCAACAATTTTTATACAAATCCAGCCCATCCTCAAAAAAACTGAACTACAGGTATCTCTTGAACAAATACCTGAAAAAATGCCCTGGAATTGCTGAACAGGTCGAGTAATCCATATCCTTTAAACAAACAAGGAGAACTTCCATGAAATATAATCGCAATTATATAATAGCTTCAAAGAAATCCCATTCCCAATAGAAACCTCATCCAAAATTAACAGTCAGAATTGGACATGGAAAACATAAAATAAAAGATTCAACGGGAACAGAGAAGAGAACCGGTGAAATTAGAGAAAGAAAGCACCAACGAAATGAAATGGTATGATCAGGAGTCTGCCATGAATATAATCAACACAAATAATGTTAATTTTAAAACTACCAAAAATATTGCCGACAAACGTTGCACCTGTTAAGCAAATCCCAATTGCTGAACGCTTTCAATCGACAAGGAAACAAACGTAAGACACAGAAATTGAAATGAAAACTCGAAAGCTGTGTAATACTATATCTCTGTGGGCGAACTCGATAGCCGATTGGCAAACCAAGAGACGCTTGAGAGGAGAAGGATCACCATCCATCGCAATTTCCCCTCCCATCCCCAATGAAGGGAATGGTGGGAGAAAGACGAGTGAATGTGAGCTGGCGGAGGGTGGAGCTTGTCAATTTATTGGCGGCCTGGGGGTAGTGGACGGTGCAGATGAAACAGTGGAAGAAGATGGACGAACGTGATTAACAAGGAAAAGCTAGAAAAGATTTTAAAAAAAGGCGATAATGATTATGAAATCGCGTGCATCCGATGCCATTCTTTTCTCCCCAATCGCGTGCGTCAAATTCCATTCTTTTCTCCCACCAACTTACTGTAATTTTAACGTCATGATTGAAAATGTAGAGCAGGATAAAGGCTAATCAAAACCGCCTCAACTCGCCGGAATTGTGGGCAAGAAATTGTTGTTAAAATAGTAATTTAGATATTTAATTTGACAAAAGCAATTTGCTGAAATTACAAAATCCTAGAAATAGCAATTTCCAAAAATAATTTTAACTTTTTTTTAACAAATTTTCCTCAAAAGACGTTTTAATTAGCTTTTATCCTAAACTGGAATAATTTTAACCAATTTTTAACAAATTTTCCTCAAAAGACGCTTTAATTAGCTTTTATCCTGAACGGAAAATATATGGTATCTGGTGCATTGAACATCTCTCTAGAAGACTTAGCGTAAACTTAACCTCCACTTTTTTTAATAAAGCTTTATCTCACAGGGAACGGTAATTTTAGTCAACAAGAGCAGCGTCTTCCCTCTTTTTAATATTTAAAAAATAAGTATAATGCTAGCATACTTCCTAAAGTGGGGAAATGAAACGCCCAAAGAACTTCAATATTTTGTAAAATAAGAAAAAAACTTGTATATTTAAACAATATAATTTTATTTGTTTGAAAGCAAGTCTAGCTAATGTATGGTAGAGATAGTAGTTGATGAAATTGAAATGAAAATGTTGTTGCAATTACTAATAAGCAATAAATAGAAACCCATGGAATGGATGGCAAGTAAATGAATTGTACATTAATTTGGCATACAAAAAAGTATACATATGTGAGTAAAACAATAAAAAGCTAGGTAGTGATCAAGTTTGGCTCTAAATATATTGGATTTCAACATTGATATTTTCATTTTGCAGGGATTGGGGATTGAAATTTTAAGTGTGAAAGGGACAATGAATGAAGGTGTGCCTCTTGCTTTGTTCGAAGTGACACATATGAAGTGTCTTTCATCTTTGCATAACTTTCAAAGGAGAACGATGGTGCAATTCACATTCCTTCTAATGTTGCAGTGGGTGGCATCGTTGTGAATGTCAAACCTTGACGTCCATTGTTACCAATGTCAATGGTTGACCTTGTTGATGTCAATCTTGGGATTTATGGATAGTCAATTCCCAAGCCATCTTGAGAGGGATTTATGGGTGGAATTGATATGTGCTTTGGTTGAGAGTGGTTCCATGGATTCCCATTGAAATTATCAAATGCCGCAGCAACATAAGCTAGTAACTTAGGAGGGTGGAATTGCGATCATGTTGTACGACTTAAATCGAGACTTTTAATAAATAAGAATAAAAGATTATATGTGTTTAATATATCGGTTCACGGACACGTGAAATGTCCAAAGATGATATCGGTTGCATGTTAATTTTTTGATGTGGTTTTCTTTGCGGGGTTTGGGGATCGAAACCAGTAAGGGTGTTGAGGTGGCGGAATAAACCAATTTATAATTAATCCCAATGTCTGAAATTTTGTAGAAGTAAGGCATGTAAAATCTGAAGTCGGTATGAGATGTTGCTCGACATTTGTCTTTATAGGGATGGTTGACCCAATGGTCAGATCGATCGGTTTTGTTATTTAGGGAATTGGTTTTGTTATTCGAGGAAATTACCATGTTTCTATTGTCCTCTCTGGTTGTGGGGAGAGAAAATTATTTCAATTTTAGTTAATAACAAATAGTATTTTCCTCCTAGAGGAGTTCTTGTTCTCTCTTGCATTTCCTGCAAGAACTGTTGGTTGTAGAGCCAAATCTTCTAGTCTCATAGATGATATTGTATCAGTTGTGTTTGTACCTCAGTTTTATATGATATGTAGGTGGACTGTACACTCAACCTAGCAGGGGGGCATCACCCCCCCATGGGGTTCCAGGGGGGACCATATCCCCTGGCTGGGGGTAGCGCCCCCGAATAAAATTTTTGGGGCTGTTTTTTGCCAGCTATTTTGCGGGCCCATGGTTTTGGGTATCCCGTGGTATTTTCCCATTATATTTCCCTTATAAAATAAAGACATTGTAATACGGCTAGGGATGATGTATTAGGTTTTATGCATTGTAAAGATCTCTGAGATTATGAGAGAGACTGTGAAATAGAGAAGAGGAAGTGCAGCGGTTGTGCTGCAGGTTATATCCCTTCACCTTGATGGACAGTAATAATAATAAGGACTGGCAAATTCAGTGTGGACGTAGCCCAAGTTGGGTGAACCATGATATATTTGTGTCTCTCTTGTAATGTGTATGTGTGATTATATTTGCATTTTTGTTTATTGTTATTGCTCTGCGATCTTGTTTTTCTAACAAGAACCGTTGATGTGCAACTTGTGGAGGAAATACTTCAATTTCATCACAATGTGAGATATTCAGGTATTCAAGTGTGATGATCTTTGCAAGGGTTTCGCTGGAGATGGGCAACAGCTGGCAACTCTACGGCTACTCAGAAAGAAACAGAGGGTTACCATGCTTCAGAAATGAACCCCTAGATTTTGTATACTGATGATTATTGAGAACAACATCAAACAGAATAAGGGTTTCAACAAAACCACATAGAAACTACAACGATCACAATGAGAAAAGCTAAAACCCTCTCGAGGCATAATAACTCCAACAAGGCAGTGTCTGGCTTCTTGTATTGATAAAGGGAAACAAAGAGATATAGATTACCATTTACTATCACAATGGCATTCAAAATGTACTTACACTAACTGAGTGAGACGCACAAAATATAGAGAATGAAAGGGTCTTAGGAAGAGAGCGAAAACCTTCAGTCCTATGCTTCAGTCTTCTAGACGATCGCTGACACAAAGCGTTCCCTCTACTTGCTCTCATTGTTTCCAAATGGGTCGTAAGCTCCGGTCCCTCGAACAATCTCTACAATGTCGTTTGAAATGGTCTCTTCCACCAAAGAATCTCTCCCCATGCTCCCTTTTCCCCTCACATTCAGATCCCCTTCTTTTGAATATCACATTCATTCATGCAGATTGCTCTCTTAGTATCATTCTTTGACAGGGAAACTAGTGAATGGAAGCGACTGGAGAAATCCTTGGAAATTTCGTGACAACAAAAGAGACGTGCCTAGCAATTTCTTGGAAGCAACTAGGAAAGTATGGACATTTCCAATTTACATGATTACAGAGTATGGATAAAAGATATCCGTGATTTTTTGTTTGGATGATGTTGTTTGGGGACCGTGACAGTAAGCACGCCATATTCAACCATTACCCCACTAAATCACGTTGCAACTCCTCTCACACCATTGAAACATCTTTTGAGACCACCTGCAATCCAAAAACACTCTCGAACCAAGCCTCCAATCCTTGGGATTTATGGATAATCAATTCTCAAGGCATCTTGAGAGGGATTTATTGGTGGAATTGGTATGTTCTTTGGTTGAGAGTGATCCCATGGAAACCCAATGTAATTATCCAATGCTAACAACATAGGCCCATAACTTCAAAATATTCTATGGTACATTTTATTTAATTGTTATTTTAAGTACATTTTAAATGTGACATATAAAACATTTCTTTTATAATGCATAATATATCTTATTTTAGAAACATTTTAGCCACTTAAATTTTAATTTAATTACCTTTAATTATTTTAGAAACATTTTAGCCACTTAAATTTTAATTTAATTACCTTTAATTCAATATTGTTGCCCAATAGCAAGGTCAAGAAATGCCAATTCATCACATACGTATGGGAAGGAGAAAAGATCCCAATTCATTATACTACTTGGGCTGGAAAATCTGCTATACCTTTACACCTGAACTGATATTTTAGTAAAGCTAGGAAGAAAGTCACGCCGCCCTGTAGAAAAGGGCGCTAGACTGAAAAAGTCCACAAAGATGGGCCATATTGACATAAAATGGCCCATAATTATACATTTCTACAACTGAGTTCTTAAGCAAAATACCATAATAACCTGCAAGTCTATAGCAGATCTGAAATCATGGGAAGAGGCAGATCTCAAAGCATTTCATTACACCTAAAGAATGAGTGAGAATTTGATATATCTGCTGACATCATGGTAAGCTTTGCTTAGTTGAGGTAAAAGCATTTCTGCAAATTGAAGGTGTTATTCCTGAAAGTGCCTTGCAATTTTCACAGTATTAAGCAACCCTTATAATTTTCACGCGCTCGCCTGTAGGAAGACCATACAGAAGACGAACACGCTCGTTTGAAAGAATACCAAGGCGGACCACATATTGCACAAAAGTCCATCTTAAATGGCCATACCATTCATCTAAAAACAAAATACAAGACCAACACGCTCACTTGAATGAATACCAAATCTATTCAGTGAATGCAACGCTGAAGTATTGAAGACCATGTCGAGAGGCACCGAAGAGGAAGAGGAAGCGTGCCATTAGGTGAAGACGTAGTAAAGGCAAAAACAAATACCAACTCGCCCACTTTTTTTTCAATCAGAAAGTATAAGAAAGGTAGTGGCAATTAAAACAACCTTCAGAACGAGGAAATAAATCACCAAAGAGTCTCAGCGGACAAAACGAAGGATAATGCTCAAACCCCTGAGCCAAGACAAAACAAAGGATAATGCTCAAACCCCTGAGCCAAGACAAATAGGCCAACGAAAAACAAGCTGCCTCAAGACAAAACAAAGGATAATGCTCAAACCCCTGAGCCAAGACAAATAGGCCAACGAAAAACAAGCTGCCCCAGCAACGGGAAAAGTACCGCTCAACCCATTGAGCCACGAAGCCCGAAAGCAAGATAAAATGACTGAAGAAGAAAGGACAGCACCCACAGGCTACAAAAATGTAGAGGGGCCAACACCCTCAAAGAGGAATGCAAGGATCAAAAGAGGCAAATGCTGCCCTCCTCCTGAATGGTTCAAAAAACAGCATCCCTTCCAACGAATGCAAGGATCAAAAGAGGCAAATGCTGCCCTCCTCCTGAATGGTTCAAAAAACAGCATCCCTTCCAACGATAAAAGAGCATGCTTCCAGAGGGTGTCGGCTAGACCATTTTCCTCTCGAGGCACATGCAGAAATTGGATGCCCGAAAAGTGAGACTGTAAAGATCTGATCTTGTCAAGCCAAGGAGAGAGCACAAGAACATAAATACTCCCAATATGATTAAGCCAGTTGATTACCACCTGGGAGTCACCCGCAATCTACCTCAGCTTCAAAAAACGAATACTAGCAAAATAAAGGATAATCCAAAATGCACAGAGTTCACTTTTAGTATTAGTCCCCGAGCCCAAATTCATCCATAGTTTAAAGTATTTACCATGGTCTAATTTAAGAACCCCACCCGCACCACTTCATTGCAGCTAGGGTGAAGCTAGGGTGAGAAAGATATTTTAATAAATCTAAACACATAGGAAGCTTTAGATAAAATGCTCCGCAATCCGATAGTAATGCAGCTCTGGTATCATGAATCATCTTCTCACTCTCACCTGAAGGAAGACCAGAAAAGCAACTCTCAAGTTTCGAAAAATATATCCAGAGAAAATGAAGACCATAGTACACGCCACAAGAAGCCAGAGGTTAAAAAAATACCAACTCATTCAATTCATTGCAGCAGAGTGAAGACGTCATTATGATATATCTACTAAGCAGTCCTGCAGTATTCATGTTATTTTTCCTCATTGTAATGCTCTACTATCTGATAGTAATGTACGTCTGGTATCATCTTCTCACGCTCGCCTGCAGAATGATCAGAAAAGCCACTCTGGAGTATTGAATGCCATATCCAGAGACAATGCCACAAGAGGAAGCCAGATGAAAAAATAATGCCAACTCATTCAATTTATTGCAGCAGGTTGAGGAAGACTTTTTGTAAGGTACTCTGCAATCTGATAGTAAATGCACGTATCCAACCATCTTCTCACGCTCGCCTGAAGTAAGAACAGAAAAGAGACGCACGCACACTTGAAGAAATACAAAAACGGGACACATATATGGCAATGCAGCTAACTAAAAGCCGCTCTGAAGGGGCATAGGAGAAAATCATACTTGGGGTCATTCTGAAGTCTGTCCAAAGAAATTGCAAACAATTGCCAACGTGACAACCTAAACTCCCACTCAAATGATGGAAGACTTTTTTTAAAGTGTTCTGCAATCTGATAGTAAATGCACCTATCCAACCATCTTCTCACGCTCGCCTGAAGAAGACCAGAAAAGAGACGCACGCTCACTTGAAGAAATACCAAAACGGGAAACATATGGCAATGCAGCTAACTAAAAGCCGCTCTGAAGGGGCATAGGAGAAAATCTTACTTGGGGTCATTCTGAAGTCTGTCCAAAGAAATTGCAAACAATTGCCAACGTGACAACCTAAACTCCCACTCAAATGATGCTGATTATTATGCAATTTCATTGACACCTCAATTAATACTGCTACAGCTGTTGTAGATTTGGACTTTCACAAAATACAACCCGAAATATGCATGCCTGAATCAACAATTAAGACGATCCATAAGCAAAGGATCTATATAGGGAATTGTAAATCTGACAAATGCTATGATACTAACAAATGTGATTAAAAAGTCCAATACGCACACCTCTACTTCACACAGAACCAGCATATACATATATAGTTTCTTCTGTTTGCAGTCTATTGTAAACCACAGTACACCGATACAGGAATTTGAGAGTTGGGTGTACCATCTGATGACGGCCATGAAACAATTAAAAAACAGGAAGATAATTCAAAAGGCTCCGAAGCACTGTTAAATCCATGAGGCCTTCATGGACCATTAAATGGTAAATGGCAGATCATAGAAACTATTTTGCAGTGGATTCAGTTCCAAATCAGAGCACAGAGATTATTTGCTTTGCCGCTTCAAAATGGTCCTACTTGAAAGCGACAGCATACCCTTTTTCACATACTGGAGATATTGCGTGCATCAAAACACTCTGTAGATCACAAACCGATTACACCTTCAAAATAGAAAAGAAAACCTAAAATTACAAATTATTGCAAGAAATTAGATCAGATTCAAACCCTGATTCTCTCCCTGTTGCCCATATTACATAAACCCTAAAGTCCGTTTCCTTTCAATCAATAGCTTCCATATAGCTAATCGAGAATGCTCGACTTCATATATCTTCAACTTATCTGCAGATTAAGAATAGATGTCATCCCTACTTCCATAGACTGTTTCCAATAGCTGTTGTACCCCACTACTCAAGCCTGGAGGTGACAATGCAAAGCATTAGCTTCCTGTAAAAATACTATGGGAGTGACACTTATGCAAAGCATTACCTTCCTGTAAAATTACTACAAGAGTGACACTTAATGCAAAGCATCTGTGTACACTCTTGCAGAATATCGCTTACAAAACAATAAGTATGTTAGTGTGCTGCAGATTTTGGACGGCAGATATGGCTGTAGATTGTGGACAACCCAAAGGCTCAAACAGATATACATCTTTACCCCTCTGTGATTTCTGTAATGGATGGATTCTCATAATCCCTACCAATATAGGACAAGTATAACCACCTAAATAAAATCAAAAAACATAAACCGGTATTGCAGAGACTATATGATTCAAATTGTACTTCCTAGGATAATAGCCACTTTGGTGTGGGGGGCATGCAAGCTTATACCTATAAATCACAACTGTGTACTGTGTAATGTGTACAAGAGCACAGGACAGTATCTGTGATTTTAGAGAACTAAAGAAAAATTACCCCTATAAACCTCTTGAATGGTCTTTTGGAGCCGAAAATTACCCCACTTGTGGATTATTGATTTCAAAACAATCACCACTGTGTAGTGTGTACAAGAGCACAGGACAGTATCTGTGATTTCAGAGAACTTAAGAAACACTTAACAACAAACCTCTTGAATGATCTTTTGGAGCCGAAAATTACCCCACTTGTGGATTATTGATTTCAAAACAACGCTTCAAACGTATATTAGTCTGCTGCTGCAGATTGTGGACGAATGACACGGCTGTAGATTGTGGACAACCCAATGTTTCAAACAGACAGATATTTACCCTCGTCTGATTTCTGTGAAGGATGGTCATATTCCCTGCCAATATATAGGACAAGTATAATCACTTAAATAAAAAAAACTAACCGATATTGAAGAGACTACATGATTAAAATAATACTCCCTAGGATAATAGCCACTTTGGTGTGGTGTGCTTGCAAGTTTGTCAAATCCCCTCTTTCAGATCTACTTCAGATAAACGAACAAATGTAATCTTTTCCTGCAAGCCAAAAGGCTTAAGGAGCCGCGGTCCGGTCCTGTCATCGGGATTAAAATTCAAGATTATATAATTATAAAACATAATCCAAATCCCATCCGTCTGATAATAACTTGAGAAAATGCAAATCAGATGAAGGAAAAGCTTCCACTAATCTATTTCGTTGAAGATAATTATAGGGCCACTAAATGAAATGCCGCAAGAGATGCTTAACCACAAACCCCCTGTATGACCTCTCTGATTTCTGCAAAGGATGGGCTTTCATACTCCCTGCCATTAAACGAGAAGTAAACCATCCAGATAAAGAGAAACCGATATTAAAGAGACTAAATGATTAAAGAGACTAACTGATTCAAATAACACTTCCGAGGATAATAGCCAATGGTTTAGGGGAGCTTGCAAGCTTGTTACATCGCCTCATCAGATCTACTCTAAATATACCAACAAATGCAAATCTTCTTCTGCAATCAAAGAAGCATCAGGGAGGGCAGCCCTGTTATCAAAACTAAAGCAATTACATACAATTATAAAACTCGATCCAAATTCCTAACAGCTGTTAACTACTATAGAAAATCCAAATCAATTACAGATGGAAGATCTTAAGGTTAGGTTTAAGCTAGCATATTTGGATTATTTTGTTGAAGATTATAGAAGGGTGAATAAACAAATCAGGTTCAAAGATCAGTTAAATAATCCAACATAAATTCTTGAACCCTCCAATATTAGATGCAAAAAATATTTAACATAGAAAGAAATCGAATCAAGTTCAAAGACCAGTTAAATAATCCAACATAAATTCTTGAACCGACCAAAATTAAATGCAAAACATATTTAACATAGAAAGAAATCGAAGCCATTCAATACCAAATATATGTCAACAATTTTTATACAAATCCAGCCCATCCTCAAAAAAACTGAACTACAGGTATCTCTTGAACAAATACCTGAAAAAATGCCCTGGAATTGCTGAACAGGTCGAGTAATCCATATCCTTTAAACAAACAAGGAGAGGTTCCATGAAAAATAATCGCAATTATATAATAGCTTCAAAGAAACCCCATTCCCAATAGAAACCTCATCCAAAATTAACAGTCAGAATTGGACATGGAAAAATAAAATAAAAGATTCAACGGGAACAGAGAAGAGAACACCAACGAAATGAAATGGTATGATCACGAGTCTGCCATGAATATAATCAACATAAATAATGTTAATTTTAAAACTACCAAAAATATTGCCGACAAACGTTGCACCTGTTAAGCAAATCCCAATTGCCGAACGCTTTCAATCGACAAGGAAACAAACGTAAGACACAGAAATTGAAATGAAAACTCGAAAGCTGTGTAATACTATATCTCTGTGGGCGAATTCGATAGCCGATTGGCAAAACAAGAGACCTATACAGACCCTTGAGAGGAGAAGGATCACCATCCATCGCAATTTCCCCTCCCATCCCAATGAAGGGAATGGTGGGAGAAAGACGAATGAATGTGATCTGGCGGAGGGTGGAGCTTGTCAATTTATAGGCGGCCAGGGGTAGTGGACGGTGCAGATGAAACAGTGGAAGAAGATGGACGAACGTGATTAACAAGCAAAAGCTAGAAAAGATTTAAAAAAAAAGGCGATAATGATTATGAAATCGCGTGCATCGGATGCCATTCTTTTCTCCCAATCGCGTGCGTCGAATTCCATTCTTTTCTCCCACCAACTTATTGTAATTTTAACGTCATGAATAATTTGAAAATGTAGAGCAGGATAAAGGCTAACCAAAACCGCCTCAACTCGCCGGAAAGTGGCAAGAAATTGTTGTTAAAGTCGTAATTTAGATATTTAATTTGACAAAAGCAATTTGCTGAAATTGTAAAATTGGATATTTAATTTGACAAAAGCAATTTGCTGAAATTACAAAATCCTAGAAATAGCAATTTCCAAGAATAATTTTAACTTTTTTTAACAAATTTTCCTCAAAAGACGTTTTAATTAGCTTTTATCCTAAACTGGAATAATTTTAACCAATTTTTAACAAATTTTCCTCAAAAGACGTTTTAATTAGCTTTTATCCTAAACTGAAAATATATGGTATCTGGTGCATTGAGCATCTCTCTAGAAGACTTAGCGTACACTTATCCTCCACTTTTTTTAATAAAGTTTTATCTCACAGGCAACGGTAATTTTAGTCAACAAGAGCAGCGTCTTCCCTCTTTTTAATATTTACAAAATAAGTATAATACTAGCATAGTCCCTAAAGTGGGGGAAATGAAATGCCAAAAGAACTTCAATATTTTGTAAAATAAGAAAAAAACTTGTTCGTAGATAATATAATTTTATTTGTTTGAAAGTAAGTTTGGCTAATATATGGTAGAGATAGTAGTTGATGAAATTGAAAGGAAAATGTTGTTGCAATTACTAATAAGCAATAAATAGAAACCCATGTAATCGATGGCAAGTAAATGAATTGTACATTAATTTGGCATACAAAAAAGTATACATATGTGAGTAAAACAATAAAGAGATAGGTAGTGATCAAGTTTGGCTCTAAATATATTGGATATCAACATTGGTATTTTCATTTTGTAGGGATTGGGGATTTAAATTTTAAGTGTGAAAGGGACAATGAATGAAAGTGTGCCTCTTGCTTTGTTCAAAGTGACACATATGAAGTGTCTTTCAACTTTGCATAACTTTCAAAGGAGAACGATGGTGCAATTCACATTCCTTCTAATGTTGTAGTGGGTGGTATCGCTGTGAATGTCAAACCTTGGCGTCCATTGTTACCAATGTCAATGGTTGACCTTGTTGATGTCAATCCTTGGGATTTATGGATAGTCAATTCCCAAGCTATATTGAGAGGGATTTATGGGTGGAATTGATATGTGCTTTGGTTGAGAGTGGTCCCATGGATTCCCAATGAAATTATCAAATGCCGCAGCAACATAAGCTAGTAACTTAGGAGGGTGAAATTGCGATCATGTTGTACGACTTAAATCGAGACTATTAATAAATAAGAATAAAAGATTATATGTGTTTAATATATCGGTTCACGGACACGTGAAATATCGAAAGATGATATCGGTTGCATGTTAATTTTTCGATGTGGTTTTCTTTGCAGGGTTTGGGATCAAAACCAGGAAGGGTGTTGAGGTGGCGGAATAAACCAATTTATAATTAATTTCCCAATGGCTAAAATTTTGTAGAAGTAAGGCATGTAAAATCTGAAGTCGGTATGAGATGTTGCTCGACATTTGTCTTTATAGGGATGGTTGACCCAATGGTCAGATCGACCGGTTTTGTTATTTAGGGAACTGGTTTTGTTATTCGAGGAAATTACCATGTTTCTATTGTCCTCTCTAGTTGTGGGGAGCGAAAATTATTTCAATTTTAGTGAATAACAAATAGTATTTTCCTCCTAGAGGAGTTCTTGTTCTCTCTTGCATTTCCTGCAAGAACCGTTGATGTGCAACTTGCGGAGGAAATACTTCAATTTCATCACAATGTGAGATATTCAGGTATTCAAGTGTGATGATCTTTGCAAGGGTTTCGCTAGAGATGGGCAACAACTGGCAACTCTGTGGCTAATCAGAAAGAAACAGAGGGTTACGACGCTTCAGAAATGAACCCCTGGATTTTGTATACTGATGATTATTGAGAACAACATCAAACATAATAAGGGTTTCAACAAAACCACATAGATACTACAACGATCACAATGAGAAAAGTTAAAACCCTCTAGAGGCATAATAACTCCAACAAGGCAGTGTCTAGCTTCTTGTATTGATAAAGGGAAACAAAGAGATATAGATTACCATTTACTATCACAATGGCATTCAAAATGTGCTTACAATGACTGAGTAATACGCACAAAATAGAGAGAATGAAAGGGTCTCAGGAAGAGAGCAGAAACCTTCAGTCCTATGCTTCAGTCTTCTAGACGATCGCTGACACAAAGCATTCCCTCTGTTTGCTCTTGTTGCTTCCAAATGGATCGTAAGCTTCGGTCCCTCGAACAATCTTTGCAATGTCGTTTGAAATGGTCTCTTCCACCAAAGAATCTTCACCCAAGCTCCCTTTTCCCCTCACATTTAGATCCCCTTCTTTTGAATATCACATTCATTCATGCAGATTGCTTTCTTAGTATCATTCTTTGACAGGGAAACTAGTGAATGGAAGCGACTGGAGAAATCCCTGGAAATTTCGTGGCAGCAAAAGAGACGTGCCTAGCAATTTCTTGGAAGCAACTAGGAAAGTATGGACATTTCCAATTTACATGATTACAGAGTATGGATAAAAGATATCCATGATTTTTTCTTTCAATTAACCAGAGATTTGGATGGTAATAACTGCAGACTTAGGATGATGTTGTTTGGGGGTCGTGACAGTAAGCACGCCATATTCAACCATTACCCCGCTAAGAAATCATGTTGCAACTCCTCTCACACCATTGAAACATCGTTTGAGACCACCTGCAATCCAAAAACACTCTCGAACCAAGCCTCCAATCCTTGGGATTTATGGATAGTCAATTCCCAAGGCATCTTGAGAGGGATTTATGGGTGGAATTGGTATGTTCTTTGGTTGAGAGTGATCCCATAAAGACCCAATGTAATTATCCAATGCTGCAACAACATAGACCCATAACTTCAAAATATTCTATGGTACATTTTATTTAATTGTTATTTTATGTACATTTTAAATGTGACATATAGAACATTTCTTTTATAATGCATATTAATATATCTTATTTTAGAAACATTTTAGCCACTTAAATTATAATTTAATTACCTTTAATTCTACAATTTCAAATATAAAATCACACAATTAAAAATATTTAATTTAATTACCTCTTTTTGTCCAATAACCTAACAATTATTTGAAAACAACAAACAACACTATAGCAAATTCATTTGCATTTTAAATCTTTCCTACAACAAACCATTAATACCTTTGTCTTTCTTTTAATGTATCAATAATTAATCACGGTTAACATATGCAGGGTTTTAGTCTCGTTAGGTTTTAGAAAGTCTCGTTCGTATCCACATAAAAACTCAAATTGGATCAAATTGTTAAAGTCAAGCGCAACATTCGTTCCGCGTTGCCATCATCGCACATATGCTTCGATCGATAGTATTGTAACCATCGAAGTGAAGCAAGCAGGAACCTAAAGGATCAAATGGAACGAGATAAAGACAAGTAAATCCCTAATTGAAGATCTTTTCAAGAATAAATGGATTGTTCGGAAGGGAGGAGACTGCTCAATAATTCCATATCTACGTTGTAGAATCGTAAAGGAATACTCAATTTCACCTGGAACTTGAGCAGAGAGTAGCGGTCTTTCTTCAGAGCGAAAAAGAGTGCATTTTTTTCTATAGTTACTTGAGCCGGATGAGAGGAAACTTTCACGTCCGATCCTGAGGGGGGGAAATCTTAGAATAACCTATCCGAATCTTTTTCTTGCTAGGCCCATAGCTAACAAACCAACTTTATTGAGATCACGGGGTACATTCAATTATGAGATTCAATCCTGGAGAGATATTATTCCTCATTACCTCTCTGCTCGTCCTCATTACCTCTTTGCTCGAGGTTCTGGAACATTTAAAGAGAGAGAAATAGCTACTGGGGGAGATGCTATCAGGGAACAACTAACTGGTCTGGATCTGCAAATGATTATAGATCGTTCACATATGGAATGGAAGAACTTGGTGGAATTGAAATGGAATAGATTGGAGGAGGATCAAGAATTTACTGTGGATGGATGGGAGGATGAAACAATTCGAAGAAGAAAGGATTTTCTGGTTGGACGCATGAAATTGGCTAAACATTTTCTCCGAACAAATATAGAACCAAAATGGATGGTCTTATGCCTATTACCAGTTCTTCCTCCCGAACCGAGGCCAATCGTTCAATTAGGTGAAGGTGGACTTATTACCTCATCAGATCTAAATGAACTTTATCGAAGAGTTATCAATCGGAATAATGCTCTTACAAATTTATTAGCAAGAAGTGGATCTGAGTCATTTGTTATTTGTCAAAAAAAATTGATCCAGGAAGCCGTAGATGCACTTCTCGATAATGGCATCTGTGGACAACCAATGAGAGACAGTCATGATAGGCCTTATAAATCGTTCTCAGATGTGATCGAAGGCAAAGAGGGAAGATCTCGTGAAAATTTACTAGGGAAACGAGTTGATTATTCAGGTCGTTCCGTTATTGTGGTAGGTCCCTTTCTATCATTGTATCAATGTGGATTACCCTCAGAAATAGCAATAGAGCTTTTTCAAGCATTTGTAATTCGTAGTCTCATTGGACGACATATTGCTCCCAACCTAAGAGCTGCTAAAAGTATGATTCGAGATAAGGGACCCATTGTATGGGAAGTACTTCAAGAGGTTATGCAAGGACATCCCGTATTGTTGAATCGAGCACCTACCTTACACAGATTAGGAATACAAGCGTTTCAACCTATTTTAGTAGAAGGACGTGCCATTCGTTCACATCCATCGGTTTGTGGAGGATTTAATGCGGACTTTGACGGAGATCAGATGGCTGTCCATGTACCTTTATCTCTGGAAGCTAGAGCAGAAGCTCGTTTACTCATGTTTTCTGAGACAAATCTTTTGTCTCCAGCTATCGGAGATCCTATTTCTATACCGACTCAGGATATGCTTCTTGGACTTTATATATCAACGGTCGGAAATAATCAAGGTATTTATGGGAATAGGTACCATCCGTATCACTCGGAAAAGAAAAGGTTTTCCTGTAAGAAACCTTCCTTTTATAGTTATGATGATGTGCTCAGAGCTTATCGACAGAAACGAATTGACTTATACAGCCCCTTATGGCTCCGGTGGGGGGAAGTAGATTTACGTATCATTACCTCAGTAAACCAAGAAGCCCCTATCGAGGTTCAATACGAATCTTTGGGTACCTTACACGAAATCCATGAACATTTTCGAATAAGAAAAGGTAGAATGGGGGAAATTCTTAATATATACATTCGAACAACTGTTGGTCGTACTCGTTTCAATCGAGAAATGGAAGAAGCCATACAAGGTTTTGCCCGTTCTGAACACCCAAAGAAATCACTACCAGCTCTCAGGATCTAATGTAATTGATCTTATGATCTTTTCATTAGTGCAGATATAGAGATCGAGGAAGCCTTCGAATAACCGGCTTGAACCCATTGCTTAATCCTGCTCATGAAAATATGGAGATTTTTCCTTATGAAGGAACGAACTAGATTGCCCTTTGATAATTTGCCCTTTTATAATAAAGTGATGGATAAAACTGCCATTAAAAAGCTTATTAGCAGATTAATAGATCACTTCGGAATGACATATACATCACATATCTTGGATCAACTCAAGACTTCAGGTTTTCAACAAGCTACTGATACAGCTATTTCATTAGGAATTGATGATCTTTTAACAGCACCTTCCAAAGGATGGCTCGTCCAAGATGCGGAGCAACAAGGTTCTGTTTCGGAGAAACATAATCATTATGGGAATGTACATGCAGTAGAAAAATTACGTCAATCGATCGAGATATGGTATGCTACAAGTGAATATTTGAGAAAAGAAATGAATCCGAATTTTAGCATGACTGATCCCTTAAATCCAGTACATGTTATGTCCTTCTCAGGAGCTAGGGGAAATACATCTCAGGTTCACCAATTAGTAGGTATGAGAGGATTAATGTCAGATCCTCAAGGACAAATCATTGATCTACCCATTCGAAGGAATTTACGCGAAGGGCTCTCTTTAACGGAATATATTATTTCCTGTTATGGGGCTCGTAAAGGAGTTGTGGATACTGCTGTACGAACAGCAGATGCTGGATACCTCACACGTAGACTCGTTGAAGTGGTTCAACACATCGTAGTACGTAGAACAGATTGTGGCACTATCCGAGGTATTTTCGTAAGTTCCATTCGAGGTCGAGAGAGGGACAGAAATGAAATTTTTGTACGAACACAAATACTGATTGGCCGTGTGCTAGCAGACGATGTATATATAAATAGGAGATGCATTGCCACGCGCAATCAGGATATTGGGGTTGGACTTGCCAATCAATTAATAAACCCTCGAACACAACCAATATATATACGAACCCCCTTTACTTGCAAGAGTATATCTCGGATTTGTCAATTATGTTATGGTCGGAGTACTACTCACAGTCACTTGATCGAATTGGGAGAAGCAGTAGGTATTATTGCAGGCCAATCCATTGGGGAACCAGGAACTCAACTAACACTAAGGACTTTTCATACCGGGGGGGTATTTACTGGTGATATTGCAGAACATGTACGAGCCCCTTTCAATGGAAAGATTGAATTCAATGAGAATTTGGTTTATCCTACACGTACATGCAATGGACATTCTGCTTATCTATGTCATAATAACTTATCCATCACTATTGATGGCCAGGATCAAGTACAGAACTTAACCATTCCACCACAAAGTTTGCTTTTGGTTCAGAATGATCAATATGTGGAATCGGAACAAATTATTGCCGAAGTTCGTGCTAGAACATCTTCCTTCAAGGAAAAAGTTCGCAAAAATATATATTCTGACCTAGAAGGAGAAATGCACTGGAGTACCAATGTGTGTCATGCACCTGAATATGTACACGGTAATGTTCATCCTATACTCAGGACGGGTTATCTATGGATATTATTGGGAGGTATATACAGATCCAGTGTAGTACCCTTTCCATTTCATAAGCATCAGGATCAAGTAGATGTTCAACCTTTTGTTGCCAAACATCAATCACTTTCCGATTCTTACGTGGATCAAGTGGAACATAGATCAGGTTATTCAAACTGCTATGGGAAGGAAGAACAAATCTTCAGTTATTCAGAAACTGATCGGACCATATCCAACGAGCATCGAGACTCTATTTATGTCACCTTTTCCCCTAGGAATTACAATATTAAGGGGAAAAAGCAAATGAATCGATTCATCGTCCCATTGCAGTGTGATAAAGAATGGGGAAAAAGAATAATACCTTGTCCTGATGCGATTCTTAGAATACCAAAAAGTGGTATTCTACAGAGAAATTCCATTTTTGGATATTATAATGTAGAATATGGAATACCTGATGGGCCGGATATGGCAACACCCTTTTCCCTTCCCTTTTCCCTTGATTTATCGAGGGAAGGAGACAACTTGCAGATTCAAGTTAGCAATTCTATTTCGTACGAAGATAGTGAACGAATCCAAGTAATGAGTGACACAAGTATTCCATTGGTTCGAACTTGTCTAGGATTTGATTGGGAACAAATAGATTCTATAGAATCTGGGGCTTATGCCTCTCTTACTTCAGTAAAAACAAATAAGATCGTTAGCAATATGATTCAAATTAGCTTGATTAAATACCCCCTTTTTCCATGGGGAGAAGGGACAATAAAGCAAGTTCAAATTTTATGTTCCATAACAAATTGGACTACACTAATCTTGTCTCTTCCAATGGGGAGAGTCCATTAATTAGTATCATATATGGTGATACTAACGCAGCAACGCTTTTGTCGGGTCAGGTATAGAATGCATTACCGTCGTCAGTGGATTTCAATGCACAGTTTTTGTGTTTCAATGCTTGTAAGTCAATCAGTTTTCTACGACATTGTTGTTGTGGGTGATTGTCAATATTTGAAAGCATGGCAGAATAAAAATTTATTTATATTAAAATACTTGGCAGAATAAAAAGTTTATTTATATTAAAATACTTGGCAGAATAAGAAGTTGATGTATTTATATTAAAATACTTTGGAACGATTCAAAGCAGTTCATGACCTTCTAACGAGGGAGTGCAATTTTCACAACCCACAACAATCAAACAATCAAATCTAAGGAACCAGTTCCTCCAATGGATTCTACTCTCCCACTTTCAAATTCATGGTTAGCTACTCTGCACCACCTCCTTCCAATGTGCTTGGACTTTTCTTTTACTTGCTGGCGTTGGTAATTGTGGCACCTCCAAATTCACCCACACTGCTGTGACTTAGAACCGAAGGATCATAAGCAGAGCGTTGTCCCATTCACTTCAATAACAATTTGCATTTCTTCAATTCCGATATCTCCTCTACCTGCACTACCTGCACTCAAGAAGTTCGCCAGGGTGCTCCGGGTTCTCCATAATTGAATCTCAGTCGTACTCTCCACATTGTCCAAACAGTGGATTTCAATATGAAGGAACTGTTGGAAATGGGCAATTCTAGAGATCCGATTCTTTGCCACATTGCATACATCAAGGAGACTAAGAGTGTCCTCTAGACACGTGTTTACCCACTTAGTACAGTCTTTATGTAAATCAAGAACCTGACGAATATGCAGGGGAAAGAGCTCTTCTGCACAAACAGATGACATCCACGACTTCTTGTAGCTACCTGAACTCAAATACGAGCATTTCTCATCTGAGAAAATCAATTGCTGCAGATCGATTGCCAAACGGTTCTCAAAAGCGGTAGGAAGATCGGGATGAGTAGAAGTTTCACAGGGGTGTACAGTGGAGGTGGAAAATCAAACGAGGAATGATCAGAGACGATTCGAGGAGGGCGAGGGCGTACTTGGCGAGAGACAGGAATTGATAGTCGACCAGCAAGAACTTGGCGTGGGCGTGAGCAAGAATGGTGGCGACGTTGCGAGCGTCGAGACGAATGTTAATGGTGTTGAGAACGGATCCGACCATCAGAGGCAGAGGAGGCGGCTTGGGCGGACAGGCCGGAGGTGGCGCGGGAGAAGGCTTGGGCGGTGGCGCTGGAGGCGAAGGTGGTTTGGGTGGAGGGTTTAGTGGCGGTGCAGGCGGAGGCAGAGGATTTGGAGGCAGAGCTGGTGGTGGTGGGGGAGCGAGGTAGGGCGAGGTGCAGGAGCTAGTGGTGGTGGGGGAGCCGGGTAGGGAGAGGTGCAGGAGATGGTGGTGGAGCTAGCGGGGGCCAATGGGAGCGCTCAGGTCTTTCTTTGTGACAGGTGGTGGAGAACAGTGGACCTCCTCAATTCAATACGTTCAGAGGCAGATCGAGGAATCCGTGACAGGTGGTGGCTCGAGGGATTGGTGACAGGTGGCGGTTCCTCATAGCCATCGACGATGGCCTAAGGTGAGCCGGCCCTTAATATACATACGCCTTCGGTGTAATTAATCAAACTTTAAAAAAGGAAAATATATTAATAGGATAGAGATTTAATAATCAATAACAATAAAAAAATCAAAATCAATTTCTTTGATATTTATATAGAATCAAATAAAATTATAATCACATACAGATCATATCCTTCATATTTGTATGTTTTGAATAACATGTCATATCTATCATGTTTGTCTATTATAGATAACATGTCAATACAAGATTATTCCAAGATAACTAATTACCCAAGATATTTATAAGCTTCACAAAAATAACCATGAACATAATAAAACTAACCATTTCTAGTTGACTATATATCAAAATAGTAGGTCCATAGAGGTAAACATATTACAGTCATTCAAGTCAAAAAATAATATATCACTTGGGTTTTCTATTTCGGTAGTAACAATAAATGTAAATAGATTTAAATATAATAGTAAATTGTTTAAAATATTATTTTTCTACATATATACTTAATTAAGTATCTAAATAATATTTTTTAAAATTTAAGAGATGTTTATGAGAGAATGGACTTCTAAACTTTCATCAAGCGTAGAATCCAAATCTAGCATTATGCATCTCCGCAATCCTGTGGTGAGATTAGTTGATAAATGACTTCTTACATGAATGTTTTGAAATAATTGAAAAAATGATAACAAATGTCATACTTTCACAAGATGCATTTGACAACAAATATTATGTTGCATAGGTAGATAGAGCCAGGAGGGGCTCCGCTACCAAAATTTAGGATAAAGTCATACCTCTTGTAGATGTAAAGGACTTACAAGAAAAGATTCAAGTATTGTCTTGGAAATTCAGATTCCCTATTACCTACATGGTAAAAGAAAAAGACAAATTCCAAAATGTTATTTAAGAGTGATTAATCCTACAAAGTAGAAGAAGTCCACTATACATAGACTAGTGGAAAATTTATCACTCTTCCCACCTCAATAAATTATTTTTTACCTCTTCTCGGTCCAATAGCTTCCAAGTTCTATATTATCTCCTTAATGACCAATGAAACATGAACACCCCAATGTATGGGACCATCAAGGTATTTCATTGTTCATCCATCTTGGATTCATCGAATACCAAACATAAGCAAGTAGCATATAATAGATACCACTAGCATTACATATTACAGAGTAGTCACCACGACAAGACCTTGGTATTTCTCTTTAAATGTAGCTTCTCAACCTGGAGTCGCTTCTAAGTTCTATATTATCTCCTTAATTATCACTAAAACAAGAACCCCCCCCAACGGAGGATGGTACCATGAAGGTACGTCACTATTGATCCATCTTGGTCTCATTGAATACGAGACATCGCCAACCAACAGTTAATAAATGCCACTAACATTACTTACTATAGAGTAGTCACCTCAACAACACCTTGATATTTCTCTTTAAATGTTGCAGCTTGTAAATGCTCTTCTTTGTTCATGTAATGTGATAAACCTTACTTTTCATATTGGATTTTACTTGTATGTACATGTCGATAAAATGACTATTATAATTTTTCTTTAGTATTGCTAATAAGGGTCGGATGAGGTAAAGTTTTATTAAAGAGGATCTTATGGCCAATAATTTTATTATAAAAACAAAGATTGCATCTTTTCTACACAAAATGTTTAAAAAAAAACTCATAATATTATATGATAGTAGAAAAGCATAAAATCCTAGAGTAGTCTCAAACTACTGGACTTTGTTCACTTTGTACATGTTACAATATGCAAACAATATTGTGCAGTAATGACAACAAGAATAGCAGAAAAATAGAAATTGATAACATTAGAAATTGACAACAACGCACATATTTTCATCACTTGCAGTAAAATTAACACGACATTCTTCATGCTCTCCATTGACAACTGTTTAATTGACATATTTTACTAAAACAACAATATTGCTATTGTATGGACCCAAATTCAATCTTTCTTACATGGAATAAAGCCACTTCCTTCAATCAGACAAAATTTTCAGCCAAATTTAACACACACCAACATTATCGCCCTTTTGCACAAAAAACATCAAATAAGCATAAAAGAATCACGCTCTAGACACAAACCAAAGCTACACAATTGCTTACCGTGGAATTCACGCAATATGACTAACAATTCCACCGAGCCGTTGGTGATAGCTTATTGATCCACTAAACTTCATTTTCTCATCGTTTCATGCAAAATTCATGGTTCCACAATGATTCCTCATCCCAAGAACGCCATATTCCGCCATTTCAGAGCCAAGATCCTGCTAAAATATATTTCTAGAGTTGAAATTAATGACCATACACGGGATGACTATCACTAGTGAGGTCAAGGTGCCACCACTACTAAATATTGTCTCGCATTTGGGCATCCAACTCCAAGTTCATTTGATACTTTTACGCTACAACAAAACAAAAAATAGATAGTATACTTTCAATTTTTAGACATGACTCAATATTTAGTTTATTAGGACCATCATGGGGAAAAATTAGAACTACCGAACAAACCTTACAACAACATTGAATAAAATGGCTATCATTGTTTCCTATCCATTCAAGCATTGTACTCGTTTATCGTTTTGTGTATCTACAATGCCTATTTTTTTTTCTAAATGGGACTGTGCTTATATTTGTTTTGTAAAGGGAACAATGCTTATTCCTAAATCCTTGGACACAGAGTACAAACTTCACAAACCAGATAGATTTTTTGCATTTGAGTTGAAGGGTTTTCCAAGTCCAAGTCTAACCACTTTGATCTATGTGATGCTTATTCAAAGGAATGGGGAATATCCGTACCAATAGTTATCACGACTTGACTGGTTACTGATCCTGTTGACCCCAAAATTTGGAGTTGAATTGGAAACTAAAAAACCATAAACAAAACCAACCAACCAAAAAATATATAAAATATTTAAATTTTTATTATATGTGTGTGTGTGTGTGTACATCCATGAAAATTTAAAGCATTAAATATGCAATGCTTTCTCAACTATATAGATCAACATTCCTCCAATTTTTCGAGACGCGGGCATGCGGGAGCGGGGAAATGCAAGAGCTGTCGATTTAGAAGTTTCCCTCAAATTTTAGGAAACATCAAAGGGGACGTTGGGGTCTTCAACATAGGGGACCCCACCATAAATATTACAAAAATTATATTAGAATACATAAAAATTGAAAGTTTGAGCATAACTTATTAAAGTCTTTAAATTTACAATATAAAGATTAATACAAGTTTACAACATACATCAAGTGAAATAAAATGAAATACAACCATCCATAAGCTATAACTTATCATAAAAATTTGGAAATACAACCATATTGAACAATGAAATGAAATAGAGGCTAGAAAGAAGGAAAATAGTGGACGACATAGAACTTTATCATTTTATTTTGTATTTTTTTGGTAAAAAATAGTCATAGGAAACATGGGGACACCGTTTTTAGGAGGTAAACATTTCCCTTTTTCCGAGAAATGTCCCCTTTTATGTGTACTTGAGTTTCCGATCAAATGGGGACATGGGGGGGTGTGTTTCCAATGGAGTTTCCAAGTTTATGGGACGTGTGGGGGCATGGAAGCACGTTCCCTATCCTTGGGGACATGTCCCTGTGTAATACTGATATAGGTAGCAAGGATTTATAATTAGATTTAGGGTTTTAAGGGTTTAGAATTATATTTCATGTTTCAGGTTTTCTTTTTGTTTTTTAAGTGGAATTGATGAGCCCACATGCACTCCTACAAAGCTAGAAGGTTCAATTCGGAAAGAATTGTTCCTTATGGAGTTGGTCATTTTCGATTTGATGGGTAAGTTCTACCCAGAAACCACTCAAGACTAATCCCACTAGCCAATTCAATCGGTTTAATTCCATTTCTGATAACACTAATTTTTACAAAGAGCTCAAGTAAAACTAATACCAACCATGTAAAATATTTAAGGACCTTACCTGATGAAAGAGGGTTGACCTTTCAAGACCAACCCAGTTGTTGCTTGTTATACATAAATTAGTTTAAGCTCAAATTTCTTGTTAAAAATATTATCAAGAAAACTAGGATCTTTGTTCTAGGATATGGAAATATATCTTCATCGCCTTAAAAAAATTAGAACAAAACAGAGCATCACAAACCATCATGTAAATATTGAAAGGATCCCACAAGTACCTATAAATTTTTTCTTACCCCTTCAAGATAAAGTTCTCTATGCCGAGCAGTTCTAGGAAGAGGTTCTCATTCCTTCGCTTGATCTTCCTTTTCTCTTTCTTCACCCTTAACAGGAAAAAGCATATATGTGAAAGCTCCCATTTGATGTAGTTTCTTACATGCCTCTAAGCACACTACCTGCAAAAGGAGCACAAACCAATAAGACAATGTAAATCTATCAAAAAGTGTTGCAAGCTCTTATAAGAAGAAAAAACATGTTGGTAAAAGTGACATACTTGTTGTGCTAAGCGAATTGAACTACAAAGAGGCCCTTCAAGCTTCTCAAATGTGCATCGCAATGAAGTTGAAGTTCACATGAATACTCAATAGATCCTTCTTCTCATGTTGTCTCATGGTAAACTATAGTCTTAATATTGAGTACCTGGGTGGGACATAAATATAAGAAAATTGCACAATTCAAAACATCCCCTTTTGTTGATACTAGCATGTACTTTTCATCCTTCACATTGATGATGAACAATTTTAAGACATTCTAATTTGAATAATAGTATCAAAAATTAAATTGTCATCAAGCATACTTGTCACTTGGTAGTGCCTAGGAGCAATAGAAACGGATGAGTCCTACAGCAGAGTTCAAACTTACAACAGCACCAATGCTGACCACCTGGTAGACAACTCCTAATGGTGTCTCCACAACACTCAACTTTGATGAATCTTTGAGATAGCTAAGATCAATTCTCTTCACTATTTCTTGCATTTCAAAGCAATGCTTCATGGGACAAGTTATCCCTGGAAATATGACACCAAGATAATTAGAAAACCATTTTGACAAATATATCTACACTTGTTCCTAACAAACTACAAGGATATATTACTAAAACCAGAAATAATAACATGTGCAAACAGTTCATAAGAATAATATTCTTGAAAGCATCAAAATATAGTATGAACTAGGTTTCTAAGCAAGGCCTCTAGATTGGATATAAGCCGATAAATTTTTAGCAAGCACAGATAGAATAACAACATTACATTGTCTAATGTCCAATCCTTTCGTTGCCACAATAGTAGCAACTAGCAAGTTCACATGCAACAAAGCAACATAGCTAGAAATGTATCAAAAGAAAAAAGGAAAGTTGATATGGACACATTTATTCAGAGTAATGAGGGAAAAAAAATCAAAGACAAATTTGTCATCATACCCAGCCATGTTAACAATAAAATTAACACCCTTAGTCAAGTGACGGAAGAAGCGCACTTTCTACCATGCACCTGCAGCAGGAGGACATGACATAAGCTCATGCAGAGATGAACCCTCTCTAAAAAATGCATTAAAATGCATTAGTTGTGCTTAAATCATTCTAAATGGTGCAAAAATCCCAAAAACTATGAAAATGGGGTTTTTCAAGCTAAAATAATCTAAATGGATTATCCCACACTCAAAAGAAAAGCATAAGGCACACTTCCTAATGCTATATACGAAAGGCTTTGGGGCATGGTAAAGGAGGACAAAGGAAGAGCAAAGTAATGCTGGAAAGATTCTGAAGGAGGAGAAAGAGCTCAAATTCTTCAAAAGCAAGGGTGAAGGAAGGGAAGTTCATGTCAATGGAGGAAGGATGCACACCTAATGCCATAGTAAGGATGTACTTCTCCATTGTTCTACTATGAATACATTCAAGTTTCTGCCATTATGATGTTTGAATGTTGCTTGTATTGTATGATTTAAACTGTTAAATGGGTGTAGATCTTAAATTTGCTTATCTTGAATAGATGGATGAATCTAGATTTAAAATAACTTGTGATAATCTTTTCATAATGCTGACGTAGAGACTCACCGGCTCTTAGAATAATAGTTAGATTAGTGTAGACACGTCCCTGCATTAATCACTGTTATCAAGCCATCACGAAATTTGGCAATTGTTTCTCGCATATGTCATGTCTGCATATCATGGTCGTTGTTGTGTCCAATCAAGCTTGCACACTTTATGAAATTTAAGGATGGAAGTTCAGCAAATACCTATCCAATCTAGAGAAGAAGATGTTTTAAATGAACATTTCACAACCATATATGAAGCAATTGATGAATACATTGAAAACTATACAAATATTTGGAAGTACAAGGGCAGTTACAGCCTGCCCCACAAAAACAATTGCATGTAAGTCTTTAGTGTGTTGATATTTCAAAAGAATTTTAATCAATGATTGCACTTTTGGGGCCACTTTTCCATATTCTACAACAACTCCAATAACCACATCTACAAATATTGCATCTTTTCTACACAGAACGTAAAAGAAAAGCTCAAAAATTTATATGATAGTAGTAAAGCATAAAATCCTAGAATAGTCTCAAACTACCGGACTTTGTTCACTTTGTACATGTTACAATCTACAAACAATATTGTGCAGTACTGACAACAAGAATAGGAGACAAATAGAAATTGATAACATTAGAAATTGACAACAGTGCAGATATTTTCATCACTTGCAGTAAAATCACTAGGACATTCTTTGTGCTCTCTATCTACAATAGTTTAATTGACATATTTTACCGAAACAACGATATTACTATTGTACGGACCCAAAATTCAATCTTTCTTACATGGAATAAAGCCACTTCCTTTGATCAGAAAAAATTATCATCCAAATTTAACACACGCCAACATTACCCCCCTTATGCACAAAAAATGTCAAATAAGCATAAAAGCATCACACTTTCGACACAAACCAAATCTACAAAATCGCTTCCCGTGAAATTCACGCAGTACAACTAACAATTCCACCGAGTCATTGGTGACAGGTTATTGATCCACTAAACTTCATTTTCTCATCATTTTATGTAAAATTCATGGTTCCACAATGATTCCTCATCCCAATAGTGCCAGATTCTGCCATTCCAAAGCCAAGATCTTGCTAAAATATATTTTTAGAGTTGAAATTAATGACCATACACAGGATGACTATCATTAGTGAGGTCAAGGTGCCACCACTACTAAATATTGTCTGGCATTTGGGCATCCAACTCCAAGTTCATTTGATACCTTTATGCTGTAACAAAACAAAAAATAGATAGTATACTTTCAATTTTTAGACATGACTCGATATTCAGTTTATTAAGACCATCATGGGGAAAAATTAGAACTAGCAAACGGACCTTACAACAACATTGAATCAAATGGAAATCGTTGTTTCCTATCCATTCAAGCATTGTACTTGTTTATCTTTTCGTGTATCTACAATTACTATATTTGTTTTGTAAATGGGATTGTGCTTATATTTGTTTTGTAAAGAGAACAATGCTTATTCATAAATCCTTGGACACATAGTACAAACTTCACAAACCAGATATAATTTTTGCATTTGAGTCGAAGGGTTTGCCAAGTCCAAGTCTGACTACTTTAATCTACATGATGCTTATTCGAAGGAATGGGGAATATCCTTACCAAGATTTATCTGTACTTGGCTTGTTACTGATTTCGTTGACCCCAAAATTTGGAGTTGAATTTGAAAGTAAAAAAACAAAAACAAAAACCAGCTGACCAAAAAATATATAAAATATTTAAATTTTTATTAAAAATATATTGCACATCCATGAAAATTTAAAGCATTAAATATGTAATGCTTTCTCAAGTATATAGATCAATGTTCCACTAAGGTTTCAAGACGCAGGCATGTGGGAGTGGGGAAATGCAAGAGATTCCTGTTTAGAATTTTCCCTCAAATTTTATGAAACATCAAAGGGGACGTTGGGGTCTTCAATGTAGGGGACCCCGCCATAAATATTACAAAAATTATATTAGAATACATAAAAATTGAAAGTTTGAGCATAACTGATTAAAGTCTTTAATTTTATAATATAAAGATTAATACAAGTTTACAACATGCATCAAGTGAAATAAAATGAAATACAACCATACATAAGCTATAACTTATCATAAAAAGCGGGAAATACAACCATATTGAACAATGAATGAAATTGAGGCTAGAAAGAAGGAAAATAGTGGACGACATAGAACTTTATCATTTAATTTTTTATTTTTTTGGTAAAAAACAGTCAAAGCAAACATCGAGACATCATTTTTTGGAGGTAAAAATTTCCCTTTTTCCGAGAAATGTCCCCTTCTATGTGTCCTTTAGTTTTCGTCAAATGGGGACATGGGGGGAGCATTTCCAATGCAGCTTCCAAATTTTTGGGACGTGTGGGGGCATGGAAGCACATTTCCTATCCTTGGGGATATGTCCCCGTGTAATACTAATATAGTTAGTAAGGGTTTATAATTAGATTTAGGGTTTTAAGGGTTTATAATTAGATTTCATGTTTTAGGTTTTCTTTTTGTTTTTTAAGTGGAAGTGATGGACCCACATGCACTCGTACAAAGCTATAAGGTTCAATTCGAAAAGAATTGTTCCATATGGATTTGGTCATTTTTGTTTTGATGGGTAATTTCTAACCAAAAACCACTCATAATTAATCCCACTAGCCAATTTAGTCGGTTTCATTCCAGTTTTGATAACACTATTTTTTACAAAGAGCTCAAGTAAAACTAATACCAACCATGTAAAAGATTTAAGGACCTTACTTGACTAAAAAGGTTTGACCTTTCAAGACTAACCTAGTTGTGGCTTGTTATACATAAATTAGTTTAAGCTCAAATTTCTTGTTAAAAATATTATCAAGAAAACTAGGATCTTTGTTCTAGGATATGGAAATATATCTTCATCACCTTAAAAAAATTAGAACAGAACAGAACATCACAAACCATCATGTAAATATTGAAAGGATCCCACAAGTACCGAGAAAGGTTTTCTTACCCCTTCAAGATAAAATTATCTATCCCGAGTAGTTTCGGGAAGAGGTTCTCCTTCCTTCTCTTGATCTTCCTTTTCTCCTTCTTCACCCTTATCTAGAAAAAGCATGTGTGTGAAAGCTCCCATTTGATGCAATTTCTTACATGCCTCCAAGAACACTACTTGCAAAAGGAGCATAAACCAATAAGACAATGTAAATCTATCAAAAAATGTTGCAACCTCTTATATGAAAAAAAACATGTTGGTAAAAGTGACATACTTGTTGTGCTAAGTGAATTGAACTGCAAAGGGGCCCTTTGAAGGGCTATGTATATGACACTTTTTGTTCTCCTATTCTTGCCTCGTTTATGTACTTTTCACTTGATTCCTACACCATCACTAGCTCTCTTGATCACATTTAGTAGGGTTTTGTATTTGGTAAGGATTGATTATGTTTTCCTTGATATTTGTCATTTGCTGATGATTTGGATAGAGTTGTGTTGCCATAATTGCCTACTAAAGAAGTGGTGTTTCAGGTTCATCTTATTTTGATTCCAGGTTGTAGAATGAAGCAATTGTGGAAGGCTACAAATGCTTGCAGATAAGTATCAAGTTTATACATATTATTCCCGTAAAAGCTAAATGTATGGTTGATCAAGTCTTCTGGTCAGTTAAAGCGATCCTGCTGGTCATTATACATCAAGACTAGTTAAAATACTGAACGCCTTTTACGGTTCCGTAGTCAATCTAAGGATCAGTGATTCTGTAGCGAGCTCAAGGATTTTGGAACTATTCAACGACTTGCAATTTGTTGGGTCATCTAACAGATTTGTTCATCATTCTGATGTATTTGTAGAATCACTTCCATTACACGCTACCAGCCCTGGATTGGCTCATGCAGTCTTTTGGAAATAAAAACGATGTGCTTTATTTGGAAATAGGTTGTAATTGCACATTTCTTCATAATATTCCTTATGGTTATTGATGTATAAAAACTGAGAAACCTCTTTGAGGAAGGTGAGTCATAATTTTACATAGACTTATTGCGCACTACTGTAATCAAACTCCATATTATATAAATCTGCTATTTCCTAATTTTGGATGTGTTGATTAATTTGGTGTGAGTGATTGGCTTGTTCAGCCACTGTCTCAGAAGGCAGGGCCCCCTTCTGTGACAGGTGTTGTTGTAGTTAGGATTTCGCTTTCTACATGTGGTTTGATATTCGATTTAGTGTTTTACATTTATAATTTTCTTGTTGATTATAGTCGGGTGTGAATGCTTAAATTGTGAATGATAAAGTAGTGCAATTGGTTTTCATTATTATTGAACAATAGAAGAATGCATGGATGGTGAATGTTGGATTAAGGAATAACCCTATGGTGAAATAGGCGTGTTGGCTCGAACCCAGTCAATAGGGGTTCCTACTCATTGTTGATGCATACCGCAGTCTCCCTGGGCACCGGCCCGGATAGGTTTTATCCCGCCCAGCAACACATGCGGAGCAGATGAGGTCTCACCTAAGGTGTCCAGGAAGGGCAGACAGAACCATGTTTCCGTCGAATGAAGGAGGACGGTTGCGGCTGAAATACTTAAACTTAGTGCATAATCGGGACAGATATCTTTAAGCATTGCACATACTATTAACCCAAACATTCATCATTGCAAAAACAGTAATTGTAAAGCAAATATTGCATCAGAGAAACATGACATTAATTGTATAGTGCATCATCGCATTACAAGAACTGAACAGATTGAACACAGAGATTGTACCAAAATATCTTCATCATATTATCATTGTGAACCCAGATACAGTGTCTTTGTAAAAACTAGATCTCCGCAATGATTCTTGACATCAAAACATACCCAAAAATCATACAACCAACATCAGAGCTTCCTCTTATTCTCCATCAAGTTGTATTTTTCAACACTTACAATTCTTATCTATATATAGGATTCCGCCTTACAATTCTTGTCCACTTACTAACGACTTCCTAACTGACATTATGGACAATTGACCCACTCTCTAACTGACCTAGTCCAAAAACGACCAAAAACCCGCATTCTGCGGTATGACTAAATCAACATTACATACTATGTGGTCCAAATGACCCAAAACCCACAATCCGCGGTACAATTGACCCACACATGCACAAAATCATCTTCCGCCGTTGCCTTTCGCGCCATCTTCTGCCTTGTCACAACATCGGAGATGCTGAGATACCATCTTACCAAACCGCCTGCCAACAGGACCCCAACACAATCTTGTGGCTTTCCCTCGAGCCACGTCAATTGGATACGGTGTACTCGGTCGTTTCAACTCTACTAGGGCGGAACTCGAGTTCTGCAATTGTTCTTGCTGTCTGGATCTCATGATGTTGCTTTGCTCCTTTTGGTGTACTGGTCATCTGCTCGCTGTCATGTGCTTCTTACCCAAAGGTGTACTCTTTCCAGCTTACTGCTGCAGGCCTTGCAAACTCATCCTCCAGTCTCGAGAGACCAATTGTAAACGGAGAGGAATTTTGCAAGCAATGCCAAGGTGCAAAATAGGCCAGCGATTCCAGCACATCTGTTTCACACCAGTAAGCATACGTTACAGGGACCTGGGGCCGACAACCCCCCCTTTTGTGTGGTCGCAGGGACCATGAAACTTTGAACCATCACTAATTGCCTAGACATCTCGGATGAGACTTCATGATTGCGACGCTGAAGTGTTTGAAGCGCAACGTACTCTAACCGTTCATGTACACTTGTGGTTTGGGCCCTCAGCGCACCTGGTGTGCTCCCGCAGGAAATAAAATGGATCATTTCCACAACCTCCTTGGAATTCCTAACTTAGCTAGATGCCCGAATCGTCTCGTAACATAACCTCTCTGAACTAAAACAACCTCTGTGATCTCGTTATCCTTGGGGTCTATATTTATACAGCGCGTTCGGTCATTTGTCTGCTTTGGCAATCTTGTGCAATGCCTACTCAAACTCCAGGGTAATCATAAGATTCCATTACTTGGACATCAGAAGTGGGTGGAGCGATCATACCCCCGCCTGTCACCCTATGTGCAAAAGTGTGCAGATCAGCCCTTTGGCCATACCGCCGTGGTGGATGCCTCATGCCAACCTTGCAACCCACCCCTCCAGGGGCCGTCGGCCATGCTGTCTCGATGTATGCCTCATTCCTCATGTGCGTATTTCTGACACGATCTGATTCATCTAACGAACAGATCTTCCCAAAAAAATAAATATGTCGGCTGCGTAATGATTTCTGATGTGACCCGAGCACAATATTGCTAGTTTTCGTGGGTCATTTTTCACTTGTGACACAAGCCCTTCTTCTGGTGCATTTGTTTCTCTGTCGGTGCGCCATCCTGCCACCGATCATACTACAACATGCGCTTTTTTTTTTTTGTTCGACTTAGGCATCGCGTTGTTCCAAGCCCAACTGATAGGGCTTCAACCTATGACCATTCACTAGTTTTGGGAGCATCGCCCCGTTCAACTGCTGTAGCTGAACCATGCCCCCTAAAGTAATGCTATTGATGTGATATGGACCAAGCCAATGCATCTGCAATTTTCCTGGATGTTTCATAAACTTGCTGTCATACAACAACACCAAGTCGCCCTACTAAAACTGTTTGTTTTTTATGTGTCGACCATGCCATGCCTTCTAGTGATCCTTCTCTACCCCTTGGTGGAACCCAGCGATGAACCGATCTTCCTCCAACTTCACCAACTGCTCTAGACATTCATTTAGTGCCGCTGTATCACCCAGGCCTGTTGCGACCGCGATGCGCAAACTCGGGACGATATATTCCATGGGCATAATTTCTTCTTGTCCATATACTAACCTGAATGGTGTTTACCTTGACAACCTTTTACACGTGGTGTGATAGGCCCACAACAACGCTGGGATTTTCAGATCCCAGTCGTTGCGGTTCATATTGCACACCTTTGTCAGCGCATGCGCCAATACCTTGTTGAAGGATTCCACTATGCCATTGGCTTGCAGATGATATGGTGTACTCTTTTTGTGTTGGATCTACAATTCCTCCGTCAATGTGCTAATGGTGCGATTGAGAAAGTGGCTTCCTTGGTCACTTAGCAGTATCTTGGGGCAGCTGAAACAAGTGATAATGTGATCGAACAAAAATCTCGCCGCCGTTGCTACGGAACAATCAACTACTGGTGCTGCCTCTTCCCATCGAGTCAAATACTCCGTCGTTGTGATAATGTAGCGCGCACTCGTGCGCTTCCTTGGTGGATTAATCAGTCCGACAAAATCCACTGCCCATTTGTCAAATAGCTACAATGTAAATTAAGGCATGAGGTGCATCTCATTGTGTCGGGATGCTTTTCCAGTTTGCTGATAGATATCACAGGACCGCACATAGTCCGTCGCATCATTATGCTGTGTGGGCCACCACATCCCGGCACGCAGCACTTTCCTAGCAGTCACCCGACCACCATAGGGTCCCCCGGCTACTCCTCCATGCGTTTCTTCTAATATCTGCGCTTGCTCATGCGGTAAGACACATCTGCACAATACCTCATCGACACCCATTTTGTATAACTCTCCTGTAATTAGATGGAATTCCGCTGCCTTGACTACCAACTACTTCTTCATACTGGTGGTGAACTCGTCGGGTGCAGTACCCATTGTCAGAAACTGAATGATTTCCGTAAAGTAGCCATCTGCAACCTCAACCCGAAACAGTTGGGCATCCGGTAACCCATCTTTAATGTTGGTTGGTTCTTCTCCTGTATCGATCCACGAGAGATGATCAGGACCAGCATTCAACCGGCCGGGATTCACAATGACTTCAAAGTTGAACTCCTGAAAAATAAGTAGCCAGCGGCATATCTCCCCCCCCAACACAGGCTTATTGACCAGGTATTTTAATGCAGAATGATCTGTGAACATCTTGAAATGGCCCCCCAGTAAGTAATGGAGAAACTTTTGTAAAGCGTAAACCATTTCCAGACCTTCCCTCTCCGTAGTAGTGTAGTTCCTTTTGGCATATGACAACTTCCGGCTAGCAAAAGCAATGGGGTGATCGAGATCCCCTTCTCCTAGTTGAGCTAAGACGACGCCCAACACAATCGATGAAGCATCAACATGGACGTGGAATTCCTTACTCTAGTCCGGAAATACCAATATCGGTGCCGATGCCATCTTTGCCTTTAGTGTTTCAAAGCTAGCCTGACATTCTGGGCTCCACTGGAACGCTGCATATTTCTTCAACAACTTCTCCATAGGGGCAGTAATCACAGCGTAACCCCTGATGAACTTGCGATAATACCCTGTGTGTCCCAGCATCGCCCGTAACTGTTTAACTGTAGTTGGTGGTGTCAAACTCAGAATAAGAGCGATCTTTGTTGGGTTAACCAACAATCCTTGCTTACACACAATATGACCCAACAATATGCCAAACGGTGCACAAAAGATGCATTTCTTCAAATTCAGCGATATCTGATGCTGTCGGCATCGCTCCAGCATCAACCGCAGACTCGCTAAATGATCGTGAACCAACCCATAGACCATCCAATCGTCCATCTATACCTGTAAGAAATTCTGAATGCAGCAACGATAACCCGTGAAAATATCGCAGGTGCATTCTTCAAGCCAAACAGCATCACGGTGTATTGAAAGCAGCCCCATTCAGTAACAAAAGTTGTCTTATGCCGATCTTCTTTGGAAATACGGATCTGATGGTAGCCAGAGAACCCATCTATGAATGAGTACATCTCCTAGCCACCCACTCCTTCGAGCACTTCGTCAGTAAATGGGGTCGGAAAGGGGTCATGCAAGCAGGCATTGTTCAACTTTCGTAAATCCACACAGATGCGCACCTCTCTAGTCTTCTTGTCCTGCACCACCATAGGACTGATCCATTCTGACTCCTCGATCGGTTCAATAATACCAGCGTCCAGCATGCGATCAAGTTCTGCCTTGACCCTCTCCTTATGTCACAGATTTAGCCGATAGGGTCGTTGTCGGACCGGCTTAGCATCTGGTTTTAATGGAATCTTCATCTCCCCTAAATTGCCCAAAATCCCCTTCATGATAGAAAATTTTGTCGGGAATACATCCTGAAACTCGTGGAGCATATCAGTGACCTTGCTTATCAGCTTGTCATCCCAGTAATCCCCGACATTTGCAAACTTCGGAGTGTCCTCTGTCCCAATATTAATCTTGCATATCTTCATCGGCTGACTGATAGGATCGCTTGGTGCATCAGGTGGTACCACAGCACGACTTCCTTCGGATTCCGGGATATTCACATTCCGCGGATCATCACCATCTTCTGGCCCACCACTGATATTGAAGCATTCCATGAGAGACTACATCTGGCAATGCACATGTGGATCTGCAGGATAGGCCACCGGGACAACCTATAGAATTACATCGCGGATGAGCTGTAATGCATTATTGGCCTCGGGATCATCATCCGCAAAACTAAATGTATGGGTAAAACACATGGTGAGCTCCAATCAAGCAGAAATTTCCCCTCGCAACTCAGCTGCAGCATACCATGATCGTGGCATCTCATCCAAAGTATGGATAAAAGCATGGAACCACTCATCCTTTGGTCGTAATACCCATAACTGCTGACACTCCATTAAATGACCACCAGGGTCGTCCCGACCATCATACTTCCCAGTGTGGTAGACCTCGGTATCGCCAAAGCGTACCAACATCAATATTCTGCATTTCAACCATCCATCAATTGATGCCTTGTGTGTTTCCCACCAGCGTGCTGGAGCAGCCTTCAATGCTTCGTTCAACGCCAGCAATTGATGAGGTTCCGAAACTCTTTCTTCAAGCTCCATCAGAAAATCAGATACACTAGGCATCCCTTCATATGTTGGGAGTGTAACTGGTTCAGTTGTGATACGACATACTAATTGTGTAACCAACCCACACTTACGGAGTGAGACCTCGTGCAAGTGGTTCTGCCAATATTCTAGCGCATCATCAGACTCGGAGGACGTAGAGCTATTGCTGCGCCATCCCAATTCGTCGTTAGCAGTCGGATGGATATAATCTTCAGAAATATTGAATGCATGGTCCCATCCACTGGGATCATCGTCCTTCACTGGCTCTATGTAGCGGTGTCCTTAAGCTGCATCCAATAGGGCGATAACTCTGAGATCGCGATTTTCAAAAGTCATCATTCGTCGCTTGAAGTTGATTACAGCTCCACTATCATGAGCCGAACCAATCCCCAGTAATGCTGGATAAGAGCTTCCTCCCTCGACTACTTCTATTACATCAAATTCAGCATATGTTTTCATTCCCTCAATGTCCACCACCATTCGTGGAACTCTCCCAATTGGCGTTACTTTAGCGTGATTAGCTAACCGGAGTTGTACAGGAGACCAAATCAATGGGGGGCTCCCCATCTTCTGCCAAGCCTGCTTGGTCAAGATGTTGACATCCGAACCAAGGTCCAGAATAATGAAATCAACATCGTAGTCGCCAATTTGAATATTCATCTGCATCTCCTTACTCGTCTTCCGTCGTTGCAAGGAATTAACCGTGAGCTCTTGTCGATCATGGGCCGGTCGTCGCAACAAGGATTCAATTGCAGCAAGAGCATCGGGATCTTTGGCCAGGGACAAACAATGTTCCAAAAATTCTTGAAGCATGCTGGACCGTTGTGACGGGCCGACCTCCGAAGTGGTATCAAAAGTAGAAGGCATGTCATACATAACAACTTTACCTCGGTCGTGTTCTAGTGCATGTCATGTTTGAAGAAACGTCTCCCGCTCCTCATCAATGTCAAATGCGACTTTATTTTGTCTGGCTAACCTGATCATTGCGCTGTCTGCTCCAGTTGTCTTTCCTCCGCTAGTGACCACAACAACAGAAGCATCCTGTGGTCTTGGTTCTGTAGAAATTGCCGCGATGTTTGCACCCTGGGTCTGGTTCAATGGTGGATTCCCAGGTGGGTTCATATTCTAATTATGATTTTGCCGCATATTCTGGTTATGTACTGGTTGCTGCATTGGGTTCTGGGCAGGATCTTGTGCCTGGGGATGGTTCTGTATCTGGGGAGTATTTCCTGCTTGCCATCGTGCAATCAACTGTGGACAATTCTCAACCGTGTGATCGTTAACAAAGCAGAACGTACACTGGTTCTATAGTAACGGACAGTCTCGCTGGTAATGTCCTAATACCGCACAGTGATAGCATTGAACATGTCCATGACCACCTCGTCCTCCTCCATGACCAAATCCAGTGCCACAACCACCCCGGTATCCTCCTTGGAATCCTCCCTGCTATTGGTACTGTGGTTGATTAAATTGTTGCTGCACTGGTGCCGGTTGCATTCCTGGTCCTTGTGGTGCATACTGCGGCTGCTGTACATACTAGGGATGTCGTGGAGCGATCTGCATCGGAGCGTATTGTGGCATGAACTGTGGCGGTTGCTGCTGCTGTGGTACACACTACATTTGTGGTTGAGGTAGTGGCTGGGCTACCTGCGGTTGCGCCGGATGTTGTACGGCACGCTGGTCGTCCTTGACATAAAATGCATCACACATTCTTTCTTGTAGCAACCCATATGCACGACAATCCTTGTCGTCATGACCCACCGATTTACAGAATGTACAATAGAGATTCCTTGGGGTGATGACCATTTTCTGCATATATGGGAAATTGTCATGACTGTGCCCATACACCTGGCAGACGCGACACTACGGCATGCTACCACCATTCAATGGATTTGGCGCTCCTGAAACCAAATAATTGCGGAAGTTTGGGCAATTGTCCTTCTTATGCCATTCTCCTCGACATCGTGTACACCAGACATTGTCACGTTGCTCCTTACCCTTCTTCAAATCTTGCAGTTGTATAGTTAAGTTAGCGAGATGTGTTTGTATCTGCGACATCTCGGCTGCATTTTCTCTAATCAGCGACGCCTCCAATCGCATTGCAATCTCCAGAGCTTCGCTGGGCGTCGAGATGTTTTGGTGCATCAATGGTAGCCGAATATGTGGTAGTAGTGCTGCAATGAACCATTCTTTATGTTGGACAGTGCTCATATCAAAACTGACTTTTTCCATCAATGTCTTGAATCGTTGGTCGAAATCCCATACCGTTTCATTGAGATACTGCTTAATTTCTTTCAATTCTGTAATATATTGAGCCTCAGACTTGGGCCTTCTAAATTCAGCAATCAGCCCATCCCGAATCTCATCCAGCGACTTCTCTGGGGCTCCTGTAGGGACTAGAATGAATTTCATAAACCAATATAATGCACGACCTCGCAGGGTCGTGGCTAATTGTCCTTTTTTAGCAGCATCATCGGTGATCTGTTTGATGGTCCAGACCGCTTCACACAAAATCCAATACTGTTCTAGGTTGTCTGTCACACTCCCATGGAACAACGGTAACTTAGCATCATTTCCCTCCATTCTGGGCTTCCTTCCTTCTTTCGCTGTACTACTACCAATTAACTTCTGTGGGATTGACGAACTGGGCGGTGTCGAAGTGGTATTTCTTGCTATCTGAGAGATAGTGAGTGGAGGTGTGGGTACGTTGGTGCTGGGGTTTGGTCTTGCCTCTATCCTGGGCATAGCTTGGCTGTCCTTGTCAGGACTGTGAGGTCACTTCGTCCCGTGTGGTCTTCCTTCATGGTCTTGCGGTTCGACTGCAGCAAGACCTTCTCTCGTCCTCTTCCTCTTTTCCTGTCAGAACCTCGCTCCTCCCCTCGTAAGACCACTCTCTTCCTCGGCTTCACTCACAGTCTCATCATGACCTGCACCCATCTACCCCTTAACATTCCATGCACCGCCATACAACTGTCGCGGTACCCACGGCCTATGCCCACCAGGCTGTCTACTGATCAAGATGCATCTTCAATATACCCTTTTCGCAAATAAGCATCTTGAACGACAGTTGAAGCGACAATAAAAACCTGCCCCGAGGTTCGCGGAAAAAATATCTTTCAGCTTCACTGTAGGACTTCTGAGTATCAACCGCAAACTCTGTGATATAGCCCTCTAGGATGCTATCGAACCACACTTCGACAGCACGCGATGCTTTATTATCAACTTCTTGTAGTTCTTGAATCAATTCGGGGGTCCAGGTCATCGGTTCACCACCTTGGAAGTTCCTCTTCTGGAATGTTAGCTTTGCCAACCATTCAAACAACATGACTGGGAACTCACAGAAGAACCATTCATGTGGTCCGTCGTGAATGTATCTATCTACCCACTGTCCTACTGTCAATCGAGTGTTCCGGCTTTCCTCTTCAGCGAATTCCTGCAACTTCTGATCAAACCATTCTTAGATCTCTGGTTTCGTCGGGTGCCACAACATCTCCTCCTTTCACTTCAAACACGGTCCCAGCAATGGAACCATTCGTTGGCTCGAACCCAGTCGACAGTGGTTCCTACTCATTGTCGACGCATACCGCAGTCTCCTTGGGCACCGGCCCAGACAGGTTTTATCCCGCCCAGCAACACCTGTGGAGCAGCTGAGGTCTCACCCGAGGCGTCCAGGAAGGGCAAACAGAACCATGTTTCCGCCGAATGAAGGAGAATGGTTGCGGCTGAAATACTTAAACTTAGTGCATAACCGGGACAGAAATCTTTAAACATTGAACATAGTATCAACCCAAACATTCATCATTGCAAAAATAGTAATTGTAAAGCAAATATCGCATCAGAGAAAAATGACATTAATTGTATAGTGCATCATCGCATTACCAGAACCGAACAGATTGTACCAAAATATCTTCATCATATTATCATTGTCAACCCAAATACAATGTCTTTGCAAAAACTAGATCTCCGCAATGATTCTTGACATCAAAACATACCCAAAAATCATACAACCAACATCAGAGCTTCCTCTTATTCTCCAGCAAGTTGTATTTTTCAACACTTACAATTCTTATCTATATATAGGCTTCCGCCTCACAATTCTTGTCCACTTACTAATGACTTCCTAATTGACATTATGGACAATAGACCCACTCTCTAACTGACCTAGTCCAAAAACAACCAAAAACCCGCATTCTGCAGTATGACTGACTCAACATTACATACTATGTGGTCCACATGACCCAAAACCCGCAATCCGTGGTACAATTGACCCACACATGCACAAAATCATCTTCTGCCATCGCCTTTCACGCCATCTTCTGCCTTGTCGCAACATCAGAGATGTTGCGATACCATCTTACCAAACCTCCTGCCAACAAGGCGCATTAATTATTTCTTGGAATTCTGTTAGGAAATAGAGGCTTGCTGCTCAATTCAATTAGTTCATTACGATTCAATTACCGTAGCTATTGTGTTTTTGAATTTGGTTCTTACAAGGATTTCTATGTGTGTTAATCTAGAATCTGTCATTGAATTTCCTTTTGTAGCATAGCCAGGTAATTAGTTGTAATACATATACAATGCTTTCAGTTGGAGTGTTTGTAATGTCTTTCCTGTATCAGTAAGAGAGGCCTGAGCATTATACCATTCCCACTGACCGAACGTTGGTACCAACGCAAGTCGATAAAAACCTGCCAGTGACAGAATTCGTTCAGGAAGAAGAGCTTCTCAATCATTTTGGTAGTGACAGCTAGAGTGAGGAACAATAGTCTACCAGATATCCCTTGTCAACTAGATCGGATACATTGGAAGGTTTTAGGGTAAATATGGATGGCAGGGAAGAGCATATTCCAAACAGAGAAGACACCAACCGAGGAGAGACGAATGGAGCACAATCAAGTACCATAACCAATACTTCGAATTACCAATCGGAAATTCAGGGACCACACTGACAAATCCGATGAAAAACATCCCACATTTAGCATTGCCAAGTTTTCATGGAATGGCAAGTGAGGACCCGAACACGTTTCTATTTAAATTTGATTTCCTTTGTAGAAGTTATGATTACGTTATGGATCAACAGAAATTGAAACTTTTTCTAGCCACATTGAAGAATATGGTACTTAGATAGTTCATGGGGCTGGGAGGGGACAACATTGCAACCTGGGCCCAGATGAAGAAAGTCTTCCTGGATAAATACCAAGAATTTGTTGGTAGTACGGTTGTCGTTACACCAAAACCTGCAGGTGATTGGTAAACTCACCACCGCTAGATTTCAAGGATCCATGAGAGGCAATTAGTCCCTTGTCACGATACACCAGGGAGTGCTGACTACTTGCAATTTCGTGCAACAATCTCCCCCTTAGCGTGAGCTGAGTGTGTATTGAACTCGTGACCTTTAGCTATGATACCAATTGTTGGTAGTACGGCTACTATTACACCAAAACCCGCAGGTGATTGGTAAACTCACCACCGTCAGATTTCAAGAATCCACGAGAGGCGATTAGTCCCTTGTCACGATACACCGGGGAGCGCTGACTACTTGCAATTTTGTGCAAGAGAATATTGCAAAGATAAGGATTAGATGGAAGCCATATTTAAAATGACCCAGCAAGAGGACGAAAACTTGGAAGACTATGTGGATAGATTTCAATACAACTTGCAAAGATCAAGGCAGAATGCGTTAAACGATGATACATTAAAATTTTTGCTCTTACGAGGATTCATAGATGATTGCATTGAGTTGTTGAATTTAATGGGTACAGGGGATGTATCCCTACTCGAGTATGCATAAATATGCAACCTCTGCAGAAGATATTCAAGGAATGCCTCTAAGTCAGGAAAAGGGATCAGAGATACAATGAATAGAACCACCAGGACTTCAAGGGAAGGAGTTTCGAGAGTGGAGTTTGGAAATCTCTTGGAGGATTTTAAAAATGATATCCTCAGCTCTTTGAGTTCTCAGTTGGATGCATTTCAGGAAAATAAAAGGCAAGAAGAGGAAGATCGAGATTTAGCCTTTTTTCCCCTAGATGCATAAAAAGGCACCCCCTCAAGAGCTTCTGATTAGAAAAAATGGAAATCTGCCTTTTATGTGACTAGAAGCATCCTACAAAAGAATGCCCCTCACTTCCAGGACTTAAGGCTATATATGCGGAAGCAGGGATAGATGCAGAACTGGTTTCCTTCATATCTCAAAAGCACCCATGGAAACCTCGACCTTCAGGTACGATGCTAGATCCTATGCAATCATTCAATCCTTATTATAATAATGATCAAATACATCAACCACAAGTCTCACAAGGTTAAAAAATTCCACAAAATTCTCAACCTTGGTATCCACCTATGACACTACAAACCTGGGCACCTCCATACTCACAAAATAACCCCTGGAAACCAAACTGGAGAAATGTAGGCTTTGGGAATCAGTCACATATTCAATTACAAACTCCTCAACTGCAAAACCCACGATTGCAATTTGTACCGGTACAACCATTAATGCAATCTCTTCCTCAACCTCAGTTAGCACTACCATTGAATAATCCACCTCTGAGACCACTCCTTCCTGTACAACCCACTCCTAACCCTAATAATGAGGTTGGACAACCTATAATGACTATCGAGTTACCTAATTATCTAGCCTATTCCATTTCTATAGTAGACTGCCATGACATCCAATTACGTTCTGGCATAAATATCAATAAAGCTACATCTCCCACAATTATCAAGGAAGAAAATGAAGAGACACTAGAAACCTCACGAGTTCATTCTGAAGAAACACCAGAGATCTTACTTGCTCAATTTGAAGATAATATCCCACCCATCCCACCCAGGAAACCACAAGAAACAGAGCAAAAACAACCTCCACCATACCCTCAACGCATAGTTGTTGACAAACTAATGCCTCAGTCAGAATTTGATTTCCCGGGATAATTATGAAATGTCTGTGTGAAGATTCCATTATTTCAAGCTATCAGAGACATTCCCATTTATTCCAAATTGTTTAGAGAGTTATGTTTGAAGAAACCGGGAAGAAAGAGGAAGGACCCCCCTATATTCCATGTGATAGGAGACTTGGAATAATTGATAATAGGGGACACTCTTGTTGCTAAGTATTCTGAACCTGACAGTCCCATTGTCAAAGTACAAATCAATGCCATTTCTCTATCCAACACACTGATAGATTTGGAAGAAGCCATTAATGTCATGACTAAACACACAATGGAGAGATTGGGCCTCACAAATCTTCAACAAACTATTATAGTTTTACAACTGGCTGATCAATCTCCTGTCAGACCAGAAGGCGTTATAGAATATGTTGTCATTTCAATGGATTAATGGGAAAACCTAGTGGACTTTATGGTTCTGCAGAAAAAATCAAACTTGGGATGTTATCCTTTAATTTTGGGTCGACCTTGGTTGGCTACAGTTGATGCCTATGTTGGATGTCAAACAGGAAATATGTGCATATCTCATGGTAATGCGGTCAAAGAAATCACATTGTACCCTCTTGCGAAGCCAACAATACAACCTGAATTTTCTTTGTGGCCAAGTGACGAGAAATTCGATCAAGAAGACGAGACCATACAACTCTACATGATTGAACATTCCCTGGAAGTAAAACAACCAACTGAGGATGATCTGATCAGTCAGTTTTTGACAAATTCGAGCCCTTCTTTGGATTTTCGGGAATTACTCAGTTCAGTATGTGTTACCAAGCAAACTGGCACTATCTTGAGCTCATCTATTACCCTTGACACTAAATTTAAGATCCTTAGTGATCCCATGATCAAAGAAGTATAAATCGAACCTGGAAAGACATTAAAAATCAGCTCTACATTGTCGAATCAGTAAACTAAGATACTTATCTCTGTATTGAAGAAACATAAAAATGCATTTGCCTGAGATTATAGTGACATGAAAGGTCTCCACCTTGATTTGTGTATGCATCATATTTATATAAAAGGAGTGCTGGAATATGATCACCATAATTTTTTATATTTGCATGTCTGCATGCATCTAGTCATCATGCATGCAATTGCATGCATCCAGTCATCAGTATGGTAGTCTCCCAGTACCTAGCCCTTATTTTTTATCCCCCAAGAGGCTGTTTCTGCTCAGTTTTATCCCTCCTAGCCACTGATGCACCCTTGTTTTCATCACTGGAGTACAAGTGCGCCCTCTTCCACCTATTTAGGAGATTCTTCAGTTAGTTCCAAGATTAGTGGATCTGTTCCTTGATTTGAGGATTGATTACTAGTTTAACTAACTGAACCACTTAGATAGACCTCCAGAGAGACTAGATCATATATACTGACTATTGATAGCTCCTCGTGCGCCCTCATTGGAGTCTCCTTCCCTAGATTAGTGCTCATGCACTCAATTAGATTCATTTGACTAACTATTTGACCATTTGTGACTACTGCCACTGATTGGATGATGTCTCAAGTGCTATCCAAGACACACATTGAGGAGAATTCGAATGACCTTAGAGGCATTCGAATCCATTTGATTGTATTCAGTTATTATTCACTATTCAGAGAGCCATCTTACAGTTGATGTATGATACAACAGTTTTTGTCATTTTCTGTGTTAATGAGTGATTATTGATTCAACATTTCTTCTTCTCTTCTCTGCTATTCTTGAGTGAGTTTTAGTGATATTTTGTCCAGCTGTGTGATCTCTACTATAAAATATCACATGGTATCAGAGCTAGAGTCAGCTATTCGAATTGCAGCAGTAGCAGTTGCAACAATTCTTTGAGCAGTTGTCTTTCATTGAGCACCAGAAGCCTCTGGATTTCCACAGCAATTCCTGGTGCAATTATTTTGAATTCACTGAGAAATCCAGTGAGGTCTAGCCAGGTGTGAAGGATCCAGTCACATGTGCTCAGTGTCCTAAGGAAATGTTCAATTCGAATTGCAGCAGATCTCCATTTACAATTCTCATTGTTTTGCAGGTTATCTCCATCATTCGAATTCATTTTCAATTTCAACAACTATCAATGGATCTAAAACTGAATTAGTTCAACTATTTCGAATGGAAGGCCAATACAGACATCTTCATGAAGTCCAAGAGCCTCTCTATAGTTTTGAATGGGACTACAGTTGAACCCACTGGTGCAGTAGAGAAATCCAAGTACTTAGACAAACTTGATGAAGCAGTAGGACTGCTGCTCCTCAGCATTTCTGAAGACCTCCATTTTCATGTCATAGATCTGAAGATTCCAAAATAAGTTTGGGACAAGCTCGAATCTCTTCTTGGACAGAAAGATGACTTGAAAGGTCATAAATTGGAAAATGATCTCATCTCCTTGAACCCAAGCAGTTTTGAAACCATCATTGAGTTTCTCATCAAGTTCAGCAACTTGATTTCACATTTGAAGAGATATGGGATAGAGAAGGAAGAGAAGCAACTCATCCTTGCCATACTATCAAAACTAGGCCCTGACAACTTAGTGTTTATCTCTACATTTCATTCAGCGAAGCTGTCCATCCAAAAATGGAAGTTTCCCACTCTTGAAGACTTCATCCAGTCTCTCACACTTGAGGAGGAGAAGTTAGTTCATATGGGAATGATAAAACCCAAATTGGATTCATCTCTTGCAACCACTAAGATGAAGAGAGCGAATGGAAAGGGTAAGCAAAATGCATTTGACAGAAAGTCAAATGAGCATAAGTGAAAGGAGGCTCCAAATCAATTAGATGGAGTTTCGAATCAGAAGAAAGACAAGCAAACTCAGAAGGGGAAATCCAAATGCACATACTTCAATAGAGGATTCCATCCTGAGAGTTCATGTATGAAGAAGACCATAGATCTCATGGCTTCACTTCTTGAAAAGAATAATCTTCCAGTACCTGCATGTGCTAGAAAGAAAGAAGGAGAACCATCAAGATCAGAGGACAAAGAGAGATGGAATTCCCTCATGGCAGGTGCATCAACACAATCCTCCTTCATCCTAGATTCAGGAGCATCAGGACAGATGTATTCCTCCAAATATCTCTTTATTGGTTTCGAATCCACTGTTGGACCATCCATCATGTTGGGGAATGATTCTGAGGTCTCCTCTGAGGGGATTGGAAGAATCAAACTTGATCATGGGTACTTCTCAGATATGCTCTATGTCCCTACACTTACTGCTAATCTACTTTCAATATATCAGATGGCCCATGCTGGAGATCCCAAAACGGTGATCTTCTCTCCAAATGAGGTCGAAATCCAAGACATGGTATCAGGATCTACCATTGAAAAAGGTGTTGCAAACCACAAGTCGAAACTCTATGAGTTCTCCCATTTTCTACCTCTCTCTAAGCAGTCTTCTCTGCACACTCATGCAAATGAAGAGAGTAGGCTATGGCATGAAAGGTTTGGGCATCTCAACTACAAGCACTTGCAAGACATGCAAACTCAAAAAGTGGTTGAAGGCCTACCCAATCTCAAGTTTTCCCAAGGCACTTGCAAAGGTTGCCTGAATGGAAAAGATCCAGCAAAGAAGGTTGATAAAAAGAAGATTCAGAAGGTAGAGCGAATGCTAGATCCAAATCCACAAGAACCTGAATATCTAGCACCTAAGGTTTGAAATCCTATTGCAAAATGGGCCACCACTACTGCTGCATCCACTAGTGATCTTGTTGGAGATCCACCATCTTCAAGAACAACCAGATCTGATCTTCTCTCTCACACATACCCATTTCTAGCTAAGAGATGCTTTCTTATGATTGGATCAGATCCAAAGACATTCTTTGAAGCCTACCAAGATCCAATATGGGTAATAACTATGGATGAAGGGTATGAGTCTCTTCAAAGAAATGAAACTTGGGAGCTTGTTTCTCTCCCTCCTAGGAGGAAGCTTGTTCAATGCAAGTGGGTTTACATAACTAAGATGGACTATGATGGGGTCACTAGAAAATACAAGGCTTGAATTCTTGCAAAGGGTTACTCTCAAGTCCATGGGATTGACTACTCAGAGACATTCGAACATGTTGCTAAGATGGATTCCATCTGTCTTGTTCTTGCTCTTGCTGCATCCAAGCACTGGGAAGTGCATCACATGGATGTAAAGAGTGCTTTCCTTCATGGATATCTAGAGGAGGATATCTACATGAAGAAACTTGAGGGGTATATTGAAGCCTCTTCACTGGTGTGCAGATTGAGGAAGTCCTTGTATGGACTTAAGTAAGCTCCCGGAGCTTTGTATGCAAAGATAGACTCCTTCCTTCTGTCACAAGATTTCATGAGATGAAAATATGATTCAAATGTCTATATGAGACATGATGGTGACTCTCTACTCCTGATTTTTCTATATGTTGATGATCTATTAATTACATGGAGCAACACTTCATGCATCAGATCTATAAAAACAGCTTTGCACAACTCCTTCTTCATGTTAGATCTTGGATTGTTGAAACAATTTCTTGGTCTTGAAGTCACTCAAAGTGATTCAAGAATAAAGGTTGCACAGTCCAAGTATGTTTCATATCTTCTTGACAGGTTCCATATGAGCAAATGAAAACCAAAAACATTTCCTTTTCTTTCAGGGATCATCCTTGAGGATGGTTCTTCCACACCTCTGGTGGATAGTACACTGTATCGACAGTTGATTGGGAGTCTATTGTTTCTTACACATACTCGACCTGATATTTCCTATGCAGTCAGTGCTGTCTCCAGATAAATGCAAGAGCCTCATGAGCTTCACTGGAAGGCAACAAAGAGGATCCTGCATTAATTGCAAGGGACAAAGACCTATGTTATTCACTATGCAGCTGTATCTCCTCTGAACCTTGTTGGCTATACTGACTCAAATTGGGTTGGAGACAACTCAGATCGAAATTCAACATCTGGTTTTGTTTTCATGATTAGATCTGGACCTATCTGTTGGTCGAGCAAAAAGTAGACTGCTTTAGCTCTCTCTCAGCAGAGGTCGAGTACATAGGTGTAGTCAATGCAGACATACAATGCATCTGGTTGCGGGGTATCTTGTCAGACTTTGGGATTCGATTTAGTACTCCACCAGTCATTTATTGTGACAATCAGAGTGCTATCAGGATTTCTACAGATCCATTTCTAAGACAAAGAATCCAACACATTGAGATACAAATGCATTACATCCTAGGATTGGTGCATGATCGGACCATCACACTGCTCTACCTTCCGATGGAAGAGCAAATTGCATATATATTCACTAAGACATTCTCAGTGAATAAGTACACTTACCTTAGATCTCTTCTTGGGGTGAGTGATGTACAAGATTGATTGTCCTACCACAGTCTATCTTGAGGGGGGGATTTCTTCCCATTGGTTTTTCCCTCTTTCCTCACTTTAGTTATTTAGATTTTTGTACGGGGTGACCTTTGGTCTTAGTCACCAGGGCCCTACCATTAGTTCCTTCAGTTGTTCCTTATAGTTTGTCTTGCGGGGGGGTGTTGGAATATTCTCACCATCATTTTTTATAGTTGCATGTCTTCATGCATTCTACATGCATCCAGTCATTATGCATGCATCCAGTCATCAGTATGGTAGTCTCCTAGCACCTAGTCCTTATTTTGCAGCCCCCAGGATCCTGTTTCTTCTTAGTTTTATCCCTCCTAGCCACTGATGCGCACTTGTTTTCATCACTGGAGTAAAAGTGCGCCCTCTTTCACCTATTTAGGAGATTCTTCAGTTAGTTCCATGATTAGTGGATTTGTTCCTTGATTTGAGGATTGATTACTAGTTTAACTGACTGAACCACTTAGATAGACCTCTGGAGAGACTAGATCAGCTATATTGACTATTGACAGCTCCTCATGTGCTCTCATTGGAGTCTCCTTCCCTATATTAGTGCTCATGCACTCAGTTAGACTCAGTTAGACTCATTTTACTGACTATTTGACTATTTGTGACTACTGCCATTGGTTGGATGATGTCTCCAATGCTACCCAAGCCACACATTGAGGAGAATTCGAATGACCTTAGATGCATTCGAATCCATTTGATTGCATTCAGTTATTATTCACTATTCAGAGTGCCAACTTACAGTCGATGTATGATACAAAAGTTTTTTTCATTTTCTGTGTTAATGAGTGATTATTGATTCAACATTTCTTCTTCTCTTCCATGCTATTCTTGAGTGAGTTTTAGTGAGGTTTTCTCCAGCTGTGTGATCTGTCTTGTAAAATATCACAAGGAGACTGCAGACCTGTGAGGAAACCTCAGCGCAGAATCAGCTAGCTCCGTACCCACACAATTCTATATCATTAATCAATAGGTTTAGCTCCCCACCTAAGATCAACCCCAAATCATTAAATAGTTCATCCTCAAAACAATGGGACCAAAATTCTTCTTGAAACAAGTGAAGACCAAAGCAATTCAGCTACATTATAAAAAGCTCAACATCTCGAACAAGACCATGAAGAAGGATACTTGCAACAGAAGAAGAAGCTTCGAAATTCACCTTCATCGAGTTCCAACTAGATACCATACACTCCTCAAAAAACCCTTCGCATCCATCGAACAAGCATTCCATCCCAACAGAATGGATGTAATCACCTCCTTCGCTTTGATACTAACCACCATGGTTTCTTAAAGGAATATAACATAAGGTTTAATCAACCCTAAGAGGTGTCTCATAACATATACCTTTAGGACCCCCCAAAACCCCTTATATTCAAGGAAAGCAAGATCATTAGGAAATACTCCTAGAGGGATTCCATGCTCTAAGGGCCTTAGAACCAACATGAATGCCACGTACAAGAAACTCATCCACCCCAAAATCCTCAGGAAGTTTTAGATACCCAAGTGTGAGTGATTCTAAGACTTCTTCCATTGAGTAAAATTTAACAATTTAAAAAAAAAAATATGTAGAGAAGATTTTTTAGGGAAAAGATGAGTCCTAACGAAGCATTAAACTTAAATAGTAATCTAAAAGCCACAAAAAGCTATAAAAAAAACTCCTATGAAATAGAGCAAAGCTACCAAAATACCTAAACTAAAACAACTCTTATCAAATATCTAGTGTAGCGCTACCAAAACAACCATAATATTTGCAACGACATTGCTCTATGTTCCAAATAGATAAGAGACCTACCTATGATCTCTCATTGTGACTATGAACTATTTATTTAACATGGACCTACCTTTTCTCTTTCATGGTCATGATCATACTTATATATAAAAATTCCATAGATTGACAATATAGTTGATTTCTCTTTGCATTTCCTAAAAATTGCCAGGGGGTTTTATTGATATCTTCTTCAAATTGAAACATGCCAAATTTTTTGATCACTTTATTAGGATCATTTGTTGAGACATATGGAATGAACCCTCTGTACATACTACCCAATGTTTGGGCAGATGAAGCTGGAGTAGTCACATTGCTATTGATTGATGGAGGAGTGAACAGAATAGAAGTTCTTAAAGGTGAAAGATCATAATCAGAATGTGAGCAATGTAATTGTTCTCTTATTTGTTGAAGTGTTCTTCTTCTCCTTCTAATTTCAATGAATTTCAATTATGGAGATTTCCCTCTAATTCTACGTGATGGACGAGTATTTGGGAACATAAAATCAATGTCGATGTTCAAGGTTCCTATCAGGTCTAGGAGGTAAGTGTGGTTGTTCCTCTCTACCAATCTCTTGCCTTATGACTTCCCAGGAATTCTCAAGTTGTTGAACAGTTTGAGCAGTATCTAAAATATGTTCAAAGAGGCAAGAAGTAAGGCTAGTTTGATATTGGAATCCTAAAACAATGTTAGGTTGTCGTTTAGTAGGTTGAGTCATGAATAATGAAATTAGGGAAAACCAATCAACCTGCTACAATTGTGGAAGTAATTCATACCAAATACGAGCTAGCAGTAATGAGAACCAGAATATATGTACCTAATCAGAGGACTCTTTGGTTGTTTCAACATCAGTTGACAATAGCTCTTGTGCAATATTGCTTTCGCATATTTTCGTAGGCTGTCCTAAGAATTGTTCTGTCATAAAAAAATGAAAACAAAAAAATATGAAAATCAACTAATAAATATCACAATAACATAAAACCCAAACAAAAAATTGAGGAATCACACCCTAATATGATTGCAAAAAATATGTTGATGCTGGAAATGAGTTCTTTCGAATCAAATATTTGGAACCTCCAAGCTGGCTAAGCGAAGAAGAGACGGGAATGAACACCCTGATTTTATAGTTGACAAACTAAAAGTAAAATACTAAATTCAACATCATGCATGATCTGGGAAGTTAATGATAGGATTTTTTTATATTTTCTTTTTAAAAAAATGAAACAAAATAAGAAAAAAAAAAAAAAATTGTAATGTCCCTTAAATCCGAAAATAATTTTATTATTAATATTATTATGGGGTATTAATATCATTAAGATCTAAGGTTCATAAAAATTAACTTCAGCACTATGTGAAAATGTTGAGATTGATACTGAAATACTTTTCCATTAACTTGTATTTTCAATTGTGATAATTTCGATGTTTAACTGTAGTATGGTATTCGTATCCATACTCAAGCTCTATTAAAACTGTCACTCTGTTAATGTTATTTACTCTACTATGTTAAGATGATTGTATGTTGGTTTTGATGTATAGCTTGAAATCTTTGTGAAAATGTCTTGATAGCTATGTTTATTTATGGTTTCACTATAACTGGATTTGTTGGGTTAGTATTTTAACTCCCCGGTTCGGGTGAAGGGTTCTTATGGAACCTGGGATTACTTAGCTTCTTTGTAACATCCTGATATTTTCATAGAAAATTAAAATTTCTAAATCATCATTAAATGTTAATAATTATAACTGCGAAAATAATAAATGATGATAAGACGAATTTTAGTACCAAAAAAAGGGGTCATCAATTCATAAAACGAATTAATTGTTGAGTTGCTTAACTAATGACAATTTGATGACAGCGACATGTTGTACTTTAATTAGTTCTGCTTATTTTCACAGTACTTCGAGTTATCTTAAGATCAAGCTTTCTTAACAAGGTATTGACAATTGTTTTTTTTTTTTTTTTACGATGAAGGGGTCCTATGAGGTGCCCGAGGCTTACTTAGCTATTATGCTAAAGCATTTGTACTTGTCCTTCTTGCGCAGATTCACAGGTAAGGTTAACATGACAAAATTCAAGAAATGTAAAGGTAACTAAGTTTCTGTCAGTCATCCAAGTTTGATGAAGGTTCTAAGTGCTTCCAGGATTTAGGTGTGCGTCTTTGTCTATCTAGGTGTAATGTTTGTGAGCCTAAATACTTACTTCAGAAGTTGCGGTGAGCGAATCCTAAGACTAAAAAAATTAATACTTTGGTGAGTTTACGTTACAAGCTAAAGGCAAATATGGCGATGTTAATATCCTTTATTTTACAAGCATATCATTTCATCAAGCTTCGGTTTGTACCGTCTTGGCTCCGGTGGGGCTCAAGACTAGTGGTATGGGTGAGACAAAATAGAATGCTAAAGACGTAATGAGCTGAAGGCTATTATAATTACAATTTCAATATTATGCTTTTCCAATTGTCGAACAAACATACTATAGAGGTGATGTCCAATGTGTTCTATCTTTATAATATAGTGACAATTTTACTTTAGAATGGTAACAAAACTATATAAGATTACCCTTTTGAGATTATTAATTCTATGATGCTATGAGCCATGCCATGCAATAACTAAAACGATGTGACCACTATGATTTCCAACTATGGATTCGATGTATGAGATTTTAATGGGATATCATACGAATATACTTATGTGGCAATTTATGAACATAAGGAAATATAACCCTACTTATCTAATTGTCAACTCTACACAACAAAAGTCAGATATTATACATTCGGTTTAACAATAAAATAGAATGATTCTTAACGTGAAAAAATTTGGCATGGCAGGTGTTACGGCGCTATTGAATGTTGAGTACGAAGAGTTCAAGCATGTCATCGGTTCTGGTCTTGGCATTGAAGTCTTCTCGCGGTTGAAATTAGTGGTCGTATGAGTGTATGCTACCCTGTCTTAGAGCATGTGAAAGAGTTGATGAAATTGTACTACAAATCCTAGCTGTAACTGGCTCTACCTTCGTGGTTGTTGATTTGGCATTGTCGTGGAGGAAATAATTAATGGGGAATTAAATGCAGTGGTGCCCGTCTCCCAACGCTGATGATAGACAAGGCTCCGTCGTTGATCTCAATGAATCTTAGCCGTTAGATGAAACCCTAGCTCGTCGATGCCCAAAATGATGCTTGGAGTGACCTTTGGGCTTCATTCTCCTGTGAGCTTTCGAGGAGCGAGGCCGACAGGCCATTACAGTGCAGGGTTTTTGAGAAGATTATAATGCAGGGTTCACCCCAAGGATTCGAACACTAACCGATGGAAGGAACCTGTAACTGCAAGGTCGAGCCACCAGCCAGTCGATGAAGTTTTTAAGAAGGGGTTTTTCCGAGTGCAAAATCATGTCAGTCATCTATCACCTGGAGTTTCTACAAAATCCAGGTAATGTTTCAACCAGCTGTAAGAGCTTAGCTATCCTTTTTTTTTTTTTTTCTTACGTTTTAAAATGTCTCTTTGATTCAAACTTGTGATAAACTCCTGAAAATGTAATCTAGCAGGTACTAATCGGATTGGGTCATTTCTATGGCGAAGGTCGGGAAAGGGTACAGGGATATTTCCTGGGTAAGCCTCGGCGTTGTTTTAATACCTCTTAGGTACCTCCGGCTAGGTTTTATTGGTTCTAGTAGTTTGACGGGTGTTGAAAGGGCCGCGTTTTTTTGTTGTAAATGAACAAGACTGTTAAGAGGATGAATCCTCCCTTTAATTAAGTTTATTAGCGCCGCAGTGACGAGGTGTCAAAGTCATTTGAAATGTTTGTGTGGACGATATATTTTTTTTGTTTGACGAAGCTTATTGGGCTGAGGTTTCGCTCGCCCCTAGGTTAGTAGCTCGTCCTGATGCATGATTCAGTAGCCTTACTGTGTTTTAATATGTAATTTTTGTTGATGAGAAAGATGGAGGAATGAACCCTAAATGCATGGTTTTTGGAAGGGTTGCGAAACTCGTATAACAAGATAGTATGCGTAAGGAAAAGTTTACCGTGCTGGGATAATGGTAGGGTTTGGAACTGTGTACAACGGAAGGTTAAGTGCCATAATTTTTCTACCCTGTATTTTCAAATTTAAAATCTCTACTCTTATGATTTTAATGAATAGGTTAATACGAATGCCGTCGTTTAAAGAAAGGTCTAAGAATCGTAAGTCATTTCTTTTTCAAAAAAAAACTGGTTAGTATGCAAAAATAAGAAATTGGTTGAAACGAATTGCTAAATGAGATAATGCTAGGTTTTACAAGATACTTCAGGGTTTAGAGAACCAAGTAATAGTAATGGGTTGAAACGATTACGTAAGGCATAGAGATATTTGAAACCGATCTAGATAAAGCTACAAGCTTGGGGGAAAAACTTTGTATAAGAAATATCAAATTCTTGCAACTATTAGTATTTATAAATTTGATAGGTTGTCTAAGAATGGATTTGTAATATTTTACTATTCGGAAAGAATGAAAGCATGTCCATTGTTTTCAGAAATAGGAACAAATGATAAATACTAAAACCATAATTCTGTGCAGTCTTTTACTTTTGTCATTTAAGAAAGTGATGGTTATGTTATCAAGATTGTTGTTTGTATTTTGAAATTTAATGTGTATAGTTAAATGCAGCATTTACAGGATATAACCAGTATAATTTAATCATCCGAGCTAGCATGCAGCCTATCATTTTATCCAATCTTAAATTGTTTCTCTATTCTAGAGTACCATTCAGAGATTCGTTTTGTGGTTGCTAAATTATCTAGAATATGAAATGCTTGGGAATATAGATCTATGGATGTGCCTTTTTCATGTGTCCTTATTTGTGAATGAAAGAGCAGAGTAAAAGAAACTTTGCTGTAGGAATCCAAATAATCCTCTTAGCTTTTTCTTACTAAACTTAACAGGTTTAATGCCACCTCTCTATACTGGAGTACGATGCAGACTCACGCATGGGGGAAAATGCAAAGGATTCATTTTATCAGTTAAGCAATTAAATTAAATCAGAAATAAAATAGTTACTCCTACTGAATATTTGTAAAGATTTCTAAACCAGTTATTGTAGAAAATCATAATACTAACAAAAGATCCATGAAAACTGTAGAACCTGATAATTGTGGGAGGAACAAATCACCCAAGAAGCTTGTTCCACCCAACCTGCTCCTAAAACAACCAAGATGTCTGCCTTAGGACCCCCGAGCTTGTTCACTGAATCACCAGGAGGAAGAAACTTCAGAGGCTTAGGTCCTCCACTTGCAGAAGCAAGAATTTATCCAGTCTTAAAGACTTAGCAGTCAAAGGGACTTGCACCGGCACCTCTGGTTTTCTTCTCAGAATAATTAGCAGACTCACAATTGCACTCTCCACATCCTCCCTAATTCAAATCTCTCAGTCATCACCTGATGCACATGAGGAAATGTTTCTACAGAAAACATTGTAAGAGCTTCCTGCTCAATTCAAATTGCCTTTAATAGGCTGCCTAGGCCTTTTAGTAATTAATTGGTCATTAGTGAGCTGCCTGCTTACCTCTCTCCACCTGGAGAGGGAATGCCAAAAATTTAGTGGAGTTGTCCCATAAACAACATCTAGTGGTAGAGTGCAAATGCTGCCATCTGTCCCATGCCTTCTTTCAGCCTCCATTCCTCCTAGTGGGCCAGTGAACACTCTTGTAACAACTTTCTTGGGACTTTGTCTCCTATTTTCATTCATTAAATAATAATAATGAGTCATTACAATCATCTTTGGCCAAACTGGTCATTAATTACAAAACTTGTAATTATAATTTAACACAAAGTATTTTGCCAAAAAGAAATAACATAAAATAAATATCCTCAAAATTTGGGTAGGTGACATACACCCCCCCTTAAGCCTCAACATCATCTTCGATGTTGCTTTATTCACTCACTGAGTGTTCCTAGAACATAGTTGGGTACGCTGCCTGCATACTACTCTCCAACTCCCAGGTTGCCTCTGCTGGGATAAAGTACTTCCATTGCACTTTTACTTGTCCAATGGTGCGGTTTCGGAGTAGAGTTTCTTTCCTTTCTAGGATACAGTCCGGTTCCACCATAAAATCGCCGTCTTGTTCCACCTAAACATCATTCCAATTTACAACATGAGTAACATCGTGCACATATTGCTTTAACAAAGAAATGTAAAAAACATTATGTATTTTGAGATTTGAGGGCAAGGCCAATTGATATGCCACGGGTCCAACCCTTGACAAAATTTCGAAAGGGCCACAATACCTGGGTGCCAATTTGGCACAACTTCCCAACTTTAATGAACTCTTTTTCGGCCTTACCTTAAGAAAAACATGCTCCCCAACCTGGAACTCTTTATGAGTTCTTTTAAGGTCTGCTTGACTTTTCTGTCTATCTTGGGCAACTTTAATATTTCCTTGTACCTGCTTCACAATTAGTTCTAACTCCTGCAACAATTCAAGCCCTAAAATGACTCTGCTAACTGGATCACTCCACGAAACAGGTGTGCTACATTTCCTACCATAAAGAATTTCAAACGGGCTAAGCTTGGATGATGCATGGTAGTGATTGTTGTATGCAAACTCTGCTAGATGTAAGTAGTCCCCCCACTTACCAGGCTGATCCTTAACATACATTCTGAGCATGTCCTCCAATATCTGATTCACCCTTTCAGTCTGCCCATCTGTTTGCGGATGAAACACGGTACTGAAATTTAAGGTGGTATTTAACCCCTTGAAGAAGGACCTCCAAAAATTTCCTATGAACTTTGAATCTCGGTCTGAAACTATTACCTTGGGTATCCCATGCAGTAGAAAAATATGCTTCATAAAAATTTCTGCAAAGTCAGGAGCTTTATGGGTAGTTTTGACAGGGATAAAATGTGCTGCTTTACTAAGTTTTTCCACTACAACCATGATGGAATCATGCTGTTTTTGATTCCTTGGCAACCCAGTGATAAAATCTATACTTATGATTTCCCATTTCCAGCTAGGTATAGGCAGTGGCTATAGCAAGCCAGCAGGATGCTGATGTTCCACCTTTACTTTTTGAGAGTCAAAACACTTAGCTATATATTCTGCTACTTCATCCTTCATTCTAGGCCAATAGTATTCTTTCCGTAGCATTGTGATGGTTTTCTGATAACCTGGATGGAAAGAGTAGTGGCTTTTGTGCATCTCATCCAAAATCAGAATTTTTATTGCTGGTATGTTTGGTACATACAGTCTGTTTTTGTACAAGAGTAAGCCATTTTCCTTCAAACTGTAACTTGTCATAGAATTTTTAGAACTGTTTTCTACTGTCCTTTCATGTAATTTTCTGTATTCTTCATCATTTTTTATTCCTTCAAAAATTTATTTTTCCAAGTCTGTGGCGTACGTGCTGATAGATGAAATAAAATGTATCCTTACATTACGACTTAATGCATTAGCAACCTTATTCTCCTTCCCCTTAATGTGCTGAATTTCAAAATCATATTTGCTCAGAAAAGTTAGCCATTTGGCTTGTCTCGCATTCAGATTTGTCTGGTCTAATAAATATTTCAGCCCCATGTTATCTGTCATTAAGGTAAATTTTCTGCTAATAAGGTGGTGACGCCACATTTTCAAGGAATGAATCACTGCCAACAATTCTAGATCGTAAGTAGATTAGTTCTTCTCATGGATTTTCAACTTTCTTGATTCATAGGCTATAGCATGTCCCTCATGTGTTAGGACTCCTCCGAGTCCGTCATTACACGCGTCTGTACACACTACAAAATCCTTAGTAGGATCTGCAATCCTTAAAATAGGTGTTGTAGTCAGTGATTATTTCAACCTTTTGAAACTGTCCTCACACTTCTGATCCCACACAAACTTCTTTCCTTTCTTCTGCAAGGACGTTATGGGGTTTGCAATTTTTGAAAACCCTTCAATAAATTTTCTGTAATAACCAGTAATACCCATAAATGATCGTACATCCGACACATCCTTCGGAACTGGCCATTCATTAATGGCTTTTATCTTAGCGGGATCAACAGAAATCCCTTCCTTAGATATTATGTGTCCTAAGTACTAAATTTTGTCTTTGTAAAAATCACACTTACTAAACTTAGCATATAACTAGTGCTCCCTCAGAACTTGCACAATGATACGTAGATGTTCATCATGCTCCTCCTTGTTCTTAGAATATACTAAAATGTCATTGATAAACACAACTGCGAACTTATCTAAGTATTTGTACAGAATTTTGTTCATCAAACACATAAATACAGCAGGCGCATTAGTCAATCCAAATGGCATGACAATGAACTCATAGTGTCCATAATGAGTTCTAAAGGCTGTTTTGAAAATGTCTTCATCCTTCACACGAACCTGATGATATCCTGACTATAAATCAATCTTCGAGAATACCGTTGCTCCGCGTAGCTGGTCAAATAGATCGTCAATGTAGGGCAGTGAATATCTATTCTTGATCATCATTTTATTCAGTTGATGATAATCTATGCAAAGTCTTAGGGTACCATCTTTCTTCTTAACAAAAATGACTGGTGCTCCCCAAGGAGACACGCTGGGTCTTATATATTTTTTATTGATCAGCTCCTTCAAATGAGATTTTAACTCATTAAGCTCTAGTATATTCATTCGGTATGGAGATTTAGAACTTGGTATTGCACCTGGTATTAATTCAATAGTAAAATCCAGATCTCTTTTGGGAGGTAATTCTGGGATCTCTTCAGGAAAAACATCTTGGAAATCATTTAAGACATGTATGTCTTCTATTGCCAGTTTGTCCTCCTTAGTACTTAACTCATCATGCACCACATTTACTGCAAACATCTGACATCCTTTTCTAACTGCCCTCTTTACTTGCATGGCTGAAATTTGTCTAATGAATGTTTTCCTAGGAATGCCTTTTACTTCTGCTGTCCTTCCTTCATCATCCAGACAAATGAAACTTTTCTCATAACAATTCAAAATGACATGATGGGCTTCCAGCCAGTCCATTCCAATTAATATGTCATAAGATCCTAAAGGTAAAACATTTAACTTGATCTATGTTTTTAGTTGGTTCATAGCTAAAACACAACTTTCCACAAAACCAGAAACCCTTCTTTTCGTTCATGTTGCTAGTCTGACCAACCATGATTTATCAATTTTTTTTTTGTTTTCAACTTAAAATTTTCGACAATAACCGGTGATATGTAACTTAGATTAGCACCTGGATCAATTAAAATAGAAACTGGATGGTTTTGTAACATACCTTCAACCTCTACCATTGAGACTTGGTGTTCTGCTTGCCGACTGTCTAAAGCTGCATTAATTCTGGGTACTTCTCTTGCCAAATCTCCTACAGTAGCTTCAGACTGTATGGAGTGAATATGGTTAGATGTCCGCTTCTTAAGGGGACAATCTGAGGCATAATGAGGTCCTTGGCACTCAAAGCATTTTATAGGTAGTTTCTGCTCATTGGTCCTGGCAACATTGGGAACATTTGTGTGAGCTGTAAATTTTTGCTGCTGATTATTCTTGGAACTGTTCCCTTGAAAATTTTGATTTTGGAAAATTTTCTTTTGGAAACCAGAATTTCCACCATATCTGAAATTTTTCTTTTTCTGTTCAAAGTTACTGGGTTTTGGGTTTTTCCAGTTAGGCACCCCTTCTCTTTTCCTGTTATGGTCAAATCAAAAAGTTGCTTTCCTCATGGCTTCTTCCAATGTCTTAGGGTTATTGTACTCTACTCCGTCCTCGATGTTGAAGGGTAGACAACTTAGGTACCTTTGGACCTTCGGTTTTTCTTCCACCATGTACGACACATACCCTAGCAAACTTAAAAACTTGCTGTTCAGTTCTTTCATGTTCATCGTTCCCAGTTTTAGATCATAGAATTCTTTGGATTTTTCTTCATAATACTCCTCAGATAAGAATTTCTTCCTGAAGGATATTTTAAAAGCACTCCAACTCACATCTCGGTCCTTTATGCCTTTTACCCTTTTAAGGTCTTGCCACCAAATATCTGCTTTCCCGGTTAGATTGTAAATTGCCATTTTTGCTTTTAAGGATTCTGAATAATCGTAGATCTGAAAATACTTTTTCATGCCAGATAGCCACGCCTCAGCTGCCTCTCCTTTCTCTGTTTCGCCATTGAAAATTGGGGGTTTGATTTTCTTGAATTCACAAGATATCTGTTCGTACTGTTTATTTCTTTTTCTCTTTAGCTTGAAGTCTCCTTCACTGTTGTCACTAGAATAGTTATGCTTCTTTTTACGTGGATGTTTGGTAGTTCTTGAGGATGTTGAGTTGTTGTTTTCATCAACTGTTTTTGCTTTCTTACTCTTTCCCTCATAAGGTAAGTCTTTAGTCTCGGAAGTACGTTCAATTTCCTGTCCATCTATTGGGTATTGGTTGAACAGTACTTGCTTCAACTCCTCTTGTGTTCTCAGAATTTTTTCATTGTCCTGCTTTATTGATCTTATCTCTGCTCTCAATTCTTGAAAAGCACATAATAATTCTTATGAATTGTTGTCCAGATTGCCATGGATTAGCTGTTCCATACTATGGCTGTTTGGTGGAAATCTATCCTCCACTCGTTCAGCTGATCCTTCCATACGTGTAAATTAAAAACAATTTTTTGTATACAACAAAATAAATTAAACTTGAGTTAGCGAAGGACTTTGCAGTCATAAAATTTCTGTTGCATGTTTTCTTGGACCTCTTTAGGCCTAGAGTTCGAATATGAGCTCTGATACCACATGTAACATCCTGATATTTTCATAGAAAATTAAAATTTCTAAATCATCATTAAATGTTAATAATTATAACCGCGGAAGTAATAAATGATGATAAGATGACTTTTAGTACCAAAAAAAGGGGTCATTAATTCATAAAACAAATTAATTGCTGAGTTGCCTAACTAATGACAGTTTGATGATAGTGACATGTTGTACTTTAATTAGTTATGCTTATTTTAGCAGTACTTCGAGTTATCTTAAGATCAAGCTTTCTTAACAGGGTACTGACAGTTGTTCCTTTTTTTTTATGATGAAGGGGTCCTATGAGGTGCCTGAGGCTTATTTAGCTATTATGCTAAAGCATTTGTACTTGTCCTTCTTGCACAGATTCACAAGTAAGGTTAACATGACAAAATTCAAGAAATGTAAAGGTAACTACGTTTCTGTCAGTCGTCCAAGTTTGATGAAGGTTCTAAGTGCTTCCAGGATTCAGGTGTGCGTCTTTGTCTATCTAGGTGTAATGTTTGTGAGCCTAAATACTTACTTCAGAAGTTGCGGTGAGTGAATCCTAAGACTAAACTCAATGATACATATGTCAGAAAAAGAAAAAAAGAAATAATAATAATAATAATATTTATACTTTGGCGAGTTTACGTTACAAGCTAAAGGAAAATATGGTGATGTTAATATCCTTTCTTTTTACAAGCATATCATTTCATCAAGCTTCGGTTTGTACCGTCTTGGCTCCGGTGGGGCTCAAGACTAGTGGTATGGGTGAGGCAAAATAGAATGCTAAAGACATAATGAGTTGAAGGCTATTATAATTACAATTTCAATATTATGCTTTTCTAATTGTCGAACAAACATACTATAGAGGTGATGTCCAATGTGTTCTATCTTTATAATATAGTGACAATTTTAGTTTAGAATGGTAACAAAACTATATAAGATTACCCTTTTGAGATTATTAATTCTATGATGCTATGAGCCATGCCATGCAATAACTAAAACGATGCGACCACTATGATTTCCAACTATGGATTCGATGTATGAGATTTTAATGGGATATCAAACGAATATATTTATGTGGCAATTTATGAACATAAGGAAATATAACCCTACTTATCTAATCGTCGACTCTACACAACAAAAGTCAGATATTATACATTCGGTTTAGTAATACAATGGAATGATTCTTAACGTGAAAAACTTTGGCATGGCAGGTGTTACGGTGCCATTGAATGTTGAGTACAAAGAGTTCAGGCATGTCATCGGTTCTAGTCCTGGCATTGAAGTCTTCTCGCGGTTGAAATTAGTGGTCGTATGAGTGTATGCTACCTTGTCTTAGAGCACGTGAAAGAGTTGATGAAATTGTACTACAAATCCTAGCTGTAACTGGCTCTGCCTTCATGGCTGTTGATTTGGCATCGTCGTGGAGGCAATGATTAATGGGGAATTAAATGCAGTGGTTCCCATCTCCCAATGCTAATGATAGACAAGGCTCCATCGTTGATCTCAATGAATCTTAGCCGTTGGATGAAACCCTAGCTCGTCGATGCCCAAAATGATGCTTGGAGTGACCTTTGGGATTCATTCTCTTGCGAGCTTTCGAGGAGCGAGGCCGACAGGCCGTTACAATGCAGGGTTTTTGAGAAGATTATAATGGAGGGTTCACCCCAAGGATTCGAACACTAATCGATGGAAGGAACCTATAACTGCAAGGTCGATCCACCAGCCAGTCGTTGAAGTTTTTAAGAAGGGGTTTTTCAGAGTGCAAAATCATGTTAGACGTCTATCACCTGGAGTTTCGACAAAATCGAGGTAATGTTTCAACCAGCTGTAAGAGCTTAGCTATCCTTTGTTTTTTTTTTTTGTTACATTTTAAAATGTCTCTTTGATTCAAACTTGTGATAACCTCCTAAAAATGTAATCTGGTAGGTACTACCCGGATTGGGTCATTTCTATGGCAAAGGTCGGGAAAGGGTACAACGATATTTCCCGGGTAAGCCTCGACGTTGTTTTAATACCTCTTAGGTACCTCCGGCTAGGTTTTAGCGGTGCTATTAGTTTGATGGGGGTTGAAAGGGCCGCGTTTTTTTGTTGTAAATGAATAGGATTGTTAAGAGGATGAATCCTCCCTTTAATTAAGTTGATTAGCACCGCAGTGACGAGGTGTCATATTCGTTTGTAATGTTTGTGTGGACTATATATTTTTTTTGTTTGACAAAGCTTACTGGGATGAGGTTTCGCTCGCCCCTAGGTTAGTAGCTCGTCCTGATGCATGATTCAGCAGCCTTACTCTGTTTTAATATGTAATTTTTTTTGATGAGAAAGATGGAGGAATGAACCCTAAATGCGTGGTTTTTGGAAGGGTTGCAAAACTCGTATAACAAGATAGTATGTGTAAGGAAAGGTTTACTGTGCTAGGATAATGGTAGGTTTTGGAACTGTGTACAACGGAAGGCTAAGTGCCATAATTTTTCTACCCTATGTTTTCAAATTTAAAAGCTCTACTCTTATGATTTTGATGAATAGGTTAATACGAATGCCGTCGTTTAAAGAAAGGTCTAAGAATCGTAAGTCATTTCTTTTAAAAAAAAAAGCTGGTTAGTATGCAAAAATAAGAAATCTGTTGAAACGAATTGCTAAATGAGATAATGCCAGGTTTTAGAAGATACTTCAGGGTTTAGAGAACCAAGTAACAGTAATGGGTTGAAAGGATTATGTAAGGCACAAAGTTATATGAAACCGATCTAGATAAAGCTACAAGCTTGGGGCAAAAACTTTGTATAAGAAATATCAAATTCTTGTTGCTGTTAGTATTTATAAATTCGATAGGTTTTCTAAGAATGGATTTGTAATATTTTACTATTCGGAAAGAATGAAAGCATGTCCATTGTTTTCAAAAATAGGAACAGATGATAAATACTAAAACCATAGTTCTGTGCAGTCTTTTACTTCTGTCATTTGAGAAAGTGATGGTTATGTTATCAAGATTGTTGTTTGTATTTTGAAATTTAATGTGTACAGTTAAATGCAGCATTTACAGGATATAACTAGTATAATTTAATCATCCGAGCTAGCATGCAGCCTATCATTTTATTTGATCTTAAATTGTTTCTCTATTCTAGAGTACCATGCAAAGATTCGTTTTGTGGCTGCTAAATTATCTAGAATATGAAATGCTTGGGAATATAGATCTGTGCATGTGCCTTTTTCCTGTGTCCTTATTTGTGAATGAAAGAGCAGAGTAAAAGAAACTTTGTTGTAGGAATCCAAATAATCCTCTTAGCTTTTATTACTAAACTTAACAGGTTTAATGCCACCTCTCTGTACTGGAGTACGATGCAGACTCACGCATGGGGAAAAATGTAAAGGAGTCATTTTATCAGTTAAGCAGTTAAATTAAATCAGAAATAAAATAGTTACTCCTACTGAATATTTCTAAAGATTTCTAAACCAGTTACAGCAGAAAATCATAATACTAACAAAAGATCCATGAAAACTGTAGAACCTGATAATTGTGGGAGGAACAAATCACCCAAGAAGCCTGTTCCTCCCAACCTGCTCCTAAAACAGCCAAGATGTCTGCCTTAGGACCCCCGAGCCTGTTGACTGAACCACCAGGAGGAAGAAACTTTAGAAGCTTAGGTCCTCCACTTGCAGCAACAAGAATTTATCCAGTCTTAAAGAATTAGCAGTCAAAGGTACCTACACCAGCACCTCTGGTTTTCTTCTCAGAATAATTAGTAGACTCACAATTGCACTCTCCACAGCCTCCCTAATTTGAATCTCTCAGTCATCACTTGATGCACAGGAGGAATTTTTTTTGAAGAAAACATTGTAAGAGCTGCCTGCTCAATTCGAATTGCCTTTAATAGGCTTCCTAGGCCTTTTAGTAATTAATTGGTCATTAGTGAGCTTCCTGCTCACCTCTCTCCACATGGATAGGGAATGCCAAAAATTTAGGGGAGTTGTCCCATAACCAACAGCAAGTGGTAGAGTGCAAATGCTGCCATCTGTCCCATGCCTTCTTTTAGCCTCCATTCCTCCTAGTGGGCCAGTGAACACTCTTGTAACAACTTTCTTGGGTGTTTGTCTCCTATTTTCATTCATTAAATAATAATGATGAGTCATTACAGTCATCTTTGACCAAATTGGTCATTAATTACAAAACTTGTAATTATAATTTAACACAAAGTATTTTGCCAAAAAGAAATAACATAAAATAAATATCCTCAAAATTTGGGTAGGTGACATTCTTATATGAGCTAACACATTTGTAACGTTTGTATCACAGGTGCCTATGCAATAATCCTCAGTAATGCAAAGAGAATCTAACCAATGCTAAGGTCCTTGTGCATCACATGTGAGTGTGTAAGAGTTGTAATGGAACTCCAACTATAGGGATGGGGGTAGAAATATTGAAATCGTAGTGGAGGTGGTTGAATCTTTTAATGCTATCATGTGATGGTCCTAAGGCAGGACTCCACGATGACAGTATGATAAAACCCCTAAACCATTACGAAAAATCCTGTATTGTTCTAGCAATTGGGAGGGAGAGCATAAATCCCTCTGGGAGTAGTTGTGAAGGTTTTGTACTGGGGTTCACTGTGTTCGGAAGCATTATCTTTAGGCTATATGCCTTTGTTTGATTCTGGTCTGTATACTAAACTGCTTGATAATGTGTATCTAAGTTTTGATTGCTATGTGAGTTAATGTTGTAATTGGTACTTCCATTATTCTCTGTGTTTGAAAGGGAGTTGAACTCCACCGAGGTTCTAACTTTTAAATACTATCTACCATTATTTTATTTAAGGTGAAGACTCTGTTGTGTAAACATTTTGTTTTCATGTTGAATGTTTATGGGCAAGGCCTTGTTTAAGTTTATACGAAAATCTTGTTGGTGGTAAACTTTGTGTCAACTGTTTGACGAATAAATAGTCGGCTCTTTCATGCTTTAGATAGATCTGGAACTATTTGTAGTTTATTTGTAAATGGTAGGATGTAACTGCTCGACGCTGTGAGCGTGATATCAGTCCTATAGGTGCTTTTGTGTTTATCTTAAAAGTTTAACTATGCGGTAGTTATTTATTTACTCAGCTATGGTTGTAAGGTCAAAGCCTTAGTTCTATCTGAACATTTTATTTTAAATATTTTTCAATTAGGACAGCATGGCCTTTAGCCAACTCTGTGCATAGTATTAGGGAGTCATGTTTAAAAATATGGAAACGCTGATAGCGTGGACTGAAACTCCAAGAGATTCATTCCCTGAACTAGAGAATGGTTTGTGATTTTCGATCTGTTTAGAATAACCTATGGTACTCTATCTTAATTTTTATGTTTACTATTGGCGTGTAAAATTCTTGGTTAAAACGATAGTTAAAAGGGTCTAGCGTTTTGTGAATTTGATGGTCAGCGTTTTTATTTTAAATTAAAAAGAACATGGTAACTCGTAAGGAGGCCTTGTTGCTAGTTGTTTGTTGTTTAAGTTTGAAAATCCCACGTGGCTGATTGAGTTGTAATAATTGATGAGTATTAAACTAGGTTTTAAAAAGCAGATCTCTAGCACAAGCTTGTTGCTAGAGCGATCTTCGCAAGAAATTGACTCTACCCTGTAATTTAAAAGGCTAAATAATTATTTACTTTTAATTTTGTTGTAGTAGTTCTAGGATCTACGATTCCTGTGTTAAGATTTTGTGTGGAACAAATGTTGTTTATGATGTTTGGAAATAATTTACCATAGACTTTATGGAATGAGTAATTATAGATTTGATTTTTGTAGTCGAATGTAGAGTTTGAAAGTAGAGGTTTGGGGTTTGAAGGTTTCGAATAAGTCTGAGAAGTTTGTTTTCTATTTTATAAAAGGAAAAAGAGATCTACCCTAGGTTTAGTCTAAACAATAAAATAAAACTTTTTAAAGGCTAACCTATCTATAAAATTTATTAATTAAAACCTGGGGTACTATGACTAAATAATTTTGTCAATGGACCAACAGAAATAGATAATTTATTTAAAGTTCATGAAGGAAAATTTGCAGCTTTCAATGGATATCTTAATAAATATAAAACTCAGCCTGTAATCCTATTTAGGAACAGAGACAAAACCTGATATAGGGAAAGTGTAAACCTATTACATGAGGTTGCATTGCTTGCAGTAGCTCTATAAACCTGCACACTTAAACACAAATTAATAGGAAATACTCTTTATCTGACCCGTGGAGTGGTAACCGGATAACCTCAGAATTGCCACATTTCTCCCAACGTTTGACCCGGAACCATTCCTGGTTCTTAATCGGATCACCCCTGAGTTGGTTCCAACATGCAAGAAAATCTAGAACACCCAAGGATAAGGCTGCTGGTATCTTGGAGCTAATCTCTATATCTTCTAAGTACAAGGCTTGGAATTCTCTCCAATCCCATACAAAAATAATGATCAGATGAGATTCCCTCTCTTGGCTCTTGCCCTTATATAGGTTTCTTCGGAATGGGGCAGTTTTGTTATCTTGAGTTAACATCAATATCTTAATACCTTCTTGAATTCAACTCCTAGTTTGAACTATATGTAATTTATTTACAAGATTATAATTTTTGATAACTTGAACCTTTTAATTTGTTTTTATTTGAGTTTTAGAAGAAAAAAAATTTAGTTTATTTAATTAGTTTATATAATAACATATATATATATATATATATATATATATTTATATATAGACTTCACTTATTAAATTTTGTTTATCTTTTATTTCTTTTCAATTAACTTCACACACACACACACACACACACACAGATATATATATATATATATATTAATTTCATATATGTAGACTCTTAAAAAATTGAAAAAACCCTAGCACCCAGCCGCTCTGCGCCCTGACCTGCGCGTACCTGCCCGCGGGCTCCTGCAACCCTGCCATGGATCCGCCGCCGGCTCCATCCCCTGAGGAGAGCAAACGCTTCTTGGAGGATTCCTTCCGATCCTTGGTCGCCAACACCCCCCCTCCCCCTGCTCCCTTTGATCAAATGGATTTCATCAAGCGAGCGGCCACACCTCGCATTCAGATCCTGTCGACAACTTCAAAGTTAAAAGCCCTGGCCCTAAGCGAACGTGGGTTGATTGGAAAATTTACCGGAATATCGCCGTCCCCAAAATCAATGGACGCTTGGATAAATAAGAACTAGATGCATCTGATCATTGGTGTCCTGCAGCACTGCTTCTGTGGTAAGGGATACTTCATCTTTCTTTTTGAAAACAAACTGATAAGGATCTAATTTTTAGAAGCGGCCCATATTTTATGGGCCCTCGTGGTCTATACCCAAATAGATGGATTCTCTCTTTCGATCCCGAAAAAGATGTTCCATCTGCTGTTCCATTATGGGTTCAGCTACCTCACTTACCCCTGCACTGCCGGGATGATGAAACTCTCCATGCTATTGGGAACTCGCTAGGAAAATACATTGATAAAGCTGAGCCAAAGGCCTCCATGTTTGCTTGTGCCAGAATTTGTATTGAGGTGGATCTTGTAAAAGGCCTAATAGAGGAAGTAAACCTGTAGATGGATGGGTGGGAACACATGCAGAAAGTGGATTACGAACAACTACCTTTTAAATGAAAAAAATGCCATGAATATGGTCATTTTGTTAAAAAATTCCCAAAGAATGCCCAGGACAATGTTGAACAGGTCCAGGAGGAAGGCTGGCATCAAGTTAAAAAGGGAAAGGCCATTCCCCAAACCAACAAAACCTCCCAGCCCCTTCCCGTCAGTCGAAGCTTGAAAACCAAGGAGACCACAAACAATAACAGCTTCCAGAACTTGGAAAGTGGAGAAGGAGCAATTACTGATACGGAGGAAAGCCCAAAAGAACCAACAAGGGAAGAAACTATGATCCTTGATGTTCCAGAAAAATATCCAGTCGAGGAAATCCCTAATGGATCCACCACCCCAGGCGGATCATGGGACGATAAGGTCAAAAGCAAGTTTGTGCCCTCTTTATCATCCCTAGATATTTCCTCGGATTCATTTGAGGATGGAGACTTAATGTAACCCCCAAACACTAGAGGTAGAAAGTCCCAAAGGTATCACAGGGAAATTGAAACTGAAAGAGAAATAGAACTAGGGAGACAAAAAAGTTTAGAAGACATGAAGATCCTCCAACAATTGAAATCTCAAAGTGGTTTGAAAGAAGGTAGGTCCCGAGTAGGACCTGGCCTAGCTAAGAAGTAATGTTAGCAGTCTCTTGGAACTGCAGGGGTCTCGGTGGACAGAACAAAGTTGAAGCATTGAAAAACATTCTCAAGTCCAAAAAGCCGGATCTCATATTACTCCAAGAGACTAAAATGTAGATCGATGAGACTCTAGCTATCTCAGGATCCATTTGGAAATACATTCAAGGAATTGCTATCAATGCTCATGGAGCATCAGGAGGTATTGCAACTCTGATATCTTCCAACTTCCCGTTCCTCTCTTCAGTAGAAAACAACCCCTAGCTCCTTACTGAAATAAGATTGAAAGACAACATCAATTCCATATACGTCTGCAATGTATATGGACCCCTACACCATAGGGATAAACTCAATTTTTGGAAAGAATTCAGCAACCTCAAAGATAGTCTGCATGGTGAAAATTTGATCATAGCAGGTGACTTTAATGTCACTAAGAATCAGCGAGAAAAGCGTGGTGGAAATATAGTCCGGGACTCCTTTGGGGAAAAACTCAAGGATCTTCTACTCGAGCTGGATCTTATGGATATCTCTCTCAAAAATGCCAATTACACTTGGAACAACAGGAGATGTGGTGCCGGGCACATTGCTGCAAGGTTGGACCGTTTTCTGGCGAGTTCTTCTTTCTTTAACTCCAATTTTTTAATCAGCTCCTTCACTCTCCCCTGCGCCTCTTCCGATCACAAGCCCATCTGCCTCTCTATCACAACACCTGAAAACTTGGGCCCCATTCCCTTCCGCTTTAACCCACTCTGGATCCATTCCCCTGACTTTCTCAATATAATCTCTCTTTCCTGGAACTCAATCTTTTCGGGTTCTCCCAGTTTCATCTGGGAATCAAAACTTAGAGCGGTTAAATCTGAGTTGAAAAAGTGGGCCAAGCTTTCCTTCAAAAATCCCTCCAGCTCTAAACTCCTTCTTAAGTCTAAGCTCTCCAATCTGCAACTTAGGATGGAAACGGAGGATGTCACACCCTCAATCATCAACAAAGAAAACGCTCTCGAACTGGATATTCTCAGAGCTATCGCTCAGGAAGAGGAAATTTGGAGAGTTAAATCAAGACAACTTTGGCTAAAAGGTGGTGACAGTAACACCAAATACTTCCACAATCAGGAAAAAGCTCGGCGTAGCCAAAATGCTATCAGAGAACTTATAAACAATAATGGTGATAGGATTAGAGGGCAAGCAAATCTTGAAGCTCTGGCTCATAACCACTTCAAAGACCTCTTCTCAGATAGTGGTGAAACCGACCTGGCAGCTCAGGCTGATCTTTTAGATGGGATCCCCAGCTTAGTCAAGGATAGTGCAAATCGCGAGTTGGCCAAACCAATCCTGGAGTATGAAATTGAGCAAGCCATCTGGTCTCTCCAAATGGACAAAGCCCCTGGACCAGACGGTTTCACTATAAACTTCTATCGGGCCACTTGGGAGATTATTAAATATGACTTGAAGCGCATGTTGAACTGGACAAGGAAAAAAGATAAAATTGGCAGAGCTACCAATTCCTCTTTCCTTGCTCTCATTCCCAAAGAGGAAGCCCCTAACTCCATGAACCGATTTAGGCCCATCTCCCTTTGCAACACATCCTATAAAATCCTTTCCAAAATCCTAGCTACCAAAATGAAACGAGTCATGGGGAAACTAATATCTCACTCCCAAGGAGGTTTTATTGCCGGCCGACAAATTTTGGACAATATAGTCATCGTTCAGGAAGCAGTTCATTCTAGCATGGAAAAAAATAACCAAGGCATGGCTATCAAGCTCGATATGGCAAATTCATTCGATAGAGTAAATCACAACTTTCTCTACGCCATCATGGAAAATTTTGGGAAACCAGTCGATTTATTCGTTAGATAAGAGCCTGCGTCAACTCTCCTTGGATCACTCCTTTAGTCAATGGAAGACCCTCAACCTTCTTTTTGGCCACTAGAGGTTTACGGCAAGGCTGTCTTTTATCCCCTTTCCTCTATTTACTTGTTGTTGAATCCCTAAGCAGAAAGCTCCAATGCCTCCAAGACTTTGGTGAGCTAAAAGGAATTAAAATTGTTCGAGGAGTCAAACCTACGAACCACTCCCAATTTTCCGATGACACTGTTTTCTTGGGGGGAGCTTCCACCCCAATTGCGTCCAAGATCAATCTTGTCCTCAACAATTTCTTAAAGGCTTCAGATGGCAAAGTGAATCTTGAAAAATACAAAATCTATTGCTGGAACCTCACTCAAGGGATGATCTCAAGAATTGCAAGGATCCTAGGCTTTGAAGGAGTCAAAGATTGGAACTCCTTCACTTACCTTGGGGTCCCCATGTTCAAAGGAAGGAAAAGAGTGGCTGATTGGCATGGATTAATCTACAAAATCAGAAACAAAATCAACATGTGGGGCTCTCTCTAGTTGAACCCTACGGTTAAAGCGGTCCTCATCAACTCTATTCTCGTGGCCTATCCTTTATATTCGTGCTCCGTCTCTCTCGCCCCAAAAACAGTCATGCTTGAAATCTCTAAAGCACTTCGCAGCTTCCTCTGGCAGGGTGGGAAAACCAATGGCACAAAGAAATTTCACCTGATCAGTTGGGAAACAGTTTGCAGGCCTAAAGCTTATGGAGGGGCTGGGCTCAAAGATATCTCCTTACTGAACCTTACCCTGGGTGCCAAAATTTTGCGGAGGCTTATCTCAGGAAAGAACACTTGGTGGAAATAAATCTTATATAAAATATACATGCAGGGCAATAGGACCAGATGCATGGAGCACATTGATCATGAAAAGAAAGGAACAACTATATGGAACTTATGCAAAAAATCAGCCTTCATCATCTAGGAAAATCTCTCTTGACCCCCTGGCAACGGTAAAAAAAAAATATCTGGAAGGACAAGTATGGCAACTGTAACTCTGTGAAAATATTTGATCTCCAAGATCTGATATATTAGATGGAGCAGGCTAATCTCCATACCCTTTTCGAGTTGTCCATCTGGTCCACTCAAGGCAATTGGTTGGGCTGGATTCAGCCTGAACTCCCTGAACACTTGCAGTACGACTATAAGACCCTTCTTTCCTGTCTTCATGGTGCCATTCCCATACACATCTCGGTGAAGGATAATTGCTGCTGGAGAAATCGAGAATATTACAGCGTAAAAGAAGGATACTCCTACTTGGATAGCCTAAATAATAGTTGCAGCAAAGATGAGAAATGGAAGAGAGACTGGGACAAGGATGGTCTACCGAAAGTGAATGTTTTCAACTGGACTTTATCCCACAGGAAAATCCTCACATCAAAAAACCTCAAAAAGAGGGGAATTGCAGGGCCGGCTAGATGCATCCTCTGCAAAAATGCAGAAGAGACAGTCAACCACCTCTTTTTGGAATGCAAGTTTTCCCAAGAAGTGTGGCACAGAGCTCTCCAGGACGTTCAACCCAATCTCACTCTTCCGACCAACTGGGATGATCTTTTTGCAAAGTGGTATCTTTATTATAATAGTTCCTTCTCCAAGAAACCAAATTTCAAAAGAGCCTGGCTCGCCTTTCCCAAATTCCTATGTTGGAAAATTTGGACAGCCGAAAATCAAGAAATATTTGAGGACACAAGGGCAAATCCGGTGAAGACTATCACCTCTGCTAAGGCCTTGTGGACTGAAACCCTCAGAAATAGAATTATGAAAAACTCATGCAACGAGCCTCTTAATGTTGAAGAGAAAATCTGGGTTTCTGATCTCCTGATCCCACTCATCCCCTCTCTCCCTTCCTGCAACAAGCTTAAAAAGACCCAGAACTGGCATATCAGAATGGACCCAAAAGAGTTTCAAAACTAGATCCAAACATTGGATAGTCACATCCTCTTATTTGATGGTACCTCAAAAGGCAATCCTGGGTTCGTAGGTGCAGGGGGAGTTCTTATGGAATCCAACGGAAACAAAATGAATGATTATGCTTGGGGGATCAACAAGAAGACTAACAATGCAGATGAGTGGCTCGCGTTGATAAAAGGTATGGAAATTGCAAGGAGCAAAATTTCAGTGATCTTATGGTCTTTGGGGACTCTATGTTGGTTATTAGGGAAGCTAGAAGTCTTTTTAATAACCGCCACAAACCTACCTCCCCTCTACACCAGCATTTCAGATTTTTAGCTAATTATTTCCACTCCATCTCCTTTCTTCATATTCTAAGACACAACAATCAAATTGTTGATGATTTGGCTAACATCAGGGCACGTTTGAATTGCGGTCATGCTATCTTAAATGACATTCATATTTTCGATGTTTGGGTGCCCTAGAATTCCCCTTAACCCACCTCACTCTTGGTTCCTTCCCCCTTATCCCTCCTTCCCACTCTCTTCGGGGGTCGCATTAACTCTCCAAATCCATTCCACATCCGAGCTAATATCCTCCTTGTCTTATCACCTAATCTGACGGTAGCCTCTGACTATACCCACTTGTCTCGCATGCGCCAACCTTAATTGTGGACTTTTCCCAAGACTCCCTCTTGGCTATTTCATGCAGGGTGGCGGTCTCTGCTTCTTGCGTTTTCCTCTATAGGTTTGTTTCCTTCCTTCTTGTGTGTTATCTCTTGCAGTTTTTCTTTTTTGTGCCATGGAGGACCTTTTCCATTCTCTGCATTGTAAAGAGTGTAGAGTGGAACATTCTGGCACTGGCAAAGGCAAGAAACGTTACCTCACTGAACTCCTGTAGAATAACGATGGCAATGATAGAAGAGGGGTCCCTATACTGGCTTGTAGCAATCCTCGTCAATCTGAAGACCAGGCTAGTGGAAGGATATGGGTACCTCTGGAAGCTGGCAATGGCATGGGTACCAGAGGTGCCATGCATTGTCTCGGCAGTGGCTTCGACTGTGGTACTGGCAGCAAGAAACTTCATAAGACTCTAGATCTTGGACATGATGCCCCTCATCATTTGGCGCATGAAAGCCCTAAAGATTATGGCAATAAAAATTGGAAGCATACTCTGGGTTACCAGGGAAACTTGGTCGCTCTGGACTCTCCCCATGGGAAAGCTAGTCCCTCTCCGGAAGCTCACTCGCAGCTACAGGACCTGGAATCCCAAGTCCGTTGTCTTCGTGGTGATTTATTGGATATGAAGAAGGTAATTTCGAACCTAGCCACCTTTGTGTAAATCTCTAACTCCGAAGTAAGGAACAACACCGGAAAGGCAAAAGACCACTTTGAAAAGTTGACGGGTAAGCATGATACATTTTATAGCTGTCTTCGAATTTTAGAAGCAAAAGTGGACTGTATCAGGGTCAATAATGGAAGCACTAGGATTAATAATGGAAGCATTCCTTCTGTTATCCTGAATGTGGAGGAAGATAATGCAGGCCCAACGCTTGGCAGCAAGGAGAAAGCCCGAATTCACCATGCTAACTGATATGACTCATGCTTTTCCCTGCGACTGTGTAACTTCTTTTTTGTTTACCTTCTGCACTTCCGAATCTATGTAATGGGTTTCTGCTCTGATTTATGTCATGTTTCAGAAGTTTCTATATCATTTTGTAATAGGCTTAATGCCTTTTTTGAACTTCAAAGGCTGGGCAGTGATGCGTTTGCTTCGGCAACTCTGGTTTTATGGGAACAGCGTCCTCGACTCTATTTAATCCTTTTCTCCTTTTTAATATAAAGCTAGTTATCCGTTGCGTAAAAAAAAAAAATCATATATGTATATAGACTTCACTTAAATCATTTATCTTTATTTATTCAAAATAAATTCATATATATATATATATTCATATATGTGTATAAACTTCACTTATTTAATTTATTCAGCTTTTACTATCCATGCATCATATAGCATAATTGTTTATTTGATGCTTCCTTAGTTTATGTTAATTCTTTAACAAGGCCTCATGTGGGGTTTGGTCGTTCAACTAAGATAGGTGGCCCTAGATCCCCTTGCATGTTGGATTATCTCGTATTTGTGGCAGTATCTTCCAGTCCTTGATGAGATATAGATTGTGACTAAATTAATCAATTTGAATAAGTATGATGAACGTTGGTGCTATTCAGAGTCTTTCCAACTCAACACCTTTAAGTAAGGTAACCCCTAATGCTATTTAGAGCTTATGCTCAACACTCTCAAATGAGCGTTACACTAGTACAATTCCAGAGCCTTTTTCTCAACACTAGTACTAGGATGCATTTGTAAGATACACCTAGGGATATAATGGCCAAAGATCCGATGCTCCAAAGGTTATGCTCAACATCATGTTGGAGTGCTCCAGGGCTTATACCCAACACTAAATCATTTTTCTGTTGGGGTTGCCTATGTGCTCCAGAGCTTACGCTCAACACATAGTCTTGTAACCCATGTGCTCCAGGGCTTATGCCCAACACATCATAGAAGTCAATCATGTATACTAGAACTTCTGCACAGTACATAACAAAGGTCATATCAGTATTAATATTAGGGCCTGTATCGAACACATAATAAACATCAACCAAGTACGTCGGGGCTTATTCCCAATACATAAAAATAATCCGTGTCCATCAAGGCCTATGCCCAATATATATATAACAAAAGTAAATCATGTGCATTGGGGCTTACGCCCAGTATATGTAACAAAAGTAAAACATGTGCATTGGGGATTATGTCTAGTATCTATATAATCAAAATAAATCATGTGCATCGGGGCTTACGCCCAATATATAAAATAATCATAGTCAAAATTTTGGGATATTACATCCCTCCCCTCTTAGAACAACATTGTCCCGGTCTTCGAGGGACTGGAAATGAAATCATGAAATAAGGAAGGGTAAGCCTCCTTCATGGTGGTTTCATTCTCCTATGTGGCCTCATCAGGCCCGAAGTGCCTCCATTGCACTTTTAACTGGACGATAGTTCACTTCCTAAGTTGTACTTCCCTCTTTTCCAATATGTGAAGGGGCTCTGGCATAAACTCCCCCTCTGGTTCTACAATCAATCATATGCTTAGTATCATAGACATATTTCTTTAATAAAGATGCGTGAAAAAAATTGTGAACTTTTACGTGATTTGGAAAGGCTAATTCATAAGCCATTGGCCCCTTCTTGGCCAGTATCTCAAAGGGTCCACAAAATCTGGGGCCAACTTTCCTAATCTCCCCAAGCTCAAAGAGATCCTCTTTGCCTTCACTTTTAAGAAGACATGTTTGCCGACTTGGTAATCTTTTTCTTTTCTCTTCTTATCTGCATAACTTTTCTGGCAGTCCTATGCCTCTTTTAGGTTCTGTTTCACTTTGGTAACTAACTATTCTAGGTCTTTTAGTAAGTCTATCCCTAGCATGAGTCTGTCTACCGGGATATCCCAAGTCACCGGTGTCCTACACTTTCTGCCATAGAGTACCTCGAAGGGACTCATCTTGGCAGAGGTCTAGTACTTGTTGTTGTATGCAAACTCTGCAAGGTGCAAGTAGTCCTCCCACTTTGTGGTATTGTTCATTATGTACATTCTAAGCATATCCTCTAAGATTTGGTTTACCCATTCCGTCTGTCCGTTTGTCTGCGGATGGTAAGTTGTACTGAATTTTAACTGTGTCTCCAAACCAGAGAATAAGGATCTCCATAAATTACTGGTGAATTTTGTGTCTCTATCCGAGATGATTGCCTTGGGTATCCCATGCAATCGGAAGATTTCTTTTAGGAAGATGTCCGCAATGTGGATGGATTTGTACGTAGACTTCACTGGTATGAAGTGTGCCGCTTTGGATAACTTGTCGAACACCAAAAAAATGGAATCATTCTGTTTCTTGCTTTTTGGTAATCCTATAATGAAATCCATAATGATAACCTCCCATTTCCATTCCGGAAAGGGTAGCAGTTGCAGCAACTCTGAAGGGTGTTGTTGTTCTGCTTTGACCAGTTGGCACTCCTGGCAGTTGGCGATGAATAATGCTATGCAGGCCTTTAAATTAGGACAGAAGAAGTGTTTCTTGACTGTCGATATCATCTTTTGATATCCCGAATGTCCCAAGTAGGGTTTCTGATGAAACTCTGTTAAAATATTGGACCTAATGTCTCCGTCGTCTGAGACATAGAGTCTTTCTTTCAACCATAACAACCCTAACTCGTCGATCCTATATTAATTTTTTTGTTGAAACAACCTATCCTCCTGAATCTTTTTAAGGATCTCGACATAGAATTGGTCATCCCTATCCATTCTAATCCTGTTGTGCAAGTATGAATCGGTTTGACTCACAGTTACCTCATATAACATATGAGCTGGTCGACTTAAGGCATCAACGATTTTGTTTTCCTTCCCTTTTATGTGTTTCAACTAGAAGTGGTACTCACTAAGGAAGGCCAAGCATCTGGACTACCTAGCCTTTAGGTCCAGTTGGTCGAATAGATACTTCAAACTCATATTGTCCGTTTTCAACAGGAACTTCTTCCCCATAAGGTAGTGTCTCCACATCTTTAAAGTGTGGATGGTGGCGGCTAACTCAAGATCATGCGTGGGGTAGTTCTGTTCGTGTTCTTTTAACTTCCTTGACTCCTAGCAGATTGCGAAGTCATTTTGCATGAGGACTCCACCGAGTCCTTCTTGCTTGCATCTGTGCAAACAACGAAATCCCCATCGGGATCAACAATCCGTAGTATAGGTGTGCTAGTCAAAAGTTGTTTTAGTTTCTGGAATCTTTCTTCGCATTTGGTCGTCCAAAGGAATTTGTTTGCCTTTTTCTGTAAGGTGGTCATATGAAAAGAAATCCGTGAGAAGTTCTCAATGAACTTCTGGTAGTAACCTGCTAATCCCAATAATGACCTTATGTTGGTGACGCAAGTAGGTGTCGGCCATTCCTCAATGGCTTTAATCTTTTCTGGGTTGACCGCTATTCCTTTCTCTGAAATGATGTGACCCAAATACTGTCTTTGCAGTTTGTATAAATCACACTTGCTAAACTTGGCGTAAAGTTGGTGTTCCTATAATACCCACAGCACAATTCGGAGATGTTCCTCATGTTCCTCCTCACTTTTGGAGTAAATCAGTATGTCGTCAATAAATACTAGTACAAACTTATTCAGGTATTCACTAAAGATACTATTTATCATGCACATAAAAATTGCTTGTGTGTTGGTCAATCCTAAAGGCAACACCACAAACTAATAATGGTCGTATCGGGTTCTAAAAGAGGTCTTATTGATGTCTTCGTCACAGATCCTTACCTGGTGGTATCTAGATCGCAAGTTGATCTTTGAAAACATCTTCTCTCCTCCGACTTGATCAAACAAATCATCTATCATAAGGAGTGGGTATCGGTTCTTGATGGTCAAATTGTTGAGCTGTCGGTAATCGATGCACATTCGCATTGTTCCATATTTCTTCTTTACAAAGAGTATCAATGCTCCCCAAGGAGACACACTTGGTCAGATGTATCCTTTTCTATCAACTCTTGTAACTATAGTTTAAGCTACACCAACTCTGGTGCGCTCATGCGGTATGGGGCCTTTGAAACTGGTACTCATCTGGGTGTTAATTCTATGGAAAATTCTAAGTCCCTCTTGGGTGGCAGTCTTGGTATTTCCTCGGGAAATACATCTTTGAAATCTACAAGAACTGGAAAATCCTTGATTTTTTGTTTCCTCTCGGCTTCTATGTTTTGAATGTTAGCCGCAAAAAGTTTGCAACCCTTCCTTATGCATTTCTTTGCTTGTAGGGCAGATATCTGTCTGACAAAAACTTTCTTGGGTATGCCGTGAATCTTTATTTGACTTCCTTGGCTGTCCGTGCATAAGATTGACCTGTTTAAACAGTCAAAGATGACATGGTGTTGTTCCAACCAGTCCATGCCTATAAGTACGTCATATGATCCTAAAGGTAGGATATTTAAATCTACCTTAGTCGAAAAATCGTTCATATCGATCCCGCATTCCATTACTTGTTCTGAAACCTTCCTCTTTGTACCAGTGGCTAGTTGTACCAGCCATGGTTTCCCGTGTTTCTCTCGGTTTAGTTTACACATGTCGACTATTTTGGGGGAAACATAGCTTCGGAAAGCACTGGGGTCGATCAAAATTGAAATAGTTGTGTTTGAAATTTTACCTTCTATCTCAACCATGGTAGCCTAATGGTCTGCTTGTTGGCCGTCGAGTGCTGCATAGATCCTTGGTACCCTTGCCATGTCCCCTACGTTGGTTTTTCTTGTAAGTTGTGTAGAAATCCATCTGTTTTGTTTGGGAAATCTCTGAAGTAGTGAGGCCCTTGGTATTTCTAGCAACTAACCTATAGCAGGGCAGCCTTGGATCCTCTATTTATTGTTGGTCTGTTGGTATTTGGTATGGGCACATTTGGCCGTGCACTAGGTCTGTTGAAGTTTCTGTTTGGTGGGAAACTATTATTTTGTTTCCTATATGGAGGTGGCCTAAATCTTGGTTTTTGGTTGCCAGAAAAGGACCTGAATCTGTCCCAACTTCTGTTTATGTTTTCATTTCTCAGTTGTCCATGTTCATAGCACAGTCTGGATTTGTGCAATGTTATGTCTAGAGTTTTGGGTATGTCGAACTCAATCCTCTCGCAAAAATTTGGAGGGAGACATCCAAAAAACTGTTGTACCTTGACCTTTTCTTTTGTTATGTATGGCACATAGTGTAGCAGATCTAAAAATTTGTTGATAAAGGAATCCATGGTTAGGGAGCCCATCCGTAGTTCGTGGAACTCCTTTATCTTTTTGTCAAAGAACCTTTCTGACATATATTTTTCCTGAAATAACTTGCTAAAGGTACTCCATTTAATATCGTTTACTTCGTGCTTCTTAGTATCCTTCAAGTCTCTCCACCACCTAGCTGCCTTTCCGTTTAAGTTATAAATGGTCATTTGTGCCTTCATCTCATTGGAGTAATTGTGCACTCGGAAATATTTATTCATTCCCAAGATCCACTCTTCAGCCTTTTCCCCTGTATTCATTTCTCCTTCATAGGTTAGGACTTTGATCTTCTGGAATTCTCCCTGTAGACTATCATCATTTTTCCGCCTTTGTTGCAAGGGGAGGGTGAGCCATCACTGGAAGAGATTTTATAGTCATCTTCCATGAATTCAGGTGTGTGTTCTTCTCTTCCCTCCTCCCTAGGACTGCTGGTCCTTCTAGGCGATTATTGGTCTTTTATGATACTTTCAAACTATTTCCTTTTAGATTTCCCCGGGTTTCACTATAATTGGATGTGTTGGGTTAGTATTTTAACTCCTCGGTTCGGGTGAAGGGTACTTATGGAACTTGGGATTACTTAGCTTATTATATGAGCTAACACATTTGTAACGTTTGTATCGCATGTGCCTATGCAGTAGTCCTAAGTAATGGAAAGGGAATCTAACCAATGCTAAGGTCCCTGTGCATCACATGTGATTGTGTAAGAGTTGTCACATCGAATTCCAACTATAGGGATGGGGGTATAAATATTGAAATCGTATTGGAGGTGGTTGAAGCTTTTAATGCCATAACGTGGTGGCCCTAAGGCAGAACTCCACGATGGCAGTATGGTAAAACCCCTAAACAATTGCGAAAATCCTGTATTTTTCTAGCACTTGGGAGGGAGAGCATAATCTCTCGGCCTTTCTGTGGCTTGGAGGGAAAGGCATGTGCATGACCATAGCTTCTGTCTTGTTCTGTGCATGCTCTTAGTATTAAAGTATCGTGGTGGAAAAATCATGAAGTGAACCAGGTAATATCTTTGTAATCCACTATTTCTTTAGTGAACCGTAAATGTCATAAATCTTGGTTTAGTTGTATATTTAGCTTAAATGTTTGATGTTTGCTGTCAGGAGGTTTCAATAAAGACTCCTGGAGAGTGCTTGTCTGGATTTGGACACGCAAACATTGGAAATATCGAGTTGGTGGCTCTGGTAAGACTCAAGATTCCATGGAACACCTTGGTTTGTGAGATGCATGTGATAAGTGGGTATTTTTGGTTCCTGGATGCACTATGGAGTGACAAGGAGTTGTAGCGCGCTAGGTCTATTCTATTGTGAGGTATGTTTAAATGTTTTCTTTCGGTTTTAGGGTGATGTTGTCTAATGAAATTCCCTCTGGGCATAGTTGTGAAGGTTTCATACTGGGGTTCACTGTGTTCGGAAGCATTAGCTTCAGGCTATATGCCTTTGTTTGAATCTGGTATGTATACTGAACTGCTTGATAATGTGTATCTAAGTTTTGATTGCTATGTGATTTAATGTTGTAATTGGTACTTCCATGGTTCTTTGTGTTTGAAAGGGAGTTGAACTCTACCAAGGTTTTAACTTTTAAATATTGTCTACATTTATTTATTTAAGGTGAAGACTTTATTTTGTAAACATTTTTTTTTCATGTTGAATGTTTATGGGCAAGGCCCTGTTTAAGTTTATACGAAAATCTTGTTGGTGGTAAAATTTGTGTCAACTGTTTGATGAATAAATACTCGGCTCTTTCATGCTTTAGATAGATATGTAACTGTTCATAGTTTATTTGTAAATAGTAGGATGTAACTGCTCGACGCTGTGAGCATGATCTCAGTCCTGTAGGTGCTTTCGTGTTTATCTTAAAAGTTTAACTATGCGGTAGTTCTTTATTTACTCAGCTATGGTTGTAAGTTCAAATCCTTAGTTCTGTCTGTACATTTTCTTTTAAATATTTTAAAATAAGGACAACATGGCCTTTAGCCAACGCTGTGCATAGTATTAGGGAGTCAAGTTTAAAAATGTGGAAACGCTGATAGCGTGGACTGAAACTCCAAGAGATTCATTATGTGAAATAGAGAATGGTTTGTGAGTTTCGATATGTTTAGAATAACCTATGGTACTCTATCTTATTGTTTCTGTTTACTGTTGGCGTGTAAAATGCTTGGTTAAAACGATAGTTAAAAGGGTATAGGGTTTTGTGAATTTGATGGTCAATGTTTTCATTTTAAATTAAAAAGAACAGGGTAACTAGTAAGGAGGCCCTGGTGCTAGTTATTTGTTGTTTAAGTTTGAAAATACCGCGTGGATGATTGAGTTGTAATAATTGCTGAGTATTAAAGTAGGTTTTAAAAAGAAGAGCTCTAGCACGAGCTTGCTTTGCTAGAGCGATCTTCGCAAGAAATCGACTCTGCCCTGTAATTTAAAAGGCTAAATAATTATTTACTTTTAATGATGTTGTAGAAGTTCTAGGATTTACGATTCACGTGTTAAGATTCTGTGTGGAACAAACGTTGTTTATGATGTTTGGAAATAATTTACCATAGACTTTATGAAATGAGTAATTATAGATTTGATTTTTGTAGTCGAATGTAGAGTTTGAAAGTAGAGGTTTAGGGTTTGAAGGTTTCGAATAAGTATAAGAAGTTTGTTTTCTAGTTTATAAAAGGAAAAAGAGATCTACCCTAGGTTTAGTCTAAACAATAAAATAAAACTTTTTAAAGGCTAACCTATCTATAAAATTTCTTAAGTAAAACCCAGGGTACCATGAATAAATAATTCTGTCAATGGACCAACAGAAATTGATAATTTATTTAAAGTTCATGAAGGAAAATTTGCAGCTTTCAATGGAAATCTTAATAACTATAAAATTCAGCCTGTAATCCTATTTAAGAACATAGACAAAACATGATATAGGGAAAGTGTAAACCTCTTACCTGAGGTTGCGTTGCTTACAATAGCCCTATAACCATGCACACTTCAAACACAAATTAATAGGAAATACTCTTTATCTGACCTGTGGAGTGGTAACCGAATAACCTCAAAACTACCACGTTCCTCCCAACCTTTGACCTGGAACCGTTCATAGTTCTTAATCGGATCACCCCCGAGCTGGTTCCGACATGCAAGAAAATATAGAACACCTAAGGATAAGGCTGCTGGTATCTTGGAGCTAATATTTGTATCTTCTAAGTACAAGGCTTGGAATTCTCTCCAATCCCATACAGAAATAATGATCAGATGAGGTTCCCTCTCTTGGCTCTTGCCCTTATATAGGTTTCTTCGAAATGGGGCAGTTTTGTTATCTTGAGTTAACATCAATATTTTAATACCTTATTGAATTCAACTCCTAGTTTGAACTATATGTAATTTATTTAGAAGATTATAATTTTTGATAACTTGAACCTTTTAATTTGTTTCTATTTGAGTTTTAGAAAAAAAAAGAATTTTAGTTTATTTAATTAGTTTATATCATAACATATAAATATATATATATATATATAGACTTCACTTATTAAATTTTGTTTATCTTTTATTTCTTTTCAATTAACTTCACTTATATATATTATTTTCATATATGTATATAGACTTCACTTATTTAATTTATTCATCTTTTATTATCCATGCATCATATAGCATAATTGTTTATTCGATACTTCCTTAGTTTATGTCAATTCTTTAACAAGGCCTCATGTGGGGTTTGGTCGGTCAACAATGATAGGTGGCCCTAGATCCCCTTGCATGTTATTCAGAGTCTTTCCAAATCAACACCTTTAAGTAAGGCAACCCCTAGTTTTATTCAGATCTTATGTTCAACACTCTCAAATGGGCGTTACACTAGTGCAATTTCAGAGCCTTTTGCTCAACACTAGTACTAGGATACATTTATAAGATACACCTAGGGATATAATGGCCAAAGATACGATGTTCCAAAGCTTATGCTCAACATCATGTTGGAGTGCTCCAGGGCTTATGCCCAACACTAAATCATTTTCCTGTTGGAGTTACCTATATGCTCCAAAGCTTACGCTCAACACATAGTCTTGTAACCCATGTGCTCCAGGGCTTATGCCCAACACATCATAGAAGTCAATCATGTATACCAGAACTTCTACGCAATACATAACAAAAGTCATCTTACTATATTAGGGCTTGTACCCAACACATAATACACATCAACCAAGTACATTGGGGCTTGTGCCCAGTACATACAAATAATCCATATCCATCAAGGCCTATGCCCAATATATATATAACAAAATTAAATCATGTGCATTGGGGCTTACGCCCAGTATATGTAACAAAAGTAAAACATGTGCATTGGGGCTTACGCCCAGTATATATATATATATATATAATCAAAATAAATCATGTGCATCGGGGCTTACGCCCAATATATAAAATAATCATAGTCAAAATTTTGGGATATTACAAATTTAAAAGCAACGATTTTATATTTTATTCTCTGCAAATCTAAGAACAAAAATATTTAGAAATTATACAATATTTACAACTCATCCACATAAGTTATCAAAAAAAAGAAAAATGTGCACAAGAAAAAGTCAAATATGGCATCCAAAGTGTTTTTATTGATTTGCTTTAACATTACACTGAATATAAAATATGTATTTCTGAAGCATAAATATGTCCTTCACAGAAGATCAACGTTTCCACACTGTTTGATTAACTGTGTAGATAATAGACAAATAAAAAAGGAGAATCAATAAGACTAAAAGGTAGACTTCTGGGAAAATATTCTACAAGCTAGAATAGTCTTCTGCAACCAAACAATTAATTAAAAGGAAAGCTACATGAAAAATCTATATAAATTCAACAAAAGGAAATGATACCTTTTACAACAGCAAAATCGATTCTTGCTCTCCAATCTATCACCTAAAAAGGACTCCTACTACCATAGAAATGTTATAATAGGAAATAAAAGTGTAATTCAAAGGCTATTAACTACAAAAGAAATTTAAGCTTCTAGCATACCATAGCATGGGTAGATGATGTGCTTCTTCTGAATTAAAACCTTTAAATAAATCTTATTAAAGAAAAATAGTTTTGCAACCACCTCAAGAAATAGTTTGGGAGTTATTAGGATAAGTTAAAGGCTTGGATACATGGTACTAATAATACTTGTTAATTACACGGAAAACTAAGTGTTGAATAAACTAGGGGGACCCGCTATATTCCATCAAATAAATAAAAGTACATCTCCCCCAAACACATGTATACACATAACTTAAACTGTCATAACATCATTTAAAAACTGCTTGTAAGTCCCAGTTTCATAAATAGTAAATATGTATCATAATCTGTCCAAAATTTTAACATAACAAAACATGTGACCAACCATAATTATCAGTTACCAAAATTATATAGAATCACATCAAAATACAACAACCAGACTAAACCAAAATCATAACATCCTTTGAGAAATTTATGCATGATAAAACTCGATGACATCTTAGAACAACAAGAAGGAAACTGAAGTTGGTTTGCCAATGAAGCATAAGGTTCAGAAACTGATACAACCATCAAATTCTATTCTTCATCAACCTTTTGTTCTGGAAGCGTCCCTTCAACATTCACTGTGGCTTCAATATGAGGGAGCAAAGAGGGATTTTCAATCAAAGGTGTATTTTGAGTGGCAGGGGCAGCAATAGGTAGATTATCAGGAGATGCATAAGCAACAATATCATAGGCATAAGGATGTTCAAATTGTTCCCAGCCATTTATTTTTCTCTTTGGTGAATATATTCTTGGTTCCCGACCAGAATTGTGCATAGAGGGATGAGGCTAATAATTCATATGATGGGGACGAGGATGCACAATAGAAGGAATATGAGAAGGTGAACGACGTTAAGTGGATGTAACAGAAGGAGCATGTGCAATGCCCAAATAGAGGTGTCCATTGTGGGCTAGGCTATTAAAGTATTCAAAATTGGCATCAAAGTGAACTGAAAAATATAAGGTTTCTTTTCCCTCCATCTCGCCAGATGTACTGGCCTCTACTTGCTCGACCTCTCACGAATCTTCTTGAACCTCTGTTGAAAAATCTCATGAGTGCTAAAGCAAGATAAAACAGATTTTATCATTATTCATCAAACAAAAAAAATGTACATTGACAAAGATAACCTCATTTCACTTTAGTATTCATCAACAACAAATCATTATCATCAAACATGGTCGTTATTACAAAGGGATAAGAAACAAGGTAAAGCGGGAGTGGACGTGAAGAAGGTACAAACGAACTGAGATGGAATTAGGTCATCAATTATCTCATAAATTTGGCAAAAATACTGCAGCTTTCTTACTTCATAAACATACAGAGATCGAGCTTGTGAGAAAATATTTAAGTAATAACTCCCAGTTATCATCAATGTGTCACAAAATCAATTTTCCAAGATACAGCTATATAAAATTAATATCGAAATGCTTGAAAGAAAAAAAACATTATCTTATGCGAAAGGTCTTCATTGAAAGGTCGATTTTATCTTTTCTTAATATTCATCACCCCAAACAATATTTTTTACAAAATATCGATAGTAACTTCCGAACATAAACCCTTATCTTAATAAACATTCATTTCACATTCTTGTCAAGGATCAAAGCTTAGGGAACTAAATTAGGGTAGAAATTAGAAACAACAGGGCATAATATTCCAACATCTCGGGAAATGGAAAGGGAAGCTCAAGGGATTTATGATTAAAACAGGATTTTAGGAGGAACCCGTGGGACCAAAATCACAACACAGGTAACATTATTCATTTATGCCCGAAATGCAATTACCACATCAATAACATATCCACCACAACCATTATTTGAACTCAAATATATTAAGAGAACTTCATTATTCAAGAAGTATAATCATGAGAATAATTAACCCTTGTGACTCCCACAGACATTAGATTTCAAAACACCAACCCATGCAGTGGATAAACGCTATCAAAATAAATATCACAAGTCTAACCCCAAACAAATATTTATTAATATCAACTCTATCATTTCAAACTCCAGATTTTATTCAGTTGCAGATAATGGCTAGATATTCTTCGAAAAACTACAGAAGAATCTCATCAAAATCAAGTTATTGTCGTCTTGGCAGAACTAATATTTGACCCATAATTTTCTTTCAAACTCCTTAAGTAATTAGGGTATAAATTCATCTTATACTTAAAAATACTTTCCAGGAGCAATATTACATAATTTCTTCAAAGAACCAACAAATCACCATCGCCTCAAAACGAACGACTTCTTTAAAAACAATTTTTACCACGATAACTTGTAAAAGCATTATCTTTTAAGAACGAGCCAAAATATCAAATCCATATATTAATATTAAAGATTGTAAAAATTCTTTGCAGGGTGAGCTTATCTCTCCAAACCATTATATCTTAAGAATATAACAAACTTGCGACCTAGCATATAAAAAAGGTCAATACCTTTGACGATAATCATGTCAATGAGGGATCGGGAGGAGGTTTAAATTGGCAGGCTAAAAATGCACACAGTCAAGTGGGAAAAGGTAGTTCAAATCTGGAAAATAACAACGACCCTATTCAAATAAAACACTTATGCTGTGAATAAACCATAATGTCTTTGTACATACCTGGAAAGGGCAACTGGCGTTGAGATAAGATACTGCAACTTCCCCGTGAACAAATGTGGCTCCTCAAATTGAACACAATACTAATAAATGAGCTTCCAAGGACCAAAATCTAATAACACCATCAAACAAATTGCACAAGAAGGCTCCAAAACTCTAACAAGCAGTGTAAGAATGAACCCCAATATTATTTCGAGGAACCAAAATCGATAACAGGTTTTATGATGTATTTAATCACAGACTTTTCGAAACAGTTGGATGAGATATCATTCATAATTGCTGACAGATCAACGGTGAAAGAAATGGTAATATAAAACAATCAATGATGGTAATTTCATAGAGTATAATAAAAATCCAAGGAGCTGACAGAGTAGTGGAGCGATATAAACGGAAATTAGGGTTTTGCATGCCACATAAGTTTCCACATAACCAAAATATTGCCAATAGTTCACAACATATCAAATGGAAAATTTCCAAATCAAATGATGGTCACAAAATTTGCCAAGTCAAAGTGCCAGTACCATATTTAATATCTACTCTCCATAATTGTACTGCCAAAATTAGCCAACGTTTGTCACTTCATGAAATTGTTTGAATAAAAGGTTGGGTAGATATTTTTTCAATTGGAATGGGCTAAACTCTAGACAGAATGCACCTTTACCGACGATTTTCACCAGAATCCAGCGAATGGGAAATTGCTGAAACTACAATTTGGGTTGTTTGAATTGCAATTTTGGTTGCAGGAATGGCTTCAGCGACCTCGAAAACCCCTGGGGCACCCCGATTATGCAATTCTAGCAACCCAAAACTGTCATTTGAACAATTTCAGCCAGATTTTCGCCGGAAAAATCGCCGGATTCTTGGTGCATTCGGTCTAGAGTTTAGCTTACTCTGTTTCAATTTTGTAATCATCGCACAAATGATTACAACAAGATTGTGATGGAGCTCGCCGACACATATATCATTAAACCCTTAATCATGCCCAAAGTGAATTTTAACAAAAAAAAATTGCATATTAGCCCATCCACTTTTTGTTGAGGCCCGAACCAAAAATCCCATATTTAAGTTTCAATTTTAATATGATTATCCAACCACAAGAATACAACGAAAAAAATCTTTATAAAATGTATCCAAAGGCCTTTCAAAATAACTGGATCCAACTTCCAAAATAAAAAGATAATCGTATAAACCAAATCATTCTTTCTTTGTACATTGAGATTGATCTTCACCTTTAAACATGTCTTAATAATTAAGATGTCACAAATCATGATTCATTATGCATTATTTTCCTAGTTTAGGTTTGCCTAGTTTATTATTGTGGAAAATAGTTTGTTTAGGCAAATTGTCGAATGGTCCAACAGATAGGCGAAAATAGATAGCTGAAGCAAAACTTTGTGAAAGAGTTCAATTGACACAAAATGTGTCAACAATACCTAGATATCAGTTTAATTTATATATTGATTATAGAACAAATATAATGTGGTTCAAAAGAACATACATGGTTATTTAAATATTAGTTTGTGAAATATCTTATCACTTGAAATAATTAGATATAATTATACATGAGACGCATATGTGGTTGTTGAGAGGACATACAAATGGATCGACTATGGGATATTTGAATTCCATGTCTGAGGGTAACCTAGATGTAGTAGAAATCAGGGAGATAGTTGTGTACTATATGTTGTATTTACGATGAAAATTATGATTCTAAACACTAATATGATTCGTAAGTGTGGTTTTTACAGGATGCACAACTTGCCTAGAGTGGTTATTCAATGACGAGGCTCCTTGAACAATAGTTTCTCAATGTGGCTGGGACTTGATGTTAGGTTGTTGACCCTAGTTCCATTAGGATGGGTGGAGGTATTGCACATTGTATAAGCTTTGAAACATGAATTCTTGGGAGGGAAGTGGTTGAAATGCCCCCTCGACATGTGGTGAAAATTTCCAGTTGCATGTTAGGGAAGTTAGGTCGATATAGTCGATGCTCCCACTTGAGGGTTCTATGTGTACTTAGGCCAGTATAGGAAACACCAAAACATATTCTAGCAGAGGAAGGATAGGTTGGGAGCATAAGTAGGTTAGGAAGTTTGGGTGACTCTAGGTTAGTTGTGGATTCTACTTGAGAAGTAGCAGTGTCTTTTAATTACAGTTTAACACCTACCACGTGAGGAATACAAATTTGGTTTTGCTTATTGATCTTGATGTAATGATTAGTTAATTTTGAATAATTGTGATTAGTAGTTAATGCTTATGAGTAATGATTAGTTGTAAACCTCATTAGTATGAAAGGATGAATTATTCATTGATATTATTATCTTGCATGTCTGGTGTGTGTGTGTGTGTGTGTGTGTGTGTATTATGCATTAACGTCAACTGTTGCTAACTACTAGTACCCATGTATGATATGTATACACTGGCCACATATACACACCTTACTTGAGTACATTAGTATGATAAAGTAGTTATCTAACTAGGTTAATAACTACTGTGTTAGGGAGTTGATTAAAGTATTTAGTGGTTCTTGTGATTAGGATTTACTTGAAATGGTGTAATGTTGTATTTTTGTGATGTAAGCTTATTGTGACATAAATTAGTAAGCATATGTTTGTATATATATATGCTTAATATGACATAATAAGTAAAATATATGCTTGTAGATTAAGATTTGACTCGTGTGTTGGTTAAATTTATTTTATGAACTTTACCTAATGACTTTTAGCAATGCTTCATTAATATTTATTATAAATGATATCTATCACTATTTGAAAGTCAGCTGATTTTTCAAAGAAAGTTGATTTATTGAATATTATTTTATTATTTACCTTGATTGGTGTGCCAACCTTGGGTTTGGGGAAGGATAAGATTTGATAGGATAAAGGTTGATTGGGAATGAAGTAAACTTAGATTCTTCTTCTTCCGCTAGTTTTTTGGAGGTGGGGAAGAAAAGGTCTCGTGGGAGACTTGGTCACTTGATGGAGCTTGGAAGTTGTGGTAAGAAGATAACTATGTTTATTGTTTTGGGAGGATTCCATTCAATAATTGTTGTTCATGGAGCCATTGGAAAGGAGGGCTAAGAAAACAATTGGTTTCCTGGATCTAGGGAACTTGCTAGGACCCTAATTGCCTGGGAGGATAAATCGTGGTCCCACTTAGGAAAAATGGAGGAAGGAGAGAAAGAATTCGAAGGAAAATTCAAACATAACTTCAATTTAGTTAATTTTATCACTGGTGAAGGTATTTTCCTTGTTAGTTAATTAGGTTCAAAGAGGTACTTTCCTTTGTTGAATTATGTTTTAATGTATTGACTAATTGTTAGTTCAAATTAAAATGCTCAATAATTGTTAGTTCAAATTGGTATGCTCATTTTATGTTGTTATCTTAGTTGAATTGTTGCAAAAGAAAAAATTTCACCAGTAAGAATTCTCATCTATAAGTAGTTAACGTGTCATCTCAATATAGATGCAAACTACACAATTTTACCTTATGGGTAATTGTTGTTATTGATAACAAATTAGTAAATAGCTAAAGTTGTTTTGAAACAATAAAAAAAAACATATATAACATAACTAAAAAGATACAAGGAAGCCTGGAATTCTATATTTTAATTCACTAGCAACATGAAAGGAATAAACCTTGCAAGATGCTACAAAAATTGTCTAACCCCGGTCTTCCATCTCTTTTCTCCTTTTATACTTGATTTTCTTGACAACTACCCTACTTATCAGTGAGAAAAGTGATTCTAAAAATAACATTTTATTTTATTTAGAAGAAAAAGATACTGAATTCCAAGTGGATAAATGATCATGTTTTCAACATTTAATGAACTAGGTAAATGACACAACTTCTCATGAAGATGGACCCTTATCATGATATTGAAAAAATTGCTTCCATTTGTGTCCTATTGGATATGTAAAAGTAGTCATTTTTCTTATTGTTCTATCTAATTGAGTGATTTCAAATTAGGAGGAAATGTATTTTTAACTTCTCATAGCATCTCAAAATCATCTGATAATTTATCAATGATAACACATCCTTTTAATAATCCTTCCATGTCTTGAAACTTCTGTATGTTATTTTTGTAGTCCACCAAGACTACATTAACATTGTTGAGACAACAAATTTACATCCTCATCCCAAAAATACAGTAATCCTTTCTAAATCAAAGACTTGAATTTATTGTTGAATACTTTGCCACCCTTTAAAATAGCATCGCATTGTGCTTGAGCTTGTTGAACTAAATGCTTCTTTGTATTGACTTTGTTGGCATCCATTATGATTGCACTTCTATAAAAAATGTCCAATTCCCTTAAATCATTCCAAGATATTCAATTTAAGAATTTGATGATAGTGTCAACGATTTGAGGGTTATTTCCAAGTTATGACCACAGTTGATTGTGCCAAGATGCACTTTCTATAGCCCAGTATGAGGGATAAGTGTAATTATATGGTCAATGTGGAGTTGACATGTGGCACTTTTATAAAATAATAAAATATTAAGTAAATATTTTTTTTACAATGTCAACCCTAACCTAAATTTCAAAACTTATATGAGGGAGAAATGTAATTCCATGCTCAACATTGGCACGTGGAACTTTAAAGAGATATGTATTCCAAGTAATTAAAAATAAAAATAAAAATTAATTAAACACGGATATTTCTTACTATGCAATGTGGGAGTTGAGACATGATTAAATTGAGGTTAACATGGGATGGATTTGAGCACATACGAAAGATTTACATATTAAGCCAGTATAGATCCATCTTAACTCCAAATATACCAAGCATAGAGATAGATCAATTCTCTTGAGGTGCAAGATTTTACTCAAAATTTGTATTTTAAAAAAGGTTTGCACCTCAAAGGGATTTGATCCCTCTAAGCGCTTCATAGATCCAGAGTTCAGATAGATCTATACTAGTTTATACTTTGGTCAATTTGAGCAGCCAAATGCTCATCATCCTGTAACACAGTAAAATGACTCCAAGACATGGATATTGTCATGATTATTTGATCCTACAGAATATGTTTAGCTCCGATTAAGTATTTTTTTCTAGACAATTTATTTAAAGCTTGATCTGAGCTCTTATGTAATTGGGATTTGGTTCTTTCAACTTCTACAATGAGCATTTCTTTGTTTTTAACACTTGCTTTCATTGCTTCCACTTTCTCTTTCTCCAATTCCTCATTTTGATTCTTTAACAAAGCAATCTCATCCTTGAATTTGTTTTTTTTGGTTGGCAAGTGGTATGCTTTACTTGCAGGGTTTTCATTTGGCTATGAAACCACGAACTAGGGGAATCTAAGATGTCAAAATCACCCCGGGATCACACCAGGCCTGGGCCGCACCAACCCTTAACATGGTAGGATTTTTGGTATCCGTGGGGTTCCGAACCGACGACCATTCATCTTAGGGGTATCTTAACTCATCACCTGCCACCGACTATTCTACATCTTGTGGATCCTTGAATTTCATTACATACTCCATTAACTATTCCTTTTCTTGTTGTATTACCGGAATCTCTTGAGTTTATACATATTCAGTGTTTGACATTTTGATATTTTTCTTCAAAAATTGGATTTCTGAGTCTTTTTCTTTGATAATAGCTTTTAAAAGTTTTGGATTATTAGGACTTGAGCCTAAATCAACAATATTCTACTCTAAATATTTATTTTTAAGTTGTCTTGCTGTGTTTACCAATTTATCCTATTTAATTAAAGTACTAGTTCTCAACCTTCTTCACTATTTTTTGTAAATTCATCATTCTAGCAGTAGTCTGTAACAAGTCTCTGAAGACCATTTCCCCTATTTGTCTATGAAGGTCATTTTTATCAATTACATGCATTTTATCTAGTTTAAGCTATACTTCAATTGCTTCATAATCTTCTCATGATTGAGATTTTTGTGATTTAGGTTGGAGAGTAACTATATTCAAAGGGCCTTCCTTAAAGTCCAAAGAAGATAGGATTCTTGGCTATGCCTTCTCTTTTCCCCATAACTGATGATATTTTTCTCTCTTTTCCTTGACATTCTGCTTCCTTATGTCTATTATGTGCGCACTAGTAGAAAAAGAGAAATTTATGACTAAAAAAACTACTAAAATTTGCATATAAATGACTAATTTTGGTTACCCGACTAATAGTAGTTTATAGTGAGTCACTTATAACGCGACTAAATTTATGACTAAATTTTTTTGTCATTTATTGGTTGTTTTAATTTTTCAACTTGTAGTATATTTAGTCATTTAACTAGTAGTTTATTTAGCCGTTGTAGTCATTGATTGCGATCAATTGGTAGTATATTTAGTCATTTTAATTGTTAATTATCGTCAACTGGTAGTATATTTAGTCATTTTTATTCATCGATTTCCGTCAATTGGAGGTATATTTAGTCATTAATTGTCGTCAAATGGTAGTATATTTAGTCATTGATTATCGTCAAATGGCAGTATATTTAGTCATTGATTGTCATCGAATGGTATTATATTTAGTCATTGATTGTCATCGAATGGTAGTATATTTAGTCATTGACTGTCGTCAATTGGTAGTATATTGATTTATTATTTATTAGTTTCATAATCATTAGTGCAATACAGTTACTGTCCAATATTATTGGATGAACCAATTTTATTGATGTTCATCTAGTATCAGTGAAACATACTTACTAAAATTTACCAAAATTTAACAATATAGATGTACTAATTGAAATAAAACATACAAATTGAAATAAAACATACAATCAAATAAAAACATATGCAATACACAATTCAACTCGGAGATTACATTTGCACTTGCACTAATTTATCATTAGCATTGTTGTTCCATAAAAGCACAATTTAACTTAGAAATACAAAAGTATGGGCAATTATTTAACATGACCATCTCATAGGCAACAATTTATCATTAACATTGTTATCTCATATATGTAAATTCTACTTGGAAATTACAAAAGCACATGCAACAAGACACATGCTGGTAATATCTCATATATGTAAATTGTTCCATAAAAGCACAATTTAACTTAGAAATACACAAGTATGGGCAATTATTTAACATGACCATCTCATAGGCAACAATTTATCATTAACATTGTTATCTCATATATGTAAATTCTACTTGGAAATTACAAAAGCACATGCAACAAGACACATGCTGGTAATGTCTCTACATTGAATGTCTTACTCGGAGTGAACCAATTAACATCATGATGATGACATCAAGATTTAATTGAGCCACTCAGTAGAACCATTCCTCTTTAGAAGAAATTACTAGATATGGATAAACAACACGGACTGTTTTTCTCCGCATTGTTCCTGAAAATTAACCAAGTAGTGGTGAAGTTGAAAAAGTTGATGATTGAATTTACAGTAATCAAAGGCAAAATTTTAAAAAAATGTATACCATTAAAACAACTTTCAAAATGGATAGCTGTATCAAATCCGTAATGGGAACAAAAGTCATTTTAGGGTAAAGAAACCAACACTTTGATATGTTGGTGACAAACCCGAGAATAAGTGCAACTGCATCAAAGAAGCCTTAAAGAACTCTAACCAAAATAATCTCATTCTCATCATCACCATCGATGAGATATAAATTTAGATCAGGAATGAACTTATACACAACAAGAAATCTATGGAACATGCCAATTTCGGTTGCAAGACCTGAAACCCATTCATCTCTAAATACTTTACATAATACTATTTATAATGAATCATATCAAATTCATGTTTTCAATTCTTCCAATAAGAATATAGGTTTTAACACACTACTATAATCTAATACATTATCAGAGAGCTAATAAAACTCTGATGTTTAGATCAATTATGATGAAAACAAAATAAGAACCTTGAAGAAAATCATAGCAAAGGTATTCATCCCAATGATAGAACTCAAAGTCGGAAAATGTAAGATGCCAAATTTATGTCTAGAGTTTGACTCTGCACCAATTCAAAATAATGTTCAGAAAATTAATCAGAGAAACTTAGTTGCAGCTATATAGTTTAGAATAAGGATGTGCATTCACCATCTTATTTAAAAAATATTATGGTAATGTTAAGTTTTAACACCATGAAACAACATCAACACATATAATTACTAACAAATAAAAGTATGTTTAATTGATGCTTGATTCTCTGGTAGGAAAAATGAAAACTTTAATAATGCCAATATGGAAAACTAATGGCATTGTGTTGTCATTATTTGGAATTTTAGTCTAGTCCTTGGGTTCTAGATGGACAAAAATGGGCATATAGATATACACTTTGCTAGACTTGTAAGTGACACATGGTTGATTAACATTTCCTTACTTGTTGAATATTTGCTATGTATCCCTGATTGGCCAAAATTAATATGCACCAATGTTTTTGTGCCCAGAAACAAAACTGAACTATGAGCATCAAAGTTACTATTCCTAACAAATTGAAGAATCATCCAATGTCTATTTTCCAGTTATACAAATGGTCAATTATCAACTCTTAGACTTGCTTAGATATGGGTATCATTGTTGGTAGTGTTCCTTGAAATTGAGCGAGCAATTGGGCAAAATTTTAATCCTCTCACTTTTCCCATGAAATTGAGTGACTCCTTGGGAAGTATTTGACCTTTCACACTTCTCCACTGTAATTGAGTGACTCCTTGGGTAGAATTTGACCCTTCACACTTACTTTCAATCTCTTCAATCTAGATTAGGGAACTAGATTAGGTATTCTACTGGGGGGTGGTGCTTCATTTGCACTAGAGTTCTCAGGCATACTTTTGAATTTAATGCTTGATAAGATATTCTACAATTTCATGTAATATTTCCATCAGGTGTTCCTTAACTCCTCCATATTCACCTTGAGGACCATCTTCTCTTGCAGAATACAAAGCATTGTGTTGTCTATTTTCAATCCTAATCTAGCTTGTGATAATTTTTTTATCTCATAGCGCTAAATATTTGTGTTTTGAAGCTGGATTTGATATAGGAAACAAGGATTATGCATAAATTCCTGAATGATATCACACTTATCTCAGATGTTTTATTATGATCTATTATTTCTATGAAGAATGATTGTAGTTTAATTCCACAATTTCTTCAATTGCTAATGTTTTAATTAATGGGAATGACCTCTAGTTTAATGAATGCTTGAATATTTCAAATCATGGTTGATAGTTGTGGCATTGAGTGGCTTGATTCTCTTGTTGTGAATCACAACGATTCAGCATACGATCGACAATCTACACAATCCACCCAAATCAAGGTTAAGGGAAATGCATCAATAAGTTGGACCATTGATAGAGGGATTAATTATTGATACATAGATGTATTGATAGAAGTATTACAACAAAGGGATTACTTATATAGGGATTTTAAGCACCAAAACGCCTACAACTCCATATCAACTGAACCTAAAACAAGACTTGTGATAGATCACACAAACAAACACACAACAACACAAGATTCTTACTACTAAATACCAGTCCATACTTTTCAATATAGAGGCATACATCCCACAATATATACTAAAACCCGCAATGAAACAAATTTCATAGTCGATGGGAGTATGAGAAAGATATTTCTTTAGGGAAAAAGGATGAGGTCAAACATGTTTTTTAACTAGCCAATCAGGCGCCCAAGCACATTTGCAATAAGATCTTTGAAGTGGATTGTTTCTTGTCACTTGAATCCATTGCCACTCTAATTAGAATAAATCAAAGCTCATTTTATTTATATAATGTGATCAAAAGAAAGAATATATATAGTTCTACGCAACTTTGCAACAATTTCATAAGAAACAACAAAAATGATTCCAATCAGGAATGCATTGTTTAAGTAGTAGTTTAAATTTGAAACACAAAATAAATAAAATAAATATTGCCCATTGAATAGGATGAGCCAGGGGATATAAAAAACACACTTTTTTTTCATCTTCATATCACCGTGGATAAATTCCTTGCTTCTAGATTCTACTGGATATTCTTGCCAAGGTGACTACCTTCATAACCTTGTGCTCCTAATCTTGACCACCCTGCTTATCCAACTAGATTAGATCAACATTCGAGGAACAAGCTCTCAAGTTCAAAGAGAGAGAGATATTTAGAAGAAATTCTTTGTTAATTTATGATATTTATATAATTTTAGACAAAAAAAATTAGCATTGACGGCAAAGGTCATTAAAAGCTTTGATGCCTTTTGGTTTACTTCGGAGTGAATGAGTCTCAAGATTCAAAATCATACCTTTTCATTTAAGGAGAAAAACCTATATCTCTCTCACTTTATACAAATATAACTTTTGAACACAACAAACAATTTAGTTTAAGTTCTATTGGTCCTAACCCCATTGGAATGACCTTGTAGATATAGAATCGGCCTTGGAGAAACAAAAGAAAGGCCCTATCTAGCGTCAAGAAATTGCGTAATACAACCACCTCTTATCTCCTAGAATTGGAATTAAATTAAACAGTAATGTTTCAAAACTTATGCCAAGGAGTACTGCTAAAGGATGTTCTATTCCAAATTCAACACTTCTACAAGAACTCATGTCATAGGGTTCTTGATCTAGCTTTTGAAATTAGTAAATCCTAACTAAGCTAAATCTAGATGTAATCAATGTTGTCAAGATTTTCAAACTATAATTGTGGGATTAAACACTCATTCTCTAAGATTGGAGTCTAAACCATTCCTAGTATATGCCCCTCTATTTTAGTATTGGGTCAAAAGTGAAAAATTACTTCCTTGGATGCAGAACAACCCTTTAATAGAGGAAACCCAACCTTTGAATATTTCCTCTTTCTAAAATTAATTCATATTTGGGGTATTCATTATCTATAAAAGAGATATAGAATAGAGAAGGATGGAGGTGTGCAAGGGTAGGCTAAAGCTCACATGTTTCTTATTTAGAAAGGCCCCAACCAACACATGATCGCTTGTCAATGAGTTTCTGCTGTAGTCAATTCCATATCACAAGCTAGAAGCGACACAAAAGTGCCTTTTCCTCGAAAGGGAAAGACCTATGAACCTTAACAAAATGCCCCCACTTACTATAGAATTTTGGTATCGAGTCGAATACACCTTATATGATATGATATGATATGATATGAGCGGTTATACCTTTTATTAACTCTTCTTTCTTTGTGCTTCATGGCTCCTCTATTCCATTCACATCAAGCTATTCTTATTTCCCCACCTAATCATCTCCACAAAATGACTTTTGAAAACAGGTGTTTTCTATCCTCTCCTTATTAAACAAGTAATTACCTCAAGTATTTCTATTTGGATGCTGGTATTTTTTGTTTTTATCATACCATAAACAACCTTTTTTCGTGGGGCCATTCATTTTTAACAAAAAAAAAAAAAAAACATATTTAAGTCTTTCTTTAGAAAGGCTCCCGTTTCCAAATATTTTTGTCATTGTGAAAGTCATTGCAAGAGCCTCTTTTTTTCTGATTCACTATCACGTCTCATCTCTGCCATCTATTCCCAGTCGCTCGTTCAACCAGGAAATAGAATTATCCATTCCCCTACTAACCTTTCCCTCCCACCACGGATCGAGTGCCCTCAAGGACCACATGCACGAGAGAAAGAGGTTTCACCAGGAAGAGAGTCATTCTTGAGGGATTCCTACCCTGATTTCTTTTTTCTTTCCTCTCGGAGTGGGTCATAATGCCGAGTATGATGGAATTAAATAGTGTGGAACATAAGAAGGAGTAGGGAAATCTTCTTTGGGTTTAGGAAAGAAAGCGAATGACGAAAAATTTGTTGTATTTTGCCATTAATTAGGGGCTGACGCTTTATTCTCTTCTTCAAATCAAAGAGAATTGAGTGAGAATGAAGTGTTGAATATATGATATTACACTTCATGAATTCCTTCCATATAGTTGTTCGTATGTATATAAAGTTGCATTACGCACGTAGCGCTAACTCTGTAGAAAGTCAGTGAATTTCCATTGTAAGCTAAGTTGCAACACAGTGGCTGACCTACAAGGTAGTAGTCGTGCATTGGTTAAGGGAACCACACAGTGGATTGCGCGATGGTCTGGTTTCGTGCACATAATATAATTGCGCAATGAAGGAATTTGTAAACGCAGAAGTGCACGGAGTTAAGTTAGTTTGTGCAGTATCACATATGAATCATGTTAGTATTTGAATTTGTTGATGCTTGTTTTCATGGTTTCCTGGTAATGTTGGCGTTGCACTTACCTTATTTGACAGTTTTACATTTTACATGTCGGATATATCCCATGCACAAAATATAAAGTGCTCATCCAAGCGCTTGGTGAATGTCAATGCCCAAACACTCGAGCCTCCCAATGACAAGTCGTGTATCAAGTATGCATAGGGTAAGTTCCCACGGGGAACATTAGTAATGCATACATGGGTCTAAGAATACAAGAGCTCGAGCTTGAAGGCGACCACGAGGAAGTAGAGAGAGCTCGCCGAACCAGCATCCAAGTTATTGATCATGCCAAGCGTCCACACCAAGAGCAAGAGAGATCGTCTAGGTGCCACCGGTCTTCTACATCGAGTCTCACAGGTGTCGAGTTCAAACATTAGCAGCAGTTGAAGTATTTCAAGCATATAGAAGAACATAGCAAGAAGGATAATGTTCCCATTTTTTTTAATGTTTGGAAATCAAAATGGCTTATTTCCAGGCTACTTGCAATCGCATCATCTAATTATTCTATATAAATCAACTGCATACATAATGAGGAAGATCATTTCCAGATTTTTGTTTTCCAGATGGATGGCTAATTGCCAAGTGAAGAGCTCATGGGAGGCATAAGCAGTGTTTAATGCATCCACCAAAGCTTCATATTGTAGAAAATCATGGTATTTTTAACAATGAGCCAAAGAAAATTCATCTATTCAAAGAATTAGTCTTTACTGAAGACTAGGCAAGGGAAATCATTGTCTAATGCACATGCATAAAATTCGCAATCCCATATTTGAAGGATCGGGCCAACATTTCCAGCATATCAATTCCAGATCTAATCTTAAGCCTCGATCAACAGTTGCATACAAATTGAGTATTTCCAGGAAAGATTTCAGAATTCAAGCATTAAGTAAAAGCAAATGGCCAATTTAATCAATGACAGAGTATCCGTAGATAGAGGATTAGATCCACTTTCTCATGCATGGAGTCAATAGTAAAATAATTGCTCTAAATCAGGAACGGTTCAGATTTTCTGGGTGAATACCAATTCAACAATTCCAACACTTAGCAGTGGAAAATTATCTGTGAAGGATTCGACCAGAGTTCAAGGCAACAATAAAGGGATTTGATTCCAACTCCAGAAGTTTTGAATTAAGCAGCATTCAGCATTCGAGACATTGATTTACAACTGCTTTGATGTATTAGATTTTATTGCCAACAAAAGAAAGATTCTGCTATTTCTTTTTGTTATTTAAACTATCAGTTTGTAATCGATAAGAAAAGAGAGTTCCAGCCAAGAGGGCTGAGGATGTATTAGAGGTTAGACTACTGTTATGTTTTACAGGCATGTACTAATCATTTCCTTTGGTTATAAAGAAAGCTTTGAAGTGATTATGTGTGAACTGAGCTAGTTCTATTTTAATATGAAATGATGAATTTTATGTTTTATTCATGACTTTTCTCCTTGGATAGATATTTCCTATACCAGGGTTCTTATGAATGAATCGTAGATATGTTAATGATCTGAAATAGAAACTGCTAGTTCCTTTACATGAGTTCATTCTCATAATTTTTATACCATAGCTTATTATGTTTAAACATCTACTGTTCCATAATCTGATATGTTAGTCTGATCTCAGTCATATCTATCGACCTTTCAAATTTACAAATCTAGCCATCCTTCCAATAGTTTTAAGATTTCTCTAGGCTTTGAACCTAGTAGTCAGGGTACAAACTCTAGTGATAACATCTTCTGGCACCATTGCCGGGGACGGAGGAACGAAGTCATTTTCCCCAGGTTTTGATATTGAGTAGATCTGCTTCTTGATGGTGAACAAGAAGTGGACACTTGTTTGACTGCATATTTCTTCACCGGGCGACTCCAAAGAATCTAGAGGCGACTCCATTTGTTGAGGATCCAGAATGCCATCAAAGGATCGAATGGAAGCCATTGTGGCTGCAAGGTTTGCTCCACTCAATTTCTCAGATGTTCTAGGCTTTCCAAATTCAGTACCTATCATGGACGTTTGGGAAGATTGCTTTCCACAGTTCAGAGAAAGCAAAGAAGATAATCCTTCGGATCACCTCATCAAATTTCATCAATGCATGGCTCAATTAAATATACATCATGAAGACGTGCTCATGAAGATGTTTATGTATTCTTTAGAAGGGGATGCTCGCGAATGGTACCGATCATTTCCTCCTTCTAGCATGTCTTCTTTAAAGAATTTCATATAGTGTTCCATCATTGTTGTGAAAGGTATTTTTCTCGGGGACTTCTGCATGAGAATTGTTGTGAGGAGTTTCATTCATATATTCAGCATGCTTTTTCTTCTAGTAGTGGGGATGGAAATGAAAATATTCATAAAGATATGGATGAGGATGAAATATTTTCTATTGCTACTTCTGAGGAATATTTACAGCTCATAGTTGATGGTAAAATCCATGATTGTGTAACTAAGAATGCTTTAGATATACCTACTACTTCAAATTCAAATGAGAAGGATGATAAGGCTAGGGAGGAAGAAGATGATTTATTGTCGGCTGTATTTTTTCCTAACTCTGTTTTATAGCAGGAGGATTTTCAAAATTCTGATATTGAAGTTGATAATCTTTATACTTTAAATTCATTTGGAATCAATCTGGATGTTTTTAATAGTAATGATTACGATACAGGAACTGTTCCGAATATTTTTGAAGGTCATATTGCTGATAATAATATGCAGAAATATTCATCCTCTGCATTAGGGTTTAATCATGTTGTTCCAATATATGATGAATATAGTGATGATGATCTTGAGCCCGATGTCTCTATGGTGACAACATCTGACCAACAGATTCGTGAAAACATTAGTTCATCAGCTATGAACAACCAGAACTAGTGTATGACAGTTATGTATCTTATGGAAGCACAGAAGAGGAAGATCAACTTGTTTATGATGAGTACCCAGATGATTTAAAGGAGCAACTTTCTCAATCAGCACCTATCGAACCCTTCAACTATGACACTATATGTGGCAGCCATTATGAGGAAGAGGATATGCAGAGATCTTTTGATCTTCAACTGAAACAACAACAAAAACTATTTCTTTATAGCTTCATTGATCCATTTGTTGATTATATGGAGTCTTTGAGCAATTCAAATGTCATATTGGTTTTGTCAAATGAAGGTTGGATTTTCTGTTCTTTTGAAATGCATTTTGGTATTCCATGGGCTCCTTAATTCATCATCTCCAGATCAAATGTTTCACTAGTTAGTCAGATATTTGTATGGCTTCATTGGAAGCATGATTTTACCTAATCGAAAGGAAGCAGATGATTAGAATGGGAGTTGTAAATAAATAAGCTTGATGTTTCAAGCATTTCCTTCAGTTTGCAAAGTAATTTAAAGTGTGGCGTTCAGCTAGTAGTGTGTTTTCAAGTTTTTCAATAAGTAGCAGAGGTTTGGGATGAAAACTCCAGCCCAATGGATACAATGGATACAAGGCACTTGGTCTGCATATTCTTAGAGCCTCGCAGGGAGGACTCTATCCCCAGCCAGAGCCGATGTTAGTATTTGAATTTGCTGATGCTTGTTTTCATGGTTTCCTGGTAATGTTGGTGTTGCACTTACCTTATTTGACAGTTTTACTTTTTACATGTGGGATATATCCCATGCACAAAATATAAATTGCTCATCTAAGCGCTTGGTGAATGTCAATGCCCAAACACTCAAGCCTCCCAATGACAAGTCATGTATCAAGTATGTATAGGGTAAGTTCCCACGGGGAACATTACTAATGCATACAGGGGTCTAAGAATACAAGAGCTCGATCTTGAAGGCGTCCACGAGGAAGTAGAGAGAGCTTGTCGAACCAACATCCAAGTGATTGATCATGCCAAGCGTCCACACCAAGAGCAAGAGAGATCGTCTAGGTGCCACCAGTCTTCTACATTGAGTCTCACAGGTGTCGAGTTCAAACATTAGCAGCAGTTGAAGTATTTCAAGCATATAGAATAACATAGCAGGAAGGATAAGGTTCCCGTTTTTGTGAATGTTTGGAAATCAAAATGGCTTATTTCCAGGCTACTTGGCATCGCATCGTCTAATTATTCTATAAAAATCAACTGCATACATAATGAGGAAGATCATTTCCAGATTTTTGTTTCCAGATAAATAACTAATTGCCAAGTGAAGAGCTCATGGGAGGCGTAAGCAGTGTTTAACGCATCCACCAAAGCTTCATATTGTAGAAAATCATGGTATTTTTAACAATGAGCCAAAGAAAATTCAGCTAGAGTCAAAGAATCAGTCTTCACTGAAGACTAGGCAAGGGCAATCATTGTCTAATGCACATGCATAAAATTCGCAATCCCAGATTTGAAGGATCGAGCCAACATTTCCAGCATATCAATTCCAGATCTAATCTTAAGCCTCGATCAACAGTTGCATACAAATTGAGTATTTCCAGGCAAGATTTCAGAATTCAAGCATTAAATAAAAGCAAATGGCCAATTTAAGCAATGACAAAGTATCCGTAGATAGAGGGTTAGATCCACTTTCTCATGCATGGAGTCAACAGTAAAATAATTGCTCTAAGTCAGGAACGGTTTAGATTTTCTGGGTGAAGACCAATTCAACAATTCCAACACTTAGCAGTGGAAAATTATCAGTGAAGGATTCGACCAGATTTCAAGGCAGCAATAAAGGGAATTGATTCCAACTCTAGAAGTTTTGAATTAAGCAGCATTCAGCATTCGAGACATTGATTTACAACTACTTTGATGTATTAGATTTTATTGCCAACAAAAGAAAGATTCTGTTATTTCTTTTTGTTATTTAATCTATCAGTTTGTAATCAATAAAAAAAAGAGTTCCAGCCGAGAGGGCTGAGGATGTATTAGAGGTTAGACTACTGTTATGTTTTACAGGCATGTATTAATCATTTCCTTTGGCTATAAAGAAAGATTTGAAGTGATTATGTGCGAAATGAACCAGTTCTATTTTAATATGAAATGATGAATTTTATGTTTTATTCATGACTTTTCTCCTTGGATAGATATTTCCTATACAAGGATTCTTATGAATGAATCGTAGATCTGTTAATGATCTGAAATAGAAACTGCTTGCTCCTTTACATGAGTTCATTCTCGTAATTTTTATACCATAGCTTATTATGTTTATACATCTACTGTTCCATAATCTGATATGTTAGTCTGATCTCAGTCATATCTATTTACCTTTCAAATTTACAGATCTCAGTCATATCTATTTACCTTTCAAATTTACAAATCTAGCCATCCTTCCAATAGTTTTAAGATTTCTCTAAGATTTGAACCTAATAGTCAGGGTGCAAACTCTAATGATAACAAATCGTCAGAGAGTTATGTGCACAATGTCATGCTTAGTATATTGAGATCACGTAGCATAGGATGTTGCGTAATAAAAAAAATTGTAGTTAGACAGTAATGTATTGGTTTGAGAAGTAGGAAAGAAGAAAAAAAATGCCCCCCATGGTCATGATAGGTCGCTAGGGACATAACAGATGTGCATATATGATGGGGTGTTTAGTGTGCGATAAGATTAGATCATGAAAAACATTGATAGTGGATGATAACCTTTGTAACCGATGGTATTTCAGTTGTGGAGTTGCCAATGTTTGGTTTCCACAATATATCTAAAGCGCCATGACGCCTGAAATTGTGTAGATACGCCATGAAATTAGAGAGAAGGAAAATTGTTGCTCCTCAATTAGGTTCCTGCTTGCACCAGAGGAGAGTTATAAAAGGAGGCATGATATAGCAGAGCAAAGGGGAGGATCTCCATAGAGTAGAAATGATTTGTTTTTCCTGAAACACTTCGTCTTTTGTAAATTTTGTATTCGAAGAAAGACAGAAGGAGGTGTTACCATAATTATTCTTTGGATATCGATAAAACTTTGTAATACTTCTGTGAAAGAGGAATTGAAACCAAAGACTGATGTTGCAAATTGTTTTATGTATTCGGTTGTCTTATAATATTATTTTATATTTACACACTTGAATGTAAATTAAATAGAAGTATTTTACTTATTTCTGAGTTTATAATATTTTATTTGATCAACTAAAACGATTGTAAATTAGATGCATAGATAATATTTACAGGTTTATTAATAATAGTTTGTTGATTGATCTTGTTATATTTATGTGTTTGTAATGTTATTGTTTATTTAATTTTCTTTAAATGAATCGGTAATTAAATCATTTCTTTATGCATCTAATTCATTTCAAATCATGCTTCTGGGATAGGATTTAGTTTTAACAGTTTCAACAATTTTTATAGCTTTTAAACAGTTTTTCTATAGCTTTCTTGCATTAGATTAGGTTGCATTGTATTTAGATCTTAAATTTCGTTTAGGTTTTAGAACAACACAGATGGTGAGGCCTCCCCTTAGTGGCCACAGGGTCCACATACCCGTCAGAGGTAACTACACCAAATGATTGGGGGTTTGTTTTAAGAACCTTAGATTGGGTTATCTCTCCTAAGATGACAAGTTATCTTTCTTATGTCGACAACAGGTCAATTTTTCCCATCGAGGTCAATGGGATGAAAATCCACCTCTTCCTACTCATTTTCCTCTTGTTGAACTAGTATAATTGCTTCCTCAATAGGATCGTTCAACATGCAAAGCAACTAGTGATCCTGTCGATGATCCTAGAGATCAACGCCGAACACTTTCACAGTTCTAGCGAGCCACTTCTCTTTTGGCTCAAGTTTTAGAGAATCATGATCTAGACACATTTGCAAAAGCTTCAAGGAATCCAGATTGGGATGTAGTTATGGATGAAGAGCATCATTCCCTAATGTTGAATAATACTTGGGATCTTGTACTCCTTTCAAAAGGAACAAAACTTGTCAGAGGTAAATGGGTCTATAGAAATAAGTACGCATCAAATGTAAGTGTTGAAAGATTAAAGGCAAAGTTAGTTGCCAAAGGATTTTCTCAAGTAGAAGGAATTTACTACAATGAAACCTTTTCCCTTGTCACCATAATGAACTCCATCTTCCTTGTTCTTTCCCTTGCAACCTTACATAAATGGGTCCATTAAATGGATGTCAAGTCTACCTTCTTGCATGGAGATTTGCAGGAAGAAATTTACATGGAAAAACCTCCTGGTTATGTTCAAAATGACTCTAGCCTTGTTCGTCTCCTTAAGAAATACTTATATGGCCTTAAGCAAGCTCCTCGCTCCTAGTATGTCAAGATGGATAGCTTTCTCCTTAACACTAGATTTTATAGATATCATTCTGAACCCAATGTCTATACCAAGAAAGTAGGGAACCATCTCATCATCCTTGTTCTTTATGTTGATGACCTTATTCTTTTTGTTAGTGACTTAAACTTTTAACTTGTGTGAAATCAAGTCTTAAGCAGAAATTTGAAATGACCGACTTAGCACATTTGCATTATTTTCTTGGCCTCCAAGTATTACAAACCTAAGAATGTATCTTTCTTTCTTACTCTAAGTATGCTTGTGACATTCTTCGTCGATTTCACATGGAAGATTGTAAACCATCCCCATCTCCCTTCTAGTCTGGATTCAAACTTTCTTCCACTTGCACTTCACCTGAAGTATATGGCACCTTATATCATCAGCTTGTTGGTAGCCTCTTATACTTGAATTCCACTCATCTTGATCTTTCCTTTGTTGTTGGTCTTGTTTCCTGCTATATGAAAACACCCCATGAAAGCCATTGGAAAGCAACAAAAATGATACTTTGATATATTAGGGGTACAGTTCAGTTTGGGATTCATTACAGTTCAAGAGGGACTCCTTTGTTGGTTGGTTTCACTGATTCAGATTGGGCTGACGATCCTAATGATCAGAAGTCTACTACATGTTATGTTTTTAGTCTTGGTTCTGGACTTATCACTTGGGTTTGTAAGATACAACAAGATTTTTCTCTTTCTTCAACAGAAGCAAAGTATTAAGCCACAGTTAATGCAATCAAGAAGCTTTGTGGCTTTGATAGATCCTTTCATAGTTTGGATTCGAGCAGCAACATTCGACACCCCTTTGGTGCGATAATCAAGGTACCATCAAGATCACCAAACATCTTAACATCAGTGCAACAAACACATTGAGCTACATATGCACTTCATCAGAAAGCTTGTTCGTGATCAAGTTCTCAAAGTGCTCTTTTTCCCTACAGATGATCAAGTTGCAGAGATCTTCACAAAGTCTATTACAAAAATGAAGTTTTCTAAAATTCAACATATGTTAGGAGTTCAGGAATTTTTCATTAAGGGGGGGTAGGCTCTAATGCCTCCTTCCTTCTCCTATAGTGTCACTTTTGTAAATCCTTCAATACTATCCCAAATTGTTCTTAAGGGGGGGTGTTATGATATTTAGACACTTGGGAGTTAGTTAAGATCAACTTGTTATAATATCTCTGTTAGGTAAAGTGTTTATTTAGTATGCATTTGTACATATCTAATCTGATTGTCGTGATATGTTCTTGGCATAGAGTGATCTAACAATTCATCTTCTTCTCAATATTAACAACCATTGATTCGTGGCTTAACACCTGATTGGTCCATGATCTCTATTTAAAGAGCATGGAGGGTCATCTTCTAGTTGAATGATTGTGAGTTCATTTGCAATATTATTTTTTTTGCATAAATAATATTGCCTCAAGTAGTTGTTTGGCCAGGGTCGTGGAGTGTTCCTCTCTTCGATGGTTTAAACCACGTAAAAACATTGGTGTGTTGATTTGTGATCAATTTGTGTGAGTCTACTCAAGGTGTCTGATCTTTTGAAAGTATCCTATGATAGTCAAACAAAGTAGGGCACCAACCCAAATTTAATTCTACTACAAAAAAGACATTTCCATCTCTTCTTACACACCTTCCCAGTCCTACAAAAGTATTAACACATCCAATTCCACTAAGAACGGAAACAAAGAAAGGTTTGCAGCCCAAAAGCCCCAAGAAATTAAACCACAAAAAAAGACAAAAGAATCATGACAGATCATCACATATCTAGAAGACATGAAGATAACCCATATGAATAATAGTGAGGTTAGAAATTTCTTCAAAGAATAGGAGCCCCTCCTCAAGGCCCATTGCTTCCGTCAAAGTCCTATCAGCCTCCCTATTGAATTCTCTAAATATGTGTTGGAAAAAGAGGTCATGAAAACCCACTTGCAATTTCCTAACCCTTTTCTGCCACCCAAAAAAGATTAAGTATTGAGAGAGAATCCTTCCCACAAATTCATTCAATGATGGCCCTAAAATCACCAAAAACCTGCAACCTGTGAATGAGCTTAAAGGGAGAAAATTTAAGCAGAGTCAAAAGAGCTAGCAACAACTTTTCCCTATTGTTTGTTCCAATACCCACACCAATTTTGATCCTATAAAGGTGAGACCCATTCAACTTCAGAACTCCAATACCACACTTACCTACGAACCCCTGACAAGCTCCATCAAATACCAATAGGTGTATCATCCATGAATTTTGGTTCTTTTAGCATTTTGATTAAGGGAGCCTTCTTCCGAAAATGCCCCTTAGGAAGAAGCCTCGAAATATTTTGGGTGTCCAAACTCATAGAAGGTTTTGTTCCCTCAGAAAACAATTTATTCTTATGGAGGCAAATACACCAACAAAAGTACCTAGGAATCTCCATAAGCAACCCACAAGATTTAGGCTCAATACATCTTTTCAAACTCAAAACTGAAGATGTGGTGATTTCAAGGCCCTTGAGCTTAAGGACATTTTAAGATCTTTCCACACCTACTGAACAAAGGATCAATGTACAAATAAATGGTCAATACTTTCTCCTATAGCTAAACAAAGGACAAAGACAAACCCCTCCTCTTTTCATGAAATTCTCCCAAGTAAGCACTTTATCTACTAATGCCAGCCATAGGAAAAATATAATTTTGAGGGGAGCACTCCACTTCCATTTGACCTTATACCACCAACAATCATCTTCCATGGGAATCGAAAAAAGGATAGACTACTAGGCAAGTTTAACTAATACCTGGCCATTGCCATTATTCCAAGAACAAGCTAGGGTGTCTTCCTCCTGACAATGGAAGATGTCAAAATACTTCAAATCCTAAACATGGATATCACATTCCAATGCCAAATGGACCTGACACTCCTAAAGCTTCATAGTTCACCCATCTCTACACACTATCCAGATTCTTAGTCCTAAGTTATGTTTGAGCCAAGGATCTAATTCCTCTATCCAATAATACCTCTAACAGATATGGAGACGGCCTGAAATTTGTAGGACGCCCCTAGCTAAGAGTCTTTACGCACTTGCAATTTCTTCCCATCACCAATCCTCCAAACCAACCATTGTGTGATAATAGAAAAATAATTCACTAAACCAATCCAAAAAATTATCCTATTGGTAATCTTTTTTTATTCTTATCTTACACACTCTTCAATTGATTTACCTTTTAAATTTTTATCTCTTACCAAACTGCTCCATAATCCAGTGATAGTCAAACAACGCCAAAAGATTTTGACTGCAAGTGTGTGCATAAACTTGAAAATATTCAACAAGCCCCAACCTCCCTCTGTCTTGGGTCAAGTTAGTTTATCCCAATTCCTAGATGAACCCCTTTCTTCACCTTCTTACCAATCCAACTATATTGTCACAAAAAGCTATAAAAAATAACTCCTATAAAATAGAGCAACGCTACCAAAATACTTAAAAAACTCTTATCAAATATCTAGAGTAGCGCTACCAAAACAACCATAATATTTGCAACAACATTTGCTCTATGTTTCAAATACATAATAGACCTACCTATGATCTCTCATTGTGACTATGAACTATTTATTTAACATGGACCTACCTTGTCTCTTTCATAGTCATGATCATACTTATATATCAAAATTCCATAGATTAACAATATAGTTGATTTGTCTTTGCATTTCCTAAAATATCAAAGAAAATAAGAAATTACACAGCTTTGATTTCTCTTTGCATTTGCTAAAGGCTAAAATATAAAAGAAATTACACAACTTTGCATTATAGAATTCCTTAAATGAAAAGAAAAAAAATACCCTTATAGAATTCCTATATAATTCCTCCCATCACAAAATAGAATCCCAAGGAAGACGAGGACAGTTATAAGAAAAAATCATCCAGCTATATTATTGAAGACGCTTATATTGTATATGTATAAACAACCCTTTCAGATATACAAAGCTTTTGAAAAAATGATTGGACAAAATTTAAATGAAAGGACTATAGTGGGAACTTCTACATTGTTGCCCAATAGTAAGGCCAAGATATGCCCATTCAAATTCAATATTGTTGCCCAAGAGCAAGGTCAAGAAATGCCAATTCATCACATTACACCTTGGTAAGGAGAAAAGATCCCAATTCATTATAGTACTTGGGCTGGAAAATCTGCTATACCCTTACACCTGATATTTTAGTAAGCTGGGAAGAAAGTCACGCCGCCCTGTAGAAAAGGGCACTAGACTGAAAAAGTCCACAAAGATCGGCCATATTGACATAAAAATGGCCCATAATGATACATTTCTACAACTGAGTTCTTAATCAGAATACCATAATAACTAGCAAGTCTATAGCAGATCTGAAATCATGGGAAGAGGCAGATCTCAAAACATTTCATTACACCTATAGAATGAGTGAGAATTTGATATATCTGCTGACATCATGGTAAGATTTGGTTAGTTGAGGTAAAAGCATTTTGCAAATTGATGCTGTTATTCCTCAAAGAGCCTTGCAATTTTAATAGTATTAAGCAACCCTTATCACTTTCACGCGCTCGCCTGTCGGAAGACCATACAGAAGACACGCTCGTTTGAAAGAATACCAAGGCGGACCACATATTGTACAAGAGTCCATCTTAAATGGCCATACCATTCATCTAAAAACCAAATACAAGATCAACACCAAATCTATTCAGTGAATGCCACGCTGAAGTATTGAAGACCATGTCGAGAGTCACCGAAGAGGAAGAGGAAGCGTGCCATTCGGTGAAGACGTAGTAAAGGCAAAAACAAATACCAACTCGCCTATTCATTGCAGCTAGGGTGAGAAAGATATTTTAATAAATCTAAACACAGGAATCTTTAGATAAAATGCTCCGCAATCCGATAGTAATGCAGCTCTGGTATCATGAATCATCTTCTCACTCTCACCTGAAGGAAGACCAGAAAGCCACTCTGAAGTTTCGAAAAATATATCCAGAGAAAATGAAGACCATAGTGCACGCCACAAGAAGCCAGAGGTTAAAAAAATACCAACTCATTCAATTCATTGCAGCAGGGTGAAGAAGTCATTATGATATACCTACTAAGCAGTCCTGCAGTTATTTTTCCTCGTAGTAATGCGCTACTATCTGATAGTGCGCTACTATCTGATAGTAATGTACGTCTGGTATAATCTTCCCACGCTCGCCTGCAGAATGATCAGAAAAGCCACTCTGGAGTATTGAATGCCATATCCAGAGACAATGCCACAAGAGGAAGCCAGATGAAAAAATAATGCCAACTCATTCAATTTATTGCAGCAGGTTAAGGAAGACTTTTTGTAAAGTGCTCTGCAATCTGATAGTAAATGCACCTATCCAACCATCTTCTCACGCTCGCCTGAAGTAAGACCAGAAAAGAGACGCATGCTCACTTGAAGAAATACCAAAACGGGACACATATGGCCATGGCCGCTCTGAAGGGGAATAGGAGAAAATCATACTTGGGGTCATTCTGAAGTCTGTCCAAAGAAATTGCAAACAATTGCCAACGTGACAACCTAAACTCCCACTCAAATGATGCTGAATATTATGCAATTTCATTGACACCTCAATTAATGCTGCTACATCTGTTGTAGATTTGGACTTTCACAAAATGCAACCCAAAATATGCATGCCTGAATCAACAATTAAGACGATTCAGAAGCAAAGGATCTATATAGGGAATTGGAAATCTGACAAATGCTATGATACCTACAAATGTGATTAAAAAGTACAATACGCATACCTCTACTTCACACAGAACCAACATATACATATATAGTTTCTTCTGTTTGAAGTCTATTGTAAACCACAGTACACCGATTACAGGAATTTGAGAGCTGGGTGTACCATCTGATGACGGCCATGAAACAATTAAAAAACAGGAATAAAATTCAAAAAGCTCCGAAGCACTGTTAGATCCATGAGGGCTTGATGGACCATTAAATGGTAAATAGATCATAGAAACTATTTTGCAGTGGATTCAGTTCCAAATCAGAGCAGAGAGATTATTTGCTTTGCCGCTTCAAAATGGTCCTACTTGAAAGCGACAGCATACCCTTTTTCACATACTGGAGATATTGCATGCATCAAAACACACTCTGTAGATCACAAACCGATTACACCTTCAAAATAGAAAAGAACACCTAAAATTACAAATTATTGCAAGAAATTTGATCAGATTCAAACCCCGATTCTCTCCCTGTTGACCATATTACATAAACCCTAAATTCCGTTTCCTTTCAATCAATAGCTTCCATATAGCATAGCTAATGGAGAATGCTCGACTTCATATATCTTCAACTTATCTGCAGATTAAGAATAGATGTCATCCTCTACTTCCAGAGACTGTTTCCAATAGCTGTTGTACCCCACTACTCAAGCCCGGGAGTGACAATCCTATGGGAGTGACACTTAATGCAAAGCATTAGCTTCCTGTAAAATTACTACAAGAGTGATCAATACATATATTCCCCCCTATTCGTCCTCTTGTTCCTAAGCTTACAGAATTGATTCATACCATCTTGCACATATTAAACACAACTGTGTATAAGAGCAAAAGAGTAGCATCTGTGACTTTAGAAAACAACAAACCTCTTGAATGATGTTTTGGAACCGAAAATTACCTCACTTGCAGAATATCGCTTAAAAAACAATAAGTGTGTTAGTGTGCTGCAGATTTTGGACGGCGGATATGGCTGCAGATTTTGGACGGCGGACATGGCTGTAGATTGTGGACAACCCAAAGGCTCAAACAGATATACATCTTTACCCTCTGATTTCTGTAATGGATGGATTCTTTTACCACCTAAATAAAATCAAAAAACATAAACCGGTATTGCAGAGACTAAATGATTCAAATTGTACTTCCTAGGATAATAATCACTTTGGTGTGGGGGGCATGCAAGCTTACACCTATAAATCACAACTGTGTACTGTGTAGTGTGTACAAGAGCACAGGACAGTATCTGTGATTTTAGAGAACTTAAGAAACACTTAACAACAAACCTCTTAAAAGATCTTTTGAAGCCGAAAATTACCCCACTTGTGGATTATTGATTTCAAAACAATCACTATGTAGTGTGTACCAGAGCACAGGACAGTATCTGTGATTTCAGAGAACTTAAGAAACACTTAACAACAAACCTCTTGAATGATCTTTTGGAGCCGAAAATTACCCCACTTGTGGATTATTGATTTCAAAACAACGTTTCAAACGTATATTAGTCTGCTGCAGATTGTGGACGACTGACACGGCTGTAGATTGTGGACAGCCCAATGTTTTAAACACACATATTTCCCCTCTTGTCTGTTTTCTGTGAAGGATGGACTCTCATATTCCCTGCCAATATATAGGACCAAGTATAATCACCTAAATAAAAAAATAACCGATATTGAAGAGACTACATAATTAAAATAATACTCCCTAGGATAATAGCCACTTTGGTGTGGTGTGCTTCCAAGTTTGTCAAATCCCCTCTTTCAGATCTACTTCAGATAAACGAACAAATGTAATCTTTTCCTGCAAGCCAAAAGGCTTAAGGACCCGCGGTCCAGTCCTGTTATCGGGATTATAATTCAAGATTATATAATTATAAAACATAATCCAAATTCCTTCCGCCTGATAATAACTTGAGAAAATGAAAATCAGATGAAGGAAAAGCTTCCACTAATTTATTTCGTTGAAGATAATTATAGGGCCACTAAATGAAATGCCGCGACAGATGCTTAACACAAACCCTCTGTATGACCTCTCCCTTGTCTGATTTCTGTAAAGGATGGGCTTTCATACTCCCTGCGATTAAACGACAAGTAAACCATCCAGATAAAAGAGAAACCGGTATTAAAGAGACTAAATGATTAAAGAGACTAACTGATTCAAATAATACTTCCTAGGATAATAGCCAATGGTTTAGGGGAGCTTGCAAGCTTGTTACATCGCCTCATCAGATCTACAAAATACAACCCAAAGTATGCATGATTGAATCAACAATTAAAACGATCCAGAAGCAAAGGATCTATATAGGGAATTGGAAATCTGACAAATGCTATGATACTTACAAATGTGATTAAAAAGTACAATACGCATACCTCTACTTCACACAACCAACATATACATATATAGTTTCTTCTGTTTGCAGTCTATTGTAAACCACACTACCACAGTACACCGATACAGGAATTTATAGTTTCTTCTGTTTGCAGTCTATTGTAAACCACAGTACACCGATACAGGAATTTGAGAGCTGGGTGTACCATCTGATGACGGCCATGAAACAATTAAAAAACAGGAAGATAATTCAAAAGGCTCCGAAGCACTGTTAAATCCATGAGGCCTTGATGGACCATTAAATGGCCAATGGCAGATCATAGAAACTATTTTGCAGTGGATTCAGTTCCAAATCAGAGCAGAGAGATTATTTGCTTTGCCGCTTCAAAATGGTCCTACTTGAAAGCGACAGCATAACCTTTTTCACATACTGGAGATATTGCATGCATCAAAACACACTCTGTAGATCACAAGCGATTACACCTTCAAAATAGAAAAGAAAACCTAAAATTACAAATTATTGCAAGAAATTTGATCAGATTCAAACCCCGATTCTCTCCCTGTTGACCATATTACATAAACCCTAAATTCCGTTTCCTTTCAATAAGTAGCTTCCATATAGCTAATCGAGAATGCTCGACTTCATATATCTTCAACTTATCTGCAGATTAAGAATAGATGTCATCCCCTACTTCCAGAGACTGTTTCCAATAGCTGTTGTACCCCACTACTCAAGCCTGGGGGTGACAATGCAGAGCATTAGCTTCCTGTAAAAATACTATGGGAGTGACACTTAATGCAAAGCATTAGCTTCCTGTAAAATTACTACAAGAGTGATCAATACATATATTCCCCCTATTCGTCCTCTTGTTCCTAAGCTTACAGGATTGATTCATACCATCTTGCATATATTAAACACAACTGTGTACAAGAGCAAAATCGTAGTATCTGTGACTTTAGAAAACAACAAACCTCTTGAATGATGTTTTCAAACCGAAAATTACCGCACTTGCAGAATATCGCTTACAAAACAATAAGTATGTTACTGTGCTGCAGATTTTGGACGGCGGATATGGCCGTAGATTGTGGACAACCCAAAGGCTCAAACAGAAAATACATATTTACCCCTCTGTGATTTCTGTAATGGATGGATTCTCATAATCCCTGCCAATATAGGACAAGTATAACCACCTAAATAAAATCAAATAAACATAAACTGGTATTGCAGAGACTATATGATTCAAATTGTACTTCCTAGGATAATAGCCACTTTGGTGTAGGGGGCATGCAAGCTTACACCTATAAATCACAACTGTGTACTGTGTAGTGTGTACAATAGCACAGGACAGTATCTGTGATTTTAGAGAACTTAAGAAACACTTAACAACAAACCTCTTGAATGATCTTTTGTAGACGAAAATTGCCGCACCTGTGGATTATTGATTTCAAAACAATCACCACTGTGTAGTGTGTACAAGAACATAGGACAGTATCTGTGATTTCAGAGAACTTAAGAAACACTTAACAACAAACCTCTTGAATGATCTTTTGGAGCCGAAAATTACCCCACTTGTGGATTATTGATTTCAAAACAACGCTTCAAACGTATATTAGTCTGCGGCAGATTGTGGACGACTGACACGGCTGTAGATTGTGGAAAGCCCAATGTTTCAAACAGACACATATTTACCCTCTCTCTTGTCTGTATTTACCCTCTCTCTTGTCTGATTTCTGTGAAGGATGGACTCTCATATTCCCTGCCAATATATAGGACAAGTATAATCACCTAAATAAAAAAATTAACCGATATTGAAGAGACACATGATTAAAATAATACTCCCTAGGATAATAGCCACTTTGGTGTGGTGTGCTTGCAAGTTTGTCAAATCCCCTCTTTCAGATCTACTTCAGATAAACGAACAAATGTAATCTTTTCCTGCAAGCCAAAAGGCTTAAGGAGCCGCGGTCCAGTCCTGTTATCGGGATTAAAATTCAAGATTATATCATTATAAAACATAATCCAAATCCCTTCCGCCTAAAAATCTTCCAAATGCAAATCAGATGAAGGAAAAGCTTCCACTAATTTATTTCGTTGAAGACAATTATAGGGCCACTAAATGAAATGCCGCAACAGATGCTTAACACAAACCCCCTGTATGACCTCTCCCTTGTCTGATTTCTGTAAAGGATGGGCTTTCATACTCCCTGCCATTAAACGACAAGTAAACCATCCAGATAAAAGAGAAACCGGTATTAAAGAGACTAAATGATTAAAGAGACTAACTGATTCAAATAACACTTCCTAGGATAATAGCCAATGGTTTAGGGGAGCTTGCAAGCTTGTTACATCGCCTAATCAGATCTACTCTAAATATACCAACGAATGAGAATCTTCTTCTGCAAACAAAGAAGCATCAGGGAGGGCAGCCCTGTTATCAAAACTAAAGCAATTACATACAATTATAAAACTCGATCCAAATTCCTAACAGCTGTTAACTACTATAGAAAATCCAAATCAATTACAGATGGAAGATCTTAAGATTAGGTTTAAGCTAACTTATTTGGATTATTTTGTTGAAGATTATAGAAGGGTGATTAAATAAATCAGGTTCAAAGACCAGTTAAATAATCCAACATAAATTCTTGAACCCTCCAAAATTAAATGCAAAAAATATTTAACATAGAAAGAAATCGAATCAGGTTCAAAGACCAGTTAAATAATCCAACATAAATTCTTGAACCGTCCAAAATTATATCCAAAAAATATTTAACATAGAATGAAATCGAAGCCATTAAATACCAAATATATATCAACAATTTTTATACAAATCCAGCCCATCCTCAAAAAAACTGAACTACAGGTATCTCTTGAACAAATACCTGAAAAAATGCCCTGGAATTGCTGAACAGGTCGAGTAATCCATATCCTTTAAGCAAACAAGGAGAGGTTCCATGAAAAATAATCGCAATTATATAATAGCTTCAAAGAAACCCCATTCCCAATAGACACCTCATCCAAAATTAACAGTCAGAATTGGACATGGAAAAATAAAATAAAAGATTCAACGGGAACAGAGAAGAGAACCGGTGAAATTAGAGAAAGAAAGCACCAAATAATGATCACGAGTCTGCCATGAATATAATCAACATAAATAATGTTAATTTTAAAACTACCAAAAATATTGCCGACAAACGTTGCACCTGTTAAGCAAATCCCAATTGCTGAACGCTTTCAATCGACAAGGAAACAAACGTAAGACACAGAAATTGAAATGAAAACTCGAAAGCTGTGTAATACTATATCTCTGTGGGCGAACTCGATAGCCGATTGGCAAACCAAGAGACCTATACAGACCCTTGAGAGGAGAAGGATCACCATCCATCGCAATTTCCCCTCCCATCCCAATGAAGGGAATGGTGGGAGAAAGACGAATGAATGTGATCTGGCGGAGGGTGGAGCTTGTCAATTTATAGGCGGCCAGGGCTAGTGGACGGTGCAGATGAAACAGTGGAAGAAGATGGACGAACGTGATTAACAAGGAAGCTAGAAAAGATTTTGAAATCGCGCGTATCGGATGCCATTCTTTTCTCCCAATCGCGTGCGTCGGAGACTCGGATTCCATTCTTTTCTCCCACCTAATTTTAACGTCACAGGCAACGGTAATTTTAATCAACAAGAACAGCATATTCCTTCTTTTTAATATTTAAAAAATAAGTATAATATTAATCAAACTTTAAAAAAGAAAAATATATTCATCCACTTTTTTTAATAAAGTTTTATCTCACCGGCAACGGTAAACATGTCATATCTATCATGTTTGTCTATTATAGATAACATGTCAATACAAGATTATTTCAAGATTATTTATAAGCTTCATGAATATAATAAAACTAATCATCTCTAGGTGACTATAGATCAAAATAATAGGTCCACGGAGCGAAACATATTACAGCCTTCAAATCAAAAAATAATCTATCACTTGGGTTTTCTATTTCGGTAGTAACAATCAACCTAAATAAATTTAAATATAATAATAAATTGTTTAAAATATTATTTTTTTACATATATATTTAATATTAAGTATTTAAATAATATTTTATTAAATTTAAGAGATGTTTATGAGAGAATGGACTTTTAAACTTTCATCAAGCATAGAATCCAAATCTAGCATTATGCATCTCCTGTGGTGAGATTAATTGATAAATGAGTATATTCTTAAATGACTTCTTACATGAATGTTTTGAAATAATTGAAAAAATGATAACAAATGTCATACTTTCACACAATGCATTTGACAACAAATATTATGTTGCATAGGTAGATAGAGCCATTGGGAGGGGCTCGGCTGCCAAAATTTAGGATAAAGTCATACCTCTTGTAGATGTAAAGGACTTATAAGAAAAGATTCAAGTATTGTCTTGGAAATTCAGTTTCCCTATTACCTACATGGTAAAAGAAAAGAAAAACAAATTCCAAAATGTTATTTAAGAGTGATTAATCCTACAAAGTAGAAGAAGTCCACTATACATAGACTAGTGGAAAATTTATCACTCTTCCCACCTCAATAAATTATTTTTTACCTCTTCTCGGTCCAATAGCTTCCAAGTTCTATATTATCTCCTTAATGACCAATGAAACATGAACACCCCAATGTATGGGACCATCAAGGTATTTCATTGTTCATCCATCTTGGTTTCATCGAATACCAAACATAAGCAAATATCCATCTTGGTTTCATCAAATACCAAACATAAGCAAATAGCATATAATAGATACCACTAGAATTACATATTGTAGAGTAGTCACCACGACAAGACCTTGGTATTTCTCTTTAAATGTAGTTTCTCAACCTAGAGTAGCTTCTAAGTTCTATATTATCTCCTTAATTATCACTAAAACAAGACCCCCCCCCCAACGGAGGATGGTACCATGAAGGTACGTCGCTATTTATCCATCTTGGTCTTGATTGAATACGAGACATCACCAACCAATAGTTAATAAATGCCACTAGCATTACTTACTATAGAGTAGTGACCTTAACAACACCTTGATATTTCTCTTTAAATGTTGCAACTTGTAAGTGCTCTTCTTTATTCATGTAATGTGATAATTATTACTTTTCTTATTGGATTTTACTTGTATGTACATGTTGATAAAATGACTATTGTAATTTTTCTTTAGTATTGCTAATAAGGGTGGGACGAGGTAAAGTTTTATTAAAGGGGATCTTATGGCCAATAATTTTATTATAAAAACAAAGATTGCATCTTTTCTACAAAAAATGTTTAAAAAAACTCATAATATTATATGATAATAGAAAAGCATAAAATCCTAGAATAGTCTCAAACTACTTGACTTTGTTCACTTTGTACATGTTACAATCTACAAACAATATTGTGCAGTAATGACAACAAGAATAGGACAAAAATAGAAATTGATAACATTAGAAATTGACAACAACGCACATAATTTTCATCACTTGTAGTAAAATTAACACGACATTCTCCGTGCTCTCCATCGACAACTGTTTAACTGACATATTTTACTAAAACAACAATATTGCTATTGTATGGACCCAAATTCAATCTTTCTTACATGGAATAAAGCCACTTCCTTCAATCAGACAAAATTTTCAGCCAAATTTAACACACACAAACATTATCGCTCGTATGCACAAAAAATGTCAAATAAGCATAAAAGCATCACACTTTTGACACAAACCAAAGCTACACAATCGCTTACTGTGGAATTCACGCAGTATGACTAACAATTCCACCGAGCCGTTGGTGATAGCTTATTGATCCACTAAACTTCATTTTGTCATTGTTTCATGCAAAATTCATGGTTCCACAATGATTCCTCATCCCAAGAACACCATATTCCGCCATTTCAGAGCCAAGATCCTGCTAAAATATATTTCAAGAAATATATGTCTGGAGTTCAAATTAATGACCATACACAAGATGACTATCATTAGTGAGGTCAAGGTGCCACCACTACTAAATATTGTCTCGCATTTAGGCATCCAACTCCAAGTTCATTTTATACGTTTACACTACAATAAAACAAAAAATAGATAGTATACTTTCAATTTTTAGACATGACTCAATATTCAGTTTATTAGGACCATCATGGGGAAAAATTAGAACTACCGAACAAACCTTACAACAACATTGAATCAAAGGGCTATCATTGTTTCCTATCCATTCAAGCATTGTACTCGTTTATCGTTTTGTGTATCTGCAATGCCTATATTTGTTTTCTAAATGGGACCGTGCTTATATTTGTTTTGTAAAGGGAACAATGCTTATTCCTAAATCCTTGGACACATAGTACAAACTTCACAAACCAAATAGATTTTTTGCATTTGAGTTGAAGGGTTTTCTAAGTCCAAGTCTAACCACTTTGATCTGTGTGATGCTTATTCAAAGGAATGGGGAATATCCTTACCAAGAGTTATCACGAATTGACTGGTTACTGATCCTGTTGACCCCAAAATTTGGAGTTGAATTGGAAAGTAAAAAACTAGAAACAAAACCAGTCGACCAAAAAATATATAAAATATTTAAAATTTTATTATATGTGTGTGTGTGTACATCCATGAAAATTTAAAGCATTAAATATGCAATGCTTTCTCAAGTATATAGAACAACGTTCCACTAAGTTTTCGAGACGCGGGCATGTGGGAGCGGGGAAACGCAAGAGCTGCCGATTTAGAAGTTTCCCTCAAATTTTAGGAAACATCAAAGGGGATGTTGGGGTCTTCAACATAGGGGACCCCACCATAAATATTACAAAAATTATATTAGAATACATAAAAATTGAAAGTTTGAGCATAACTTATTAAAGTCTTTAAATTTACAATATAAAGATTAATACAAGTTTACAACATACATCAAGTGAAATAAAATGAAATACAACCATACATAAGCTATAACTTATCATAAAAAAATGGAAATACAACCATATTGAACAATGAAATGAAATAGAGGCTAGAAAGAAGGAAAATAGTGGACGACATATAACTTTATCATTTTATTTTTTATTTTTTTGGTCAAAAATAGTCAAAGGAAACATGGGGACACCATTTTTAGCAGGTAAACATTTCCCTTTTCCAAGAAATGTCCCCTTTTATGTGTCCTTAAGTTTCTGATCAAATGGGGACATGGGGGGGGTGTTTCCAATGGAGTTTCCAAGTTTATGGGACGCATGGGAGCATGGAAGCACATTCCCTATCCTTGGGGACAAGTCCCTGTGTAATATTGATATAGGTAGCAAGGATTTATAATTAGATTTAGGGTTTTAAGGGTTTAGAATTATATGTTATGTTTTAGGTTTGCTTTTTGTTTTTTAAGTGGAATTGATGGGCCCACATGCACTCGTACAAAGCTAGAAGGTTCAATTCAGAAAGAATTGTTCCATATGGAGTTGGTCATTTTCAATTTGATGGGTAAGTTCTACCCAGAAACCACTAAGGACTAATCCCACTAGCCAATTCAGTCGGTTTAATTTCAGTTCTGATAACACAAAATTTTACAAAGAGCTCAAGTAAATCTAATACCAACCATGTAAATATTTAAGGACCTTACCTGATGAAAAAGGGTTGACCTTTCAAGACCAATCCAGTTCTTGCTTGTTATACATAAATTAGTTTAAGCTCAAATTTCTTGTTAAAAATATTATCAAGAAAACTAGGATCTATGTTCTAGGATTTGGAAATATATATTCATCACCTTAAAAAAATTAGAACAAAACAGAGCATCACAAACCATCATGTAAATATTGAAAGGATCCCACAAGTACCTAGAAAGTTTTTCTTACCCCTTCCAGATAAAGTTCTCTATGTCGAGCAGTTCTAGGAAGAGGTTCTCCTTCCTCCACTTGATCTTCCTTTTCTCCTTCTTCACCCTTATCTGGAAAAATCATATATGTGAAAGCTCCCATTTGATGCAGTTTCTTACATGCCTCTACGCACGCTACTACAAAAGGAGCACAAACCAATAAGACAATGCAAATCTATCAAAAAGTGTTGCAAGCTCTTATATGAAGAAAAAACATGTTAGTAAAAATGACATACTTGTGCTAAGGGAATTGAACTACAAGAGGCCCTTCGAGCTTCTCAAATGTGCATCTCAATGAAGCTGAAGTTCACATGAATACTCAATAGAGCCTTCTTCTCATGTCGTCTCATGGTAAATTATTGCCTCAATATTAAGTACCTGGATGGGACATAAATATAAGAAAATTGCAAAATTCAAAACACCCCCTTTTGTTGATACTAGCATGTACTTTTTATCCTTCACGTTGATGATGAACAATTTTAAGAACATTCTAATTTGAATAATAGTATCAAAAATGAAATTGTCATCAAGCATACTTGTCACTTGGCATTGCCTAGGAGAAATAGAAATGGATGAGTCCTACAACAGAGTTCAAACTCACTGTAGTGCCCCTAGACTTTTGTAGACATTGAGGGCACCTGCTAAGTGACCCGGCCGATTGAAACATTAATTAAATAACCTTTTGACCTTATTTTTGAGTATGTGTATCTGAACTATTGAGGTAAATGAATAATGGCATATGTTAAACGATTAGCTATGACTATGGAAAATTATGTTGATGGATAATGCTTAACGGCTAGCTGTATGGTGATTATGTAATTGTCGACGAAATGTATATTTGATTAGATGAATAAGAAGTTGAATAAATCATAAATGTTTAACAATACTAGATTTAGAAATCAGATGATGATTATTGAGGACAGTGCTACTAATAATTTGTTGTGAGAAGTGTGTGTAGAAACAAGTGAGACGGTTCACCAATGGACACACAAAGGAACATGAAGGGTCGTAGAGTACGGGTAAATCACACATAGGGGGAGCGACGACGATGTCGACTTCTGACAAGAATACCATGCATGAGCAGATAAGCATTGATCTGCTTGCTCAAGAGGAATGCGTGAGGGCGTACGAGGTGGGCCACGACGGAGCTGGTCACGTACGAGTTGGGGGGCGCGCAATGAGAATGGACTCACTCCTCAGCGCCATTAGTCCCTAGATAGCATGTAGATGGAGGATGGATGGTAACGATTCCTAAAATCCCTACAAGAGTTCCCGCAAGTCAAAACGGAAAGATGGTGGCAGAAGGGCCCAACGATGCGGTACCCTGTCGAGAATGGAAAGAATGGATGCAAGGACCCAACGATGCGGTACCATGCCAAGGAATGGAAACCATGGATGATTGGACCCGACGAAGTGGTGCCATGTCAGGGAATTAAAAATTAAGGAACCAGGAGCCCAACGGCGCGGCACCGTGATCCTAGTGAGTTTGATTGTTAAATTAAACTGCATAAAAACTTATGAGAATAACTCTAGATTATTACTTAGCAAATGCATAAAAATAGTTTAGACATTTGCACATGAATAGTTATTTTTGTTGAGCATTTAAAATAATAGAAATCATTATTTAGGAGTAAAATAGAATCCTAAGATTAGACACCTAGTCAACTAAAAGCTAGGAGTTGATTAAAATATCTGGGGGACAAACTAGAGAAAACTTAGGGGTGTAGGTGCACTTCCCAGAGAAACTGACACTTGGATGGGTGAGTGTTTTAATTAAATAATTAATTAAAAATATTTAGTTATGCATGAAGCGACATGTGTCGCATGATATTTTCCTTTATAAGGAAGGCTTAGGGAATGGGTAGGGGGCCCATAATTTGGACGATTGTCGTAATTTTCGAATGCCTCAAAGACTTGCTGCTATCTAAGGGTTTAGCTAAGAAATCCTGGTGGGAAGGGAAGCCCAAGCTGAATTTCTGAAATACTTGTGTGAACTCTACGGCCCGATTAGCTCGGGGGTCTGGAAGGAAGAAGAGTACTTCCAGAGTGGTTGGGTGGTTAACCGAGGTGTCCGTCTGTGACCGTGGTGATTGGCGACAAGTTTGGAGCTGCAGCAAACGAGGAGGTTCACCTTCCGATTGGAGCTACGACCATTACAGGTTCTTATTGTTCATATGATTAGTGTATTTATAATTTTTTTTATATAAGATCGTCAAGCTAAGATTTTTGTAAAACTCTGATTATGTTTTATTTAATTAGATCTGAATTATTAATTCTCTGTCGAAAATAATAGAGATCTAGTTTGTTTTCTGAAATTGAATCAGATTTGTTTTATGAAATTGCATTATCTAGTAATTAGATCTGTGTTGTTCACAATCGAAATTTTATTTAAATTAGTTCTGAATCATTAATATTTTTCCTGTCGAAATTAGCTGAGATCTAGTTTATTTTATGAAATTAAATCAGATTTGTTTTATGAATTTGCATTATCTAGTAATTAGATCTGTGTTGTTCACAATCGAAATTTTATTTAAATTAGTTTTGAATCATTAATCTTTTTCCTGTCGAAATTAGCTGAGATCTAGTTTATTTTCTGGAATTGAATTAGATTTGTATTATGAATTTGCATTATCTAGTAATTAGATCTGTGTTGTTCACAATCGAAATTTTATTTAAATTAGTTCTGAATCATTAATATTTTCCTGTCGAAATTAGCTGAGATCTAGTTTATTTTCTGGAATTGAATCAGATTTGTATTATGAATTTGCATTATCTAGTAATTAGATCTGTGTTGTTCACAATCGAAATTTTATTTAAATTAGATCTGAATTATTAATTTTTCCTGTCAAAATTAATTGAGATCTAGTTTATTTTTTGAAATTGAATCAATTCTATTTCCCTTTTATCTCTGTAATCTTTTGGGTGATCACTCGACGCCTTCGTTTTATAAGGGTAAATTCGGGATGTTCCTCCCAGTATCATAAAAAGTTTTAAATATAGATCACTGCATAATGAATCCAATGGATCGGACTCCAAATTAATGGATGCATCAATCTTGCTCTGCAAAAGTATTAAAGATAGATATCTGTATAATGAATTCAATGGATCGGACTCCAAGTTAATGGATGAATCGATCTTGCTCTGCAAAAGTATTAAAGATAGATATCTGTATAATGAATTCAATGGATCGGACTCCAAGTTAATGGATGAATCGATCTTACTCTGCAAAAGTATTAAAGATAGATATCTGTATAATGAATTCAATGGATCGGACTCCAAGTTAATGGATGAATCGATCTTGCTCTGCAAAAGTATTAAAAAAATAGATATCTGCATAAGGAATTCAATGGATCGGACTCCAAGTTAATGGATGAATCGATCTTGCTCTGCAAAATTTTTAATTATAGATCTCTGCATAATGAATCCAAAGGGATCGAACTCCAAGTTTAAGGATGCATCGATCTTGCTCTGCAAGGGTTTGGAAGATTATATCTCTGCACATCGAGCTTTTCCAGAAGTTCTTTCCTTTTTTTTATTTGAATTCGATCGACCTTCACCGTACAATCTACATCTCCGTGATCATTATAGCGCCCTACCTTTCATTTTTCCATCCGGATCGATCACCTACCTGTCTAGCAGAGTATCACGCTGTAAGTGCCGAGTTGACTTATCAAGAAGCCAGGTCGTTTGATAAAATCCTCCATTCAAATTACATTCCAGATTTAAATCAATAGCGATTCCTGGATGGTGAATCGATCCAATGTGATATGCAAAGTTTTCCCCAATATATTCATCAGCATCGAATTCTTTTTGACTTTAAATTAAACCTGAGGTTGTGTCAAAAATTCCCCACCCTGTGGAAAGTCTGTGTCATCTAAGGTTGCTAAATCACGCTGCACTCTTCGCTTCGGGTAGACAATGGAGTATCACCACTCAGTTCATGAGTCGAGCGTTATTATGAGGATATGTTCTTTTATCTATTAATTGGTACCAATGATAAAACCCAATCCATGCTATGAACTTATTATTATTTACATTTTTATTTAACTACTGATTAGAATTCGAGAAACAAATATGGCTGCGTGTAGTTTTAGCAAAGCATGGTTAATTGTTAAAAATAGAGATTTACTCAGGTATGCATTTTCGCTTGCTCTCTTAAAAAGATAAGAATTTAATTATATTATAATCAAGTTTGTTTTCTTTGGGAAAATGTCATAGCAAATACATTCGACAAGATTATTTAATTTCTTGTCTCAAACCATTCGTTAAGTTTACTGCCGGTAATTACTCTTTATAGACGATCAGATTCCTTTTTTTTTATAACAATATTCAGCTACAGGTCGTGATCATATATAAATATGTATAAGTTGATCTCATTTAAACCCTGCCATACTTTAATCCCAATAGGCATCATTAAAAATGGAAGGATTAAAGCTATAAGGTAATTGATTAAAGTTATAATGATTCGTTCTAGGAAAATATATAATTTGCAATTCATAAAGTTATGTTTTCCATTCATAAATATTTATTCTGAATAAAGTTATGTTTTCCATTCTTAAATATTTATTTTTAAATAAAGTTATGTTTTCCATTCATAAATATTCGTTGTAAGGAAAGTTATATTTGTAATACTTAAATAATTGTTGTAAGGAAATTATGTGTGATTTTCCATGATGGTAGTTATTGCCCTGAAAATAAATATATGATTACTGTGTAGGCATAAGGGAAGAGGAAATATAACTGTCTAAGTATAGTTGCTTTGATGTTGAGGGTTTATGGTACATCTAGATCTTTGCATGAAGTTACAAATGGAGAATAAAGTATGTGATTGTATAATTGAAGGTATTAGTGATAATGAAATAACGGGACTTTTAAAGAACTATTGCATTCATTTGAGAAACGGTAAGATGCTTGAAGGAAATTATGAGGAAACAACGTTTAGGTTACCTAATATATATTTTATTGTTTAACATAGTTAGGGAGTAGAATGATTTAGATTGTCAAGTCTTCTTGTAAAAAAAAAAAAATCTACTTGTTCAACTTGACAGGTCTTACACTCACAATGGCACAAATGTTGGCCACCGGGTATACAACTCCTAATGGTGTCTCCATAACACTCGACTTTGATGAATCTTTGAGATAGATAAGATCAATTCTCTTCATTATTTCTTGCATTTCAAAGAAATGCTTCATGGGACAAGTTACCCCTGGAAATATGGCACCAAGCTAATTAGAAAACCATTTTGACAAATATATCTACACTTGTTCCTAACAAAATACAAGGATATATTACTAAAACCATAAATAATAACATGTGCAAAAAGTTCATAAGAATATTATTCTTGAAAGCATAAAAATGTAATATGAACCAGGTTTCTAAGCAAGGCCTCTAGATTGGATATAAGCCAATAAATTTTTAGCAAGTACAGAGCGAATAACAACATTACATTTTCTAATGTCCAATCCTTCCTTTGCCACACTGGTAGCAACTAGCAAGTTCACATGCAACAAAGCAACATAGCTAGAAATGTATCAAAAGAAAAAAATAAAGTTGATATGGACACATTTATTCAAAGTCATGAGGGAAAAAATCAAAGACAAATTTGTCATCATAGCTAGCCATCACAAAATTTGGCAATTGTTTCTCACACATGTCATGTCTGCATATTCTGGTCGTTGTTGTGTCCAATCAAGCTTGCACACTTTATGAAATTTAAGGATGGAAGTTCAGCAAATACCTATCCATTCGAGAGAAGAAGATGTTTTAAATGAACATTTCACAACCATATATTCAAAGCAATTGATGAATACATTGAAAACTATACAAACATTTCGAAGTACAAGGGCAGTTACAGCCTGCCCCACAAAAACAATTGCATGTAAGTCTTTGGTGTGTTGATATTTCAAAATAATTTTAATCAATGATTGCACTTTTGGGGTCACTTTTCCATATTCTACAACAAATCCAATAACCACATCTACAAAGATTGCATCTTTTCTACACAGAATGTCAAAAAAAGCTAAAAAATTTATATGATAGTAGTAAAGCATAAAATCCTAGAACAATCTCAAACTACTGGACTTTGTTCACTTTGTACATGTTACAATCTGCAAACAATATTGTGCAGTACTAACAACAAGAATAGGAGAAAAATAGAAATTGATAACAGTGTACAAATTTTCATCACTTGCAGTAAAATCAACAGGACATTCTTTGTGCTCTCTATCTACAATAGTTTAATTGACATATTTTACCGAAACAACGATATTACTATTGTACAGACCCAAAATTCAATCTTTCTTACATGGAATAAAGACACTCCCTTTGATTAGAAAAAATTATCATCCAAATTTAACACACGCACAACATTACCCCCCTTATGCACAAAAAACGTCAAATAAGCATAAAAGCATCACACTATGGACCCAAACAAAATCTACAAAATCGCTTACCGTGAAATTCACGCAGTATGACTAACAATTCCACCGAGTCATTGGTGACAGGTTATTGATCCACTAAACTTCATTTTCTCATCATTTTATGTAAAATTCATGGTTCCACAACGATTCCTCATCCCAATAGTGCCAGATTCTGCCATTCCAAAGCCAACATCCTGCTAAAATATATTTCTAGAGTTGAAATTAATGACCATACACAGGATGACTATCATTAGTGAGGTCAAGGTGCCACCACTACTAAATAATGTCTCACATTTAGGCATCCAACTCCAAGTTCATTAGATACCTTTATGCTGCAACAGAACAAAAAATAGATAGTATACTTTCATTTTTTAGACATGACTAGATATTCAGTTTATTAAGACCATCATGGGGAAAAATTAGAACTAACAAACGAACCTTACAACAACATTGAATCAAATGGCTCTCATTGTTTCCCATCCATTCAAGCATTGTACTCGTTTATCTTTTTGTGTATCTACAATTCCTATATTTGTTTTGTAAATGGGACTGTGCTTATATTTGTTTTGTAAAGAGAGCAATTCTTATTCATAAATCCTTGGACACATAGTACAAACTTCACAAACCAGATATATTTTTTGCATTTGAGTCGAAGGGTTTGCCAAGTCCAAGTCTGACTACTTTAATCTATATGATGCTTATTCGAATGAATGGGGAATATCCTTACCAAGATTTATCATTACTTGGCTCATTACTGATTACATTGACCCCAAAATTTGGAGTTGAATTTGAAAGTAAAAAAACAAAAACAAAAACCAACCGACCAAAAAATATATAATTTTTTTATTAAAAATATATATTCATGCACATCCATGAAAATTTAAAGCATTAAATATGCAATGCTTTCTCAAGTATATACATCAATGTTCCACCAAGGTTTCAAGACGTGGGCATGTCGGAGTGGGGAAATGCAAGAGCTTCCTATTTAGAATTTTCCCTATGAAATGTCAAAGGGGATGTTGGGGTCTTCAACATAGGGGACCTCGCCATAAATATTATAAAATTTATATTATAATACATAAAAATTGAAAGTTTGAGCATAATTGATTAAAGTATTTAATTTTATAATATAAAGATTAATACAAGTTTACAACATACATCAAGTGAAATAAAATGAAATACAACCATACATAAGCTATAACTTATCATAAAAAATGGGAAATACAACCATATTGAACAATGCATGAAATGGGGACACCGTTTTTAGGAGGTAAACATTTCCCTTTTCCGAGAAATGTCCCCTTCTATGTGTCCTTTAGTTTCCATCAAATGGGGACATGGGGGAGAGCGTTTCCAATGCAACTTCCAAATTTTTGGGACGTGTGGGGGCATGGAAGCAAGTTTCCTATCCTTGGGGATATGGCCCCGTGTAATACTGATATAGGTAGCAAGGATTTATAATTATATTTAGGGTTTTAAGGGTTTATAATTAGATTTCATGTTTTAGGTTTTCTTTTTGTTTTTTAAGTGGAATTGATGGACCCACATGCACTCGTACAAAGCTATAAGGTTCAATTCGAAAAGAATTGTTCCATATGGATTTGGTCATTTTTGTTTTGATAGGTAATTTCTAACCAGAAACCACTAATAATTAATCCCACTAGCCAATTCAATCGGTTTCATTCCAGTTTTGATAACATTATTTTTTACAAAGAGCTCAAGTAAAACTAATACCAACCATGTAAAATATTTAAGGACCTTACTTGACTAAAAAGGGTTGACCTTTCAAGACTAACCTAGTTGTTGCTTGTTATAAATAAATTAGTTTAAGCTCAAATTTCTTGTTAAAAATATTATCAAGAAAACTAGGATCTTTGTTCTAAGATATGGAAATATATCTTCATCACCTTAAAAAAAATTAGAACAGAACAGACCATCACAAACCATCATGTAAATATTAAAACGATCCCACAAGTACCTAGAAAGGTTTTGCTACCCCTTCAAGATAAAATTCTCTATGCCGAGTAGTTCCAGGAAGAGGTTCTCCTTCCTTCACTTGATCTTCCTTTTCTCCTTCTTCACCCTTATCTAGAAAAAGCATGTATGTGAAAGCTCCCATTTGATGCAATTTCTTACATGCCTCCAAGAACACTACTTGCAAAAGGAGCATAAACCAATAAGACAATGTAAATCTATCAAAAAATGTTGCAACCTCTTATATGAAAAAAAACATGTTGGTAAAAGTGACATACTTGTTGTGCTAAGTGAATTGAACTGCAAAGACGCCCTTTGAAGGGCTGTGTATATGACACTTTTTGTTCTCCTATTCTTTCCTCGTTTATGTACTTTTCACTTGATTCCTACACCATCACTAGCTCTCTTGATCACATTTAGAAGGGTTTTGGATTTGGTAAGGATTGATTATGTTTTCCTTGATATTTGTCATTTGTTGATGATTTGGATAGAGTTGTGTTTCCATAATTGCCTACTAAAGAAGTGGTGTTTCAGGTTCATCTTATTTTGATTCCAAGTTGTAGATTGAAGTAATCATGGAAGGCTACAAATGCTTGCAGATAATTATCAAGTTTATACATATTATGCCCGTAAAAGCTAAATGTATGGTTGATCAAGTCTTTTGGTCAGTTAAAGCGATCCTGCTGGTCATTACACATCAAGCCTAGTCAAAATACTGAACGCCTTTCACGGTTCCGTAGTCAGTCCCAAGATCAGTGATTATGTAGTGAGCTCATGGATTTTGGAAACTATTCAACGACTTGTAATTCATTGGGTCATCTAACGGATTTGTTCATCATTCTGATGTGTTTGTAGAATCACTTCCACTCTACACGCTACCAGCCCTGGATTGGCTCACGCGATCTTTTCAAAATCAAAACGATGTGCTTTATTTGGAAATAGGTTGTAATTGAACATTTCTTCATAATCTTCCTTATGGTTATTGATCTACAAAAACTGAGAAACCTCTCCAAGGAAGGTGAGCCATCATTTTACACAGACTTATTGCGCACTACTTTAATCAAACTCCATATTATATAAATCTGCTATTTCCTGATTTTGGATGTGTTGATTAATTTGGTGTGAGTGATTGGCTTGTTCAGCCATTGTATCAGAAGGCAGGGCCACCTTCCGTGACAAGTTCTATTGTAGTTAGGATTTCCCTTTCTCCATGTGGTTTGATATTTGATTTAGTGTTTTACATTTATAATTTGTTGTGTTGATTATAGTCGGGTGTGAATGCTTAAATTGTGAATGATCAAGTAGTGCAATCGATTTTCATTATTATTAAATAACAGAAGAATGCATGGATGGTGAATGTTGGATTAAGGAATAACCCTGTGGTGAAATAGGCGCATTAATTATTTCTTGGAATTCTATTAGGAAATAGAGGCTTGCTACTCAATTCAATTAGTTCATTACAATTCAATTACTGTAGCCATTGTCTTTTTGAATCTGGTTCTTACAAGGATTTCTATGTGTGTTAATATAGAATCTTTCATTGAATTTCCTTTCGTAGCATATCCAAGTAATTAGTTGTAATCCATAGACAATGATTTCAATTGGAGTGTTTGATATGTCTTTCCTATAGCAGTAATCTTGTTAAACACCTTCACCACACAGTTGTACTTTTAATCTAGTTTTACCAGTTTCCTTGCCTTCTCCTGTATGACAAATCATTCATATTACAGTGTCTGGCATAAACATTGTCCGGTAGCTCATAAGTCTCTGGAACCCCCGAGTTGACAATTTATGAGCATATTTCCATTGCATTTGTATTAAAAGGTGAAAGAAAAGCTCATCATTTTGGCGTCGTTGCCGGGGAGCTTCCAAAGACATTACAATTTTGGTTGATTGTTTTGATTATGTGGGTGCGACTCATTTATTTTTCTTCTGAGTGTGATGTGGATGATATTTTTTTGAAATTGGTCTTGCGTGATTTCTGAGGAGGGACGAGTAAGATGCATAGACAAATTCCATTGGAATATTTCCCGCCGCAGGTCCCTGTGATTCTGAATCATGCCAATTATTCATGCGTAGAATAAGAGATAGTACAGGTAGGCTTGTATATGCATATGATACCCCCCAGGTGCTAACTGTGCATGAAGTGAAGGAAGATCAATAATAGGAGGATGTACTATAAGGATCCCACCTTCCACCAGCATTTCGCAGCAAGAGAGGCCTGAGAATTCTACCATTCCCACGGGCCGAACGGTGGTACCAACACAAGTCGATAAAAACCTGCCAGTGATGGAATTCGTTCAGGAAGAAGAGCTTCTCAATCATTTTGGTAGTGATAGCCAGAGTGAGGAACAATAGTCTACCGGATCTCCCTTGTCAGCTAGATCGGCTACATTGGAAGGTTTTAGGGTAGATATGGATGTTAGGGAAGAGCATATTCCAAACAGAGAAGACGCCAACCGAGGAGAGACGAATGGCGCACAATCAAGTACCAGAACCAATACTTCGAATTACCAATCACAAATTCAGGGACCACACTAACAAATCCGATGAAAAACATCCCACATTCAACATTGCCGAGTTTTCATGGAATGGAAAGTGAGGACCCGCACACGTTTTTGTTTAAATTTGATTTCCTTTGTAGAATTTATGATTATGTTACAGATCAACAGAAACTGAAACTTTTTCTAGCCACATTGAAGAATATGGCACTTAGATAATTCATGGGGCTGGGAGGGGACAACATTGCAACCTGGGCCCAGATGAAGAAAGTCTTCCTGGATAAATACCAAGATTATTGCAATGATAAGGATTGGAAGGAAGCCATATTTAAAATGACCCAGCAAGAGGACGAAAACTTGGAAGACTATGTGGAGAGATTTCAATACAACTTGCAAAGATCAAGGTAGAATGCATTAAACGATGATACATTAAAATTCTTGCTCTTATGAGGAATCAGAGATGATTGCATTGAGTTGTTGAATTTAATGGGTGAAGGGGATGTATCCCTGCTCGAGTATGCAGAAATATGCGACCTCTGCAGAAGATATTCAAGGAATGCCTATAGGTCAGGAAAAGGGATCAGAGATACAATGAATAGAACCACCAGGACGTCAAGGGAAGGAGTTTTGAGAGTGGATTTTGGAAATCTCTTGGAGGATTTTAAAACCGATATCCTTATCTCTTTGAGTTCTCAGTTGGATGCACTTCAGGAAAATAAAAGGCAAGAAGAGGAAGGTTGAGATTTAGCCATTTTTTCCATAGATGCAGAAAAAGGAACCCCCTCAAGAGCTTCCCGTTAGAAAAAATAGAAAAGTGCCTTTTATTTGACTTAGAGCATCCTACGAAAGAATGCCCCTCACTTCCAGGACTTAAGCCTATATATGTAGAAGCAGGGATAGATGCAGAACCAGTTTGCTTCATATCTCAAAAGCACCCATGGAAACCCCGAACTTCAAGTACGATGCTAGATCCTATGCAATCATTCAATCCTTATTGGAATAATGCTCAAATATATCAACCAAAAGTCTCACAAGGTTCAAAAATTCCACAAAATTCTCAACCTTGGTATCCACCTATGACACCACAAACCTGGGCACCTCCATACTCACAAAATAACCCCTGGAAACCAAACTAGAGAAATCCAGGCTTTGGGAATCAGTCACATGTTCAATTACAAACTCCTCAACTACAAAACCCCCAATTCCAATTTGTACTGGTACAACCATTAATGCAACCTCCTCTGACACCTTAGTTAGCACTACCATTGAATAATCCACCTCCGAGACCACTCCTTCCTGCACAACCCACTCCTAACCCTAATAATAAGGTTGGAAAACTTGTAATGACTGTCGAGTTACCTAATTATCCAGCCTATTCCATTTCTATAGTAGACTGCTATGACATCCAATTACGTTCTGGCAGAAATATCAATAAAGCTACATCTCCCATAATTATCGAGGAAGAAAATGAAGAGACACTAGAAACCTCACCAGTTCATTCTGAAGAAACACCAGAGATCTTACTTGCTCAATATGAAGATAATATCCCACCCATCCCACCCAGGAAACCACAAGAAACAGAGCAAAAATGACCTGTACCATACCCTCAGTGCTTAGTTGTTGACAAACTAGTGCCTCAGTCAGAATTTGATTTCCTGGGAGAATTACGAAATGTCTGTGTGAAGATTCCACTATTTCAAGCTATCAGAGACATTCCCATTTATTCCAAATTGTTTAGAGAGTTATGTTTGAAGAAACCAAGAAGAAAGAGGAAGGACCCCCCAACAGTCCATGTGATAGGAGACTTGGAATACTTGATAATGGGTGACACTCTTGTTGCTAAGTATTCTGAACATGACAGTCCCGTTGTCAAGGTACAAATCAATGGCATTTATCTCTCCAACACACTGATATATTTGGGAGCAGCCATTAATGTCATGACTAAACACACAATGGAGAGATTGGGCCTCACAAATCTTTGACAAACTATTACATTTTTACAGCTGGTTGATCAATCTCCCGTTGGACCAGAAGGTGTTATAGAATATGTTGTCATTTCAATGGATTCATGGGAATACCCGGTGGACTTTATGGTTCTGCAGAAAAAATCAAACTTGGGATGTTATCCTTTAATTCTGGGTCGACCTTGGTTGGCTACAGTTGATGCCTATATTGGATGTCGAACAGGAAACATGCACATATCTCATGGTAATGTTGTCAAAGAAATCACATTGTACCCTCCTGCAAAGCCCACAATACAACATGAATTTTCCTTGTGGCCAAGTGACAAGAAATTCGAGCACGAAGATGAGACCCTACAGCTCTACATGATTGAACTTTCCCTGGAAGTAAAACAACCAAATGAGGATGATCTGATCAGTCAGTTTTTGACAAATTCCAACCCTTCTTTGGATTTCTGGGAATTACTCAGTTCAGTATGTGTTACCCAACAAACTAACACTATCTTGAGCTCATCTATTACCCCTGACACTAAATTTAAGATCCTTAGTGATCCCATGATCAAAGAAGTAGAAATCGAACCTGGAAAGACATTAAAAATCAGCTCTACATTGTCGAATTAGTAAACTGAGATACTTATCTCTGTATTGAAGAAACATAAAAATGAATTTTCTTGGGATTACAGTGACATGAAAGGTCTTCACCCTAATTTGTGTACACATCATATTTATATAAAAGGAGTGTTGGAATATTATCACCATCATTTTTTATATTTGCATGTCTGCATGCATGCAATTGCATCCATCCAGTCATCAATATGGTAGTCTCCCAACACCTAGTCCTTATTTTGCGTCCCCCAAGAGGTTGTTTCGGCTCAGTTTTATCCCTCCTAGCCACTGATTCACCCTTGTTTTCATCACTGGAGTACAAGTGCGCCCTCTTCCACCTATTTAGGAGATTCTTCAGTTAGTTCCATGATTAGTGGATATGTTCCTTGATTTGAGGATTGATTACTAGTTTAACTGATTGAACCACTTAGATAGACCTCCAGAGAGACTAGATCAGCTATACTAACTACTGATAGCTCCTCGTGTGCCCTCATTGGAGTCTCCTTCCCTAGATTAGTGCTCATGCACTCAGTTAGACTCGTTTGACTAACTATTTGACTATTTGTGACTACTGCCACTGATTGGATGATGTCTCCAATGCTATCCAAGCCACGCATTGAGGAGAATTCGAATGACCTTAGAGGCATTCGAATCCATTTCATTGTATTCAGTTATTATTCACTATTCAGAGAGCCATATTACAGCTGATGTATGATACAACATTTTTTGACATTTTCTGTGTTAATGAGTGATTATTGATTCAACATTTCTTCTTCTCTTCTCTGTTATTCTTGAGTGAGTTTTAGTGAGGTTTTCTCCACCTGTGTGATCTCTACTGTAAAATATCACATGGTATCAAAGCTAGAGTCAACTATTCGAATTGTAGCAGCAGCAGTTGCAACAGTTGCAGCAATTCTTTGAGCAGTTGTCTTTCATTGAGCACTAGAAGCCTCTGGATTTCCACAGCAATTCCTAGTGCAATTGTCTTGAATTCACTGGAGATATCCAGTGAGGTCAAGCCAGGTGTGAAGGATCTAGTCACATGTGCTCAGTGTACTAAGGCAATGTTCAATTCGAATTGCAGCAGATCTCCATTTACAATTCTCATTGTTTTGTAGGTTATCTCCATCATTTGAATTCATTTTCAATTCCACTTCAACAGCTACCAATGGATCTAAAACTGAATTAGTTCAAATATTTCGAATGGAAGGCCAATATGGACATCTTCATGAAGTCCAAGAGCCTCTCTATATTTTTCAATGGGACTGCAGTCGAACCCACTGGAGCAGTAGAGAAATCCAAGTACTTAGACAAACTTGATGAACCAGTAGGACTACTGCTGCTCAGCATTTATGAAGACCTTCACTTTCACGTCATAGATCTGAAGACTCCAAAAGAATTTTGGGACAAGCTCGAATCTCTTCTTGGATAGAACGATGACTTGAAAGGTCATAAATTGGAAAATGATCTCATCTCCTTGAACCCAAGCAGCTTTGAAACCATCACTGAGTTTCTCATCAAGTTAAACAAATTGATTTCACATTTGAAGAGATATGGGATAGAGAAGGAAGAGAAGCAACTCATCCTTGCCATACTATCAAAACTAGGCCCTGACTACTCAGTATTTGTCTCTACATTTTAGTCAGTGAAGCTGTCCATCCCAAAATGGAAGTTTGCCACTCTTGAAGACTTCATCAAGTCTCTCACACTTGAGGAGGAGAAGTTAGTTCATATGGGAATGATAAAACCCAAATTGGATTCATCTCTTGCAACCACTAAGATGAAGAGAGTGAATGGAAAGGGTAAACAAAATGCATTTGACAGAAAGTCGAATGAGCAGAAGCGAAAGGAGATTCCAAATCAGTCAGATGGAGTTTCGAATCCCAAGAAAGACAAGCAAACTCAGAAGGGGAAATCCAAATGCAAATAATTCAATAGAGGATTCCATCTTGAGAGTTCATGTATGAAGAAGATCATAGATCTCATGGCTTCACTTCCTGAAAATAATAATCTTCCAGTACCTGCATGTGCAGAAAGAAAGAAGGTGAACCATCAAGATCAGAGGACAAAGAGAGATGGCATTCCCTCATTGCAGGTGCATCAACACAATCCTCCTTCATCATATATTAAGGAGCATCAAGACACATGTCTTCCTCCAAATATCTCTTTACTGGTTTTGAATCCATTGTTGGACCATCCATCATGTTGGGGAATGATTCCGAGGTCTCCTTTGAGGGAATTGGAAGAATCAAACTTGATCATGGGTACTTCTCAGATGTGCTCGATGTCCCTACACTTACTATTAATATACTTTCAGTATATCAAATGACCCACACTGGAGATCCCAAGACGGTGATCTTCTCTCCAAATGAGGTCGAAATCCAAGACATGGTATCAGGATCTACCATTGCAAAAGGTGTTGTAAACCACAAGTCGAAACTCTATGAGTTCTCCCATTTTATACCTCTCTCTAAGAAGTCTGCTCTGCACACTCATGCAAATGAAGAGAGTAGGCTATGGCATGAAATATTTGGGCATCTAAACTACAATCACTTGCAAGACATGCAAACTCAAAAAGTGGTTGAAGGCCTACCCAATCTCAAGTTTGCCCAAGTCACCTGCAAAGGTTGCTTGAATGGAAAATAGCCAGCAAAGAAGGTTGATAAAAATAATATTCATATGGTAGAGTGAATGCTAGATCCAAATCCACAAGAACCTGAAGATCTAGCACCTAAGGTTTGAACTCCTATTGCAAAATGGGCCACCACTACTGTTGCATCCACTAGTGATCTTGTTGGAGATCCAACATCTTCAAGAACAACCAGATCTGATCTTCTCTCTCACACAGATCCATTTATAGCTGAGAGATGCTTTCTTATGATTGGATCAGATCCGAATATATTCTTTTAAGCCTACCAAGATCCAAGATGGGTAACAACTATGGATGAAGAGTATGAGTCTCTTCAAAGAAATGAAACTTAGGAGCTTTTTTCTCTCCCTCCTAGGAGGAATCTTGTTCAATGCAAGTAGGTTTACATAACTAAGATGGACTCTGATGGGGTCACTAGCAAATACAAGGCTCGGTTGCTTGCAAAGGGTTATTCTGAAGTCCATGGGATTGACTACTCAGAGACATTCGAACCTGTTGCTAAGATGGATTCCATTTGTCTTGTTCTTGCTCTTGTTGCATACAAGCACTGGGAAGTGCATCACATGGATGTCAAGAGTGCTTTCCTTCATGGAGATCTAGAGGAGGATATCTACATGAAGAAACTTGAGGGGTATGTTGAAGGCTCTTCACTAGTGTGCAGATTGAGGAAGTCCTTATATGGACTCAAGCAAGGTCCCTGATCTTGGTATGCAAAGATGGACTCCTTCCTTCTGTCACAAGATTTCATGAGATGAAATATGATTCAAATGTCTATATGAGACATGATGGTGACTCTCTGCTCCAGATTTTTCTATATGTTGATGATCTATTAATTACATGGAGCAACACTTCATGCATCAGAAACAACTTTTCATAACTCCTTCAACATGTCAGATCTTGGATTGTTGAAACAATTTCTTGGTCTTGAAGTCACTCAGAGTGATTCAAGAATCAAGGTTGCACAGTCCAAGTATGTTTCATATATTCTTGAAAGGTTCCATATGAGCGAATACAAACCAACAACATTTCCTTTTCTTTCAGGGATCAGCCTTGAGGATGGTTCTTTCACACCTCTGGTGGATAGTATAGTGTATCGATAGTTTATTGGGAGTCTATTATTTCTTACACACACTCGACCTGATATTTCCTATGCAGTCACTCCTGTCTCCAGATACATGCAAGAGCCTCATGATATTCACTAGAAGGCAGCAAAGAGGATCTTGAATTAGTTGCAAGGGACAAATACCTATGGTATTCACTATGCAGTTGTATCTCCTCTGAACCTTGTTGGCTATACTGAATCAGATTGGGATGGAGACAAATCAGATCGAAATTCAACATCTGGTTTTGTTTTCATGATTGGATATGGACCTATCTGTTGGTCGAGAAAAAAGCAGGCTGCTTTAGCTCTCTCTTCAGCAGAGGCTCAGTACATAGGTGCATTCAATGTAGCCACGCAGTGCATCTGGTTGCGGGGCATCTTGTCAGAGTTTGGGATTCGATTCAGTACTCCACCAGTCATCTATTGTGACAATCAGAGTGCTATCAGGATTTCTACAGATCCAGTTCTGAGACAAAGAACCAAACACATCGAGATACAAATGCATTACATCCTAGGATTGGTGCATGATCGGACCATCACACTGCTCTACCTTCCGACGGAAGAGAAAATTGTAGATATATTCACTAAGACATTCTCAGTGAAGAAGTACACTTACCTTAGATCTCTTCTTGGTGTGAGTGATGTACATGATTGATTATCCAACCACAGTCTATCTTGAGGGGGGGGATTTCTTCCCACTGTTTTTTTCCCTCTTTCCTCACTTTATTTATTTAGATTGTTGTGTGGGGTGACCTTTGGTCTTAGTCACCATGGCCCTACCAGTAGTTCCTTCAGTTGTTCCTCATAGTTTGGCTTGCGGGGGGTGTTGGAATATTCTCACCATCATTTTTTATATTTGCATGTCTTCATGCATTCTGCATGCATCAGTTATCATGCATGCATCCAATCATCAGTATGGTAGTCTCCCAACACCTAGTCCTTATTTTGCAGCCCCCATGAGCTTGCTTCTGTTCAGTTTTATCTCTCCTATCCACTGATACGCCCTCGTTTTCATTGCTGGAGTAAAAGTGCGCCCTCTTCCATCTATTTAGGAGATTCTTCAATTAGTTCCATGATTAGTGAATATGTTCCTTGATTTGAGGACTGGTTACTAGTTTAACTGACTGAACCACTTAGATAGACCTTTAGAGAGACTAAATCAGCTATACTGACTACTAACAGCTCCTCATGCGCCCTCATTGGAGTCTCCTTCCCTAGACTAGTGCTCATGCCCTCAGTTAGACTTAGTTAGACTCATTTGACTGACTATTAGACTATTTGTGACTACTGCCATTGGTTGGATGATGTCTCCAATGCTATCCAAGCCACACATTGAGGAGAATTTGAATGACCTTAGAGGCATTCGAATCCATTTCATTGTATTCAGTTATTATTCACTATTCAGAGTGCTAGCTTATAGTTGATGTATGATACAACGGTTTTTTTCATTTTCTGTGTTAATGAGTGATTATTGATTCAACATTTCTTCTTCTCTTCTCTACTATTCTTGAGTGAGTTTTAGTGAGGTTTTCTCCAGCTGTGTGATCTCTCCTATAAAATATCACAAGGAGACTGTAGACCTGTGAGGAAACCTCAGCGCATAATCAACTAGATACGCACCCACACAATTCTATATCATTAATCAATAGGTTTAGATCCCCACCTAAGATCAACCCCAAATCATTACATAGTTCATCTTCAAAACAATGGGACCAAAATTCTTCTCGAAACAAGTGAAGACTGTTGTGGGGAAAATGAACCTATAGTTCAGGGGAGAAACTACCAACTTACGGTGATAAAGATAGACTTACAATCATTCTACAAGTACAACAAATAACTGAAGAGATTAGGGTTTAGAGATGTATGCACCTCATTCAGAAGGTTGATCCTAGCTTTTCCTTCCTTGCTCTTCAATGCCATCTAGTATCGCAATGTCCACACCTGCAAAACAATTTGATACCTTTCTCAAATACATTTGACTACATATATAACACTGATATCCATAACATAACGAGACATCAAATTATAATCAAACAGTAATCAAATCTGAGACATACAAATAAGTCATATTTGGAAAGAGAAGAACGTCTGATCTTTATTAATGAATGAAAGCAAGTACATAAAGTTATACCTTCTTTCAAGCTTGGCACTTCACGAAACCTAGATTCAAGGTCTCCTGCTTCCGTTCTCCAAGGATCCTAGCCTCTAATCAGCAGTGCTAGGGTTTATCAGAAACTAAGCACAAGAGAGGGGGATGAAGGTCTCCATTCCTCCAACATAACAATGTTATAGATTTGGTCCCCTCACATGGCCCTTCTACCCTCCTTATATAGTTAGTGAAGGAGAGGAGAAGAAGTTATAACCGCTCAGGAGGTTCCCCAACCAACTTAACTTACCCAATTTTCGATATTTTGGCTAAAACAAGGGTGTACTCTACTCTACAGTAGACAAAGTAGCGTACAGGTGGAGGTGAGCATTACTTTAATAAAGCAGAGTAGGGTATACACGCTTCTATCATTCCTGTGTACCAGCGCCCATGTTGAAAAATGGCCAAAAACAGGCTTTTCTGCTAATTTTCAGGAGATGGTTTGGTTTGGAAAAATGTTCCTAAGGGTCATAAACATCAAATGGGTCAAGAATGAGGTAATTTCAACCATTTTTAGTGTCCCAAATGACTCCTCCATCCACAAGTGTCCTATTGTGTGACTGAAACTTGATCTCAAGAAATGTCGTCATGCAACCAAGGGAAGCAAGTGTCGTCACAGACGGAGAGGTGTCATTTCAAGCTACAACAAAGACCAAAGCAATTCAGCTACAATATCAAAAGCTCAACATCTCAAACAAGACCATGAAGAAGGATACTTGCAACGAAAGAAGAAGCTTCAAAATTCACCTTCATCAAGTTCCAACTAGATACCATACACTCCTCAAAAAACCCTTCGCATCCACCGAACAAGCATTCCATCCCAACAAAATGGATGTAATCACCTCCTTCGCTTTGATACTAACCACCATAGTTTCTTAAAGGAATAGAACATAAGGTTTAATCAACCCTAAGAGGTGTCTCATAACATATACCTTTAGGACCCACCAAAACCCCTTATATTCAAGGAATGCAAGATCATTAGGAAATACTCATGGAGGGATTCCATGCTCTAAGGGCCCTAGAACCAACATGAATGCTACATACAAGAAACTCATCCACCCTAAAATCCTTAGGAAGTTTTAGCTACCCAAGTGTGAGTGATTCTAAGACTTCTTCCATTGAGTAAAATTTAACAATTTAAAAAAATGTATATATATGTAGAGAAGATTTTTTAGGGAAAAGCTGAGTCCTAGCGAAGCATTAAACTTAAATAGTCATCTAAAAGCCACAAAAAGCTATAAAAAAAAACTCCTATGAAATAGAGCAACACTACCAAAATACCTAAACTAAAAAAACTCTTATCAAATATCTAGAGTAGCACTACCAAAACAACCATAATATTTGCAACAACATTGCTCTATGTTCCAAATAGATAAGAGACATACCTATGATCTCTCATTGTGACTATGAACTATTTATTTAACATGCACCTACCTTGTCTCTTTCATGTTCATGATCATACTTATATATAAAAATTCCATAGATTGACAATATAGTTGATTTCTCTTTGCATTTCCTAAAATATCAAAGAAAATAAGAAATTACACAGCTTTGATTTTTCTTTGCATTTCCTAAAAATTGCCAGGGGGTTTTATTGATATCTTCTTCAAATTGAAACATGCCAAATTTTTTGATCACTTTATTAGGATCATTTGTGATACATATGGAACAAACCCTCTTTACATACTACCCAATGTTTGGGCAGATGAAACTGGAGCAGTCACATTTCTATTGATTGATGGAGGAGTGAACGGAATAGAAGTTCTTAAAGGTGAAAGATCATAATCAGAATGTGAGTGATGTAATTGTTCTCGTATTTGTTGAAGTGTTCTTCTTCTCCTTCTAATTTCAACAAATTTCAATTATGGATATGTCCCTCTAATTCTACGTGATGGACGAGTATTTAGGAACATAAAATCAATGTCAAGGTTCAAGGTTCCTATCAGATCTAGGAGGTAAGTGTGGTTGTTCCTCTCTACCAATCTCTAGCCTTATGACTTCCCAGGAATTCTCAAGTTGTTGAATAGTTTGAGCAGTATCTATGATATGCTCAAAGAGGCAATAAGGAAGGCTAGTTTGATCTTGGAATCCTAAAACAATGTTAGGTTGTCATTTAGTAGGTTGAGTCATGAATAATGAAATTAGGGAAAAATAATCAACTTGCTGCAATTGTGGAAGTAATTCATACCAAATACGAGCTAGCAATAATGAGAACCATAATATATAGCTGACAAACTAAAAGTAAAATACTAAATTCAACATCATGCATAATCTGGGAAGTTAATGATGTTGATGTATATGTAACTTCGGAATGTATTTCATATATGTATATTGTACTCCTATAGAGATGGTATTATTCTTCTATACGGAAGTGTTTGTATTCCTATAGAGATGTTATTATTCCTCTATACGGAAGTGTCGTCATTTATATTGTAAGTGTCGTAACTTATACTTGATGGGTTATTAGACCACCTTGTTGGGGTCGACCCTGTATAAGTCATGTGGGTCGAAGGGTTATTAGACCACCCTATTGGGGTTCGGCCATGTGGGTCAAAGGGTTATTAGACCACCCTATTGGGTGTCGGCCCAGTCAGCATTATGTTATGTGGTTAAGTTAAGGCCGACCTAGTAAAGGTTATTAGGCAAGTCAAGTCAAGTATAAATAGAGTGCGGGAGACACTCTATTTCATCAGATTATTCTCTCTCACACTCTCGGGAGAGTGGCACACTTGTGGAGGAGGAGAAGCTGCTACTAGGATATGTCTATCTCTTATTCTTGGGTTGTATCATTGCTCTATCTATCTCTGAAGAAGTTATTGGGGTTTTTCACCTTTATGGTTTTCCCCAAGTAAACTCTGTATCTCTTATGTGCTTGCATTATTGTGTCCATGATTGATATGCTATAGATATGTTGTACATGTTGTTATCTCAGTTAAGATCCTAGATTAGAATGAAGTAAATTCTGAAAAATTACATGGTATCATAGCTAGCCTGAAAGAAGGCATGGTATGGCATGTATGACACTTGTTGCAATTGCGAAGCTAGGGCTTGATATAGAAAAAACCAGTCATCGTAGAACTTTCGCTATAAATAAATTTTGGCAAGGTTTCAGGGTTTGAAAATCATACAGGGCGAAGCTAAGATCCCCATGTACCTTTTTTCCAAAGGAAAACCTCTAATTCGTTGTACTTTGTGATTTATGATCTGTACAATAAAGGAATTCTGTCTCTTCCAGATCTCAGTCATAAACATGTGACCTTGGAAAAAAGGTCATAACTTGGGCTAGGAAGCTCCAAATGAAATTTCGTAAAAAGTGACAAGTAGTACACAGACTGTAATTTCTCAGGTAATGTTTTCAGAGGCTGAAACTTAACCAGTGACATGTGGAACACCGTACAAGTTTGCTCTCCCGTTTTATCCCATAAACATGTCACGTTGCGACACTTGGAATAAATATCTCTCAGAGAATCCGTTTGAGGTCAAACCTTTGGGGTTGGAAAGATGACAGGTCAGGGTATCACAATAAAAAATTTCAGACCCTGTGAATCAAAGAGTTCGGAGTTACACCAGAAACAATCAAGTACATATTTCTGTCAAAACATAATTAATTTTTAGCACCTTCATTCATGGCTTCCGGAATTTAGGGTTTCGGAGAAAGTTGGAATTTTTGTAATCGGAGACTACGGATGAATGATACTCATCAAAATCGAAATTTAGAGACCAATATCATAATTTTTGGTTGGGAAGAAGGCCGAGCTTGATCAGACCCTACTTCGGGCCTTTGATCGTAAAAGTGGAAAATTAGGGCTTCTGCAAAAATGGAAATTTTTGAAATCTGTGACCACGGCTAGAAGCTCTTCAGAAAAATAGAATCTTTGAGATTTGGATCGAACCTTTTGATTGGGAAGAAGGGTGGGCTTTATCAAACCCTTGTTCGGGGTCATGTCCAGTGAATCCAGAAGTTTCAAAGGCAAATTTGAGGGGTGAAACTTTGCAGTTTTCAAATTATGAGTATACCAGCTTGATCGGCTCATCAAGGCACATATTTATATCCTTTCAAAAGTTTTAAATTCAAAGTTTGAATTTTTAGGGTTTCTCTGACAAACCCTAATTCAGCTCCAGATCCAGTTCCTACAAATCAAGTGGATTGGGTTAATCCTATAAGAGAATGGATTGGTCACCTGCATAAGTGAAGAAGTTCCTGTTTCAGAGGGAGATGAGGCTAAGGCCTTACATAAGAAGATTATAAGCAATCTCGACAGGTATGACTCATCCAGGTATGTTTCGAGATTTGTTCATGATTAAGTTTATGGTATGTTTGTCTTCATGTTATTACGGTTAGTACAATCTTGATTAAATTTAGACTTGTCATATCACCTTAATAAAATTATGAATGCATGATAGAAGATATTAATTGATTAGGGTGTTGACACTTATGATTGTACTAATGCATTATGGTGTTGTATGAGGTTTATGTTGTCCGCTAACATGAAAAGTACACCAAGAAAGCCAAATCATGTTCTAGTTCAAGAACATATGATCATGAGGACATGAGGACAAAGATTCATCCATTGTCATGAATCACTTAGAAGATCTATTTGCGAGGTATGTATAACTTGGTTCTATAATGGTTAACCTATGAGATATGCAGGTTACTAGCACAAGTCATTGAAGAGAACAAGAAGACATCATGTGGGTATGTTATACATAACTAGCTAACATACCAATCTAGGTATGTTTTTCCTATATCAAGTTAGAATCCTACCTTGTGTTAGGATCCCTTATATAAGTATACTTGGTATGATTGGTTATGTTTATTCATAAATTTAGAAATGTAAGTAATCAAGGGTTTATGCATTTTAGGTCTCTTATCTTGATTGATGATTTAACTAACCAGAAGAGTCCTATGATCAAATAAGAATATGCATGAGTAAAAGAAGACTTCCCTGAAACATTGAATACTAATGTTTATTATCTGTGTTTGAAATGATCATGACAATACATGTTTAATATTATTGTGTTTTGATAGTATTAAGATTATACTAATGAATGTGTGATTATGTATGAGACCTCGAGGATAACACAATGATGATACTAATAAGCATGCATAGTGATGGATACAAGTTCAAGGACAGGTAATCCAAGAAGCAAAGATCAAGAGGGAGCACACTCCAATTGTTCCTGCAAGGAAGCAAAGATCAAGAGAGAGCACACTCTAGTTGTTCCTGCAAGGAAGCAAAGATCAAGAGGGAGCACACTCCAGTTGTTTCCTACAAGGAAGCAAAGATCAAGAAGGAGCACACTTCAGTAGTTTATGCAAGGATGCAGATATTCAGAGGGAGTTGACCACTTCTCACAATCCACATCAGAATGGAGTTGCAGAAAAGAAGCAAAGACTGAGAGGGAGTCAACCCAACAAACAAACAAAGATAAGTATTTGAATTATCATTCCTTGCATATTTTATTGTTTAAATAATACTATTCAATAATGTATATACTCATGTTCCTAGAATTAGGTTGTGTATTATGCATAGTATACTACTAATATACATGGGTAAGTGGCCTATGGCACTGTACAGCATTCCATTGCTACTTATCTAGAATGAAACCTCTTTGCTGACATGTTGGGAGTTGTGCACACTCTTAACAATGTTCTGGTAGAGATTGGAAGGCATCTAGAAAGTTACGGGATATGGACAAATGTTGTATTGAAGCATTGGCTAAGATAATTGCATGACTGCATGACATATTTCTTTATGTGTAAGAATTTGTTTTGAAAACTATGAGATGTTTTATAATCATGCAATTTAACTTGTTGTGTAGTCAAGATCGTATACCATCACCTACAAAAGAAGGACTACAACATTTGTTCAGCAACAAAGTTATCTATTGAAAATATTGAAGATATTGAAGTTCCTAGGATCTGGGAAGAATGTCATGATCGAGGAGTACTAGTCGATCATGAAGATGTTTGGGATGCAGTCCCAAGACCTGAAGGGGAGTCTGTAGTGACTTCCAAGAGGATATACAAGATCAAGCATGCTGCAGGTGGTAGCATAGAGACTTTTGCTCCTGTAGCTAGATACATTTCCATTAGATCCATACTTGCTCTGTCTGCAGTGATGAAATGGAAGATACACCAGATGGATTTCAAGACAGTTTTCTTGAATGGTGTAGTTGAAGAAGAAGTGTACATGGAGTAGCCACTTGGTTTTGAGACACATAACAGGGAGTCATATACGTGCAGAACTTGGTATGGTAGGATAGACAGCTTTCTATCTAGTTTGGGCTTTACCAAGAGTAAAGCGGATTCCAACCTTTACTACAAGGTTGAGGAAGGAAATTTAGTGATACTACTTTTGTATATGGATGACCTGTTTATTACAGGTAAAGATAGATTGATTGTCGACACGCAGCGGAAGCTTGCTGCTGAGTTCAAGATGAAGAACTTGTGGATGATGCACTATTTTTTAGGTATGGAGGTGTGGCAGAGTGTAGATGGAATCTTCCTTGGACAAGGGAAGTATGTAGTAGAGATCTTGAAGAGGTTCGGGATGATGGACAGCAAGGCCATGGCCACACCTATGGCATCAAACTTGAAGCTTTTGTGTGATGCTTCATCTGAGCCGGTTGATATCACTATGTATCATCAGATGATTGGGTCCTTGATGTACCTGATGAACACAAGACCAGATATTTGCTTTGCGGTGAACACATTGAGCCAGTTCCGGATGGATTCGAGGAGTGTTCACCTGGTTGTTGTAAAGCATATTCTGAGGTACCTGAAGGGTACAGTTGATTATGGGATCAAGTATGATGCGAATCAAAGGTTTAACCTATAGGGTTATGTTGATTCAGATTGGACAGGCAGTGCTGCAGATAGGAAGAGCACTTCTGGGTGCTGCTTCAGTATGGGATCAGGTGTGATCTCTTGGTTTAGCAGGAAGCAATCCTGTGTAGCACTGAGTACAGCTGAAGCAAAGTATGTTGCAGCCTGTTCGGCTAGTTGTGAATCAGTATGGCTTCGGAAGCTACTGTCTAAGTTATTTGATCTACCGCTAGAGACTACTGGTATATTTTGTGAAAACCAGAATTGTGTGAAGCTGTCTAAGAACCTAGTGTTCCACGACAGGTCGAAACACATAGAGATCAAATATCACTATATCAGGGATATGGTGCAGAGAGGAGCTGTGAAGCTCCTGTATGTTGCGACGGATGAGCAGATTGCAAATGTATTGACGAAGCCACTAGCCAGAGTGAAGTTCGAGTACTTCAGAGAGAGGCTTGGTGTTCTTCAGATCGATGACACTTCGCGGAAGAAGTGATGGAGACATTTGCTGTAGCCATTCCTAGCATGGTGGAAGGGGAATCCTTCACATGGCTGTGGATGTAAGCACTGGATGATGAGCATCATGATGATACTCCAGTTACTGCTGTGTATATGCATCGGGATGATGCTGGATATGATCAGTTGAATCATTTATATGTATATGTATGTATGCATCATGTTAGATGCTTGGACCATGTATCTGTATATGTATTAGGTGGATACGATTGTATGATCAGGTAGATCATGTATGTTGATATATATTAGGTGGATACATTGTATGATCAAGTGGATCATGTATCTATGTATGTATCAGGTAGATACATTATATGATCAGGTGGATCATGTATGATGATATGTATCAGGTAGATACTTGGTATGCATCAAGTCGATGCATTGTATGATCAGGATGATCATGGATGACGAGCTTCAGGATGTTTCTCCAAATGACATGCATCAGGACGATGCAGTGATGATGATCAAGATGATCATATGTGTTGACATGTATCAGGTGGATACATTACATAATCAGTTGGATTATGTGTGATGAGTTCCGAAGACACAGATGCACATGAGCTTTTTGGACATGGTTGTAGATGTGTTCTCCCATGGTCGCAATGTAATTGTTGGGATTTTCCGACATGGTGGCAGATGTGTTCTCCCATGGTCGTGATGTAATTGCCAGGTCCATTCGAGCAATGTTGTAGATGTGTTCTCCCATGGCTGCGATATAAGTGCTGGGGCCATTCGAGCATGGTTGTAGATGTGTTCTCCCATGGCTACAATATAAGTGATGGGGCCATTATAGCATGGTTGTAAATGTGTTCTCCCATGGCTGCAATATAAGTGCTGGGGCCATTCGAGCATGGTTGTAGATGTGTTCTCCCATGGCTGTGATATAAGTGCTGGGCCATTTGAGCATGGTTGTAGATGTGTTCTCCCATGGATGCAATATAAGTGTTGTGCCATTCTCGCATGGTTGTAGATGTGTTCTCCCATGGCGTAGATGTAAGTGCTGTGTCATGTGCATATGGGTTGTGCTTCATGAACGATGATCATGAGTATCAAGATGATACTTTGTGGCCGTGGATAGGTTGTGCAGTAGCATGTAAAAGGTCCTGGGAGATCCAATAGGTTGAGTTGTGTGCTCGTAATTAGTCCTGGGATGCTCTTTCGAGGTTTTGTTGACTCACGTAATAAGTCCTGAGGATTCCACAGTATGGCCAGTGATGATGAAGACCTGCAGGTGGTGGGCCTACATCCAGTATGAAAAAGAACTGGCTCTGTAGAACTTCCTATGACGAGTAGATTCAGAGATTGATTGAGATAGCAGCAGCAGTGACGAAGACGATTATCCAGTGACGATGATCCAGAGAAGAAGACTTGTGCTAGAACACCTTTGTCGAGAAATACCTTCCTAGTTAAGAGGGAGTGTTGATGTATATGTAACTTCGGAATGTATTTCATATATGTATATTGTACTTTTATAGAGATGGTATTAGTCCTTTATACGGAAGTGTTTGTATTCCTATAGAGATGTTATTATTCCTCTATACGGAAGTGTCGTCATTTATATTGTAAGTGTCGTAACTTATAATTGATGGGTTATTAGACCACCTTGTTGGGGTCGGCCCTGTATAAGTCATGTGGGTCGAAGGGTTATTAGACCACCCTATTGGGGGTTGGCCATGTGGTTCAAAGGGTTATTAGACCACCCTATTGGGTGTCGGACCAGTAAGCATTTTGTTATGTGGTTAAGTTAAGGCCGACCTAGTAAAGGTTATTAGGCAAGTCAAGTTAAGTATAAATAGAGTGCGGGAGGCACTCTATTTCATCATTCTATTCTCTTTCACACTCTCGAGAGAGTGGCGCACTTATGGAGGAGGAGAAGCTGCTACTAGGAGATGTCTATCTCTTATGCTTGTCATTGCTCTATCTATCTCTGAGGAAGTTATTGGGGTTTTTCACCTTTATGGTTTTCCCCAAGTAAACTCTGTGTCTCTTGTGTGCTTGCATTATTGTGTCCATGATTGATATGTTGTACATGTTGTTCTCTCAGTTAAGATCTGAGATCAAATTGAAGTAAATTCTGAAAAATTAACAAATGATAGGATTTTTTATATTTTCTTTTAAAACAAATGAAACAAAATAAGAAAAATAAAATAATTTTGTAATGTCCCTTAAATCCGAAAATAATTTGATTATTATTATTATTATGGGGTATTAATATCATTAAGATCTAAGGTTCATAAAAATTAACTTCAGCACTGTGTGAAAATGTTGATATTGATACTGAAATACTTTTCCGTTAACTTGTATTTTCAATTGTGATAATTTCGATGTTTAATTGTAGTATGGTATTCGTATCCATACTCAAGCTATATTAAAACTGTCACTCTGCTAATGTTATTTACTCTACTCTGTTACAATGATTTTATGTTGGTTTTGATGTATAGCTTGAACTCTTTGTGAAAATGTCCTGATAACTATGTTTATTTATGGTTTCACTATAACTGGATTTGTTGGGTTAGTATTATAACTCCCCAATTCGGGTGAAGGGTTCTTGTGGAACCTAGGATTACTTAGCTTCTTATATGAGCTAACACATTTGTAACGTTTGTATCACAGGTGCCTATGAAATAGTCCTAAGTAATGCAAAGGGAATCTAACCAATGCTAAGGTTCTTGTGCATCACATGTGAGTGTGTAAGAGTTGTAATCGAACTCCAACTATAGGGATGGGGGTAGAAATATTGAAATTGTAGTGGAGGTGGTTGAAGATTTTAATTCCATCATGTGATGGTCCTAAGGCAGGACTCCACGATGGAAGTATGATAAAACCCCTAAACCATTACGAAAATCCTATATTGTTCTAGCACTTGGGAGGGAGAGCATAAGCTCTCGGCCTTTCTGTAGCTTGGAGGGAAAGGCATTCACATGACCAGAGCTTCACTCTTGGTCTGTGCGTTCTCTCAGTAGTAAAGTATTGTGGTGGAAAATTAACGAAGTGAACCAGGTAAGATCTTTGCAATCCACTATTTCTTTAGTGAATCGTAAATGTCATAAATCTTGGTTTAGTTGTATATTTAACTTAAATGTTTGATGTTTGTTGTCAGGAGGGTTTCACAAGGACTCATGGAGAGTGCTTGGTTGGGTTTAGACACGCAGGCTTTGTAAATCTCGAGCCGGTGGCCCTAGTAAGGCCCGAGTTTCCATGGAACACCTTAGTTTGTGAGATGCTTGTGATAAGTGGGTCTTTCTTTGATTTCTAGGTAGTGAGTGTGGTTGGTGCCTAGCTGCGCTATGGAGTGACAAGGAGTTGTAGCACGCCCGGTCTATTCTATTGTGAGGTCTGTTTAAATATTGTCTTTCAGTTTTAGAGTATGTTGTTTAATGAAATTACCTCTGGGCGTAGTTGTGAAGGTTTTGTACTGGATTTCACTGTGTTCGGAAGCATTAGCTTCAGACTATACGCCTTTGTTTGACTATGGTCTTTATACTAAACTTCTTGAGAATGTGTATCTAAGTTTTGATTGCTATGTGAGTTAATGTTGTAATTGGTACTTTGTGAGTTAATGTTGTAATTGGTACTTCCATGGTTCTATGTGTTTGAAAGGGAGTTGAACTCCACCGAGGTTCTAACTTTTAAATATTGTCTACGTTTATTTTATTTAAGGTGAAGACTCTGTTGTGTAAACATTTTGTTTTCATGTTGAACGTTTATGGGCAAGGCCTTGTTTAATTTTATACTAAACTCTTGTTGGTGGTAAACTTTGTGTCAACTATTTGATGAATAAATAGTCGGCTCTTTCATGCTTTAGATAGATTTGGAATTGTTCGTAGTTTATTTGTAAATAGTAGTATGTAACTACTCAACGCTGTGAGCGTGATATCAATCTTGTAGGTGCTTTCGTGTTTATCTTAAAAGTTTAACTATGCGGTAGTTCTTTATTTACTCAGCTATGGTTGTAAGGTCAAAGCCTTAGTTATGTCTAAACATTTTCTTTTAAATATTTTTAAATAGGAACAGCATGGCATTTAGCCAACGATGTGCATAGTATTAGGGAGTCAAGTTTAAAAATATGGAAACACTGATAGCGTGGACTGAAACTCCAAGAGATTCGTTCCCTGAACTAGAGAAAGGTTTGTGAGTTTTGATCTGTTTAGAATAACCTATGGTACTCTATCTTACTATTTATGTTTACTGTTGGCATGTAAAATGCTTGGTTAAAACGATAGTTAAAAGGGTCTAGGGTTTTGTGAAATTGATGGTCAACGATTTTATTTTAAATTAAAAAAGAACATGGTAACTCGTAAGGAGGCCTTGTTGCTAGTTGTTTGTTGTTTAAGTTTGAAAATCCCGCGTGGATGATTGAGTTGTAATAATTGATGATTATTAAACTAGGTTTTAAAAAGCAGATCTCTGGCACGAGCTTGTTGCTAGAGCGACCTTTGCAAGAAATTGACTTTGCCCTGTAATTTAAAAGGCTAAATAATTATTTACTTTTAATGTTGTTGTAGCAGTTCTAGGATCTACGATTCTTGTGTTAAGATTCTGTGTGGAACAAATGATGTTTATTATGTTTGGAAATAATTTACCATAGACTTTATGAAATGAATAATTATAGATTTGATTTTTGTAGTCGAATGTAGAGTTTGAAAGTAGAGGCTTGGGGTTTGAAGGTTTTGAATAAGTCTGAGAAGTTTATTTTCTAGTTTATAAAAGGAAAAAGAGATCTACCCTAGGTTTAGTCTAAAAAATAAAATAAAACTTTTTAAAGGCTAACCTATCTATAAAATTTATTAAGTAAAACGCAGGGTACCATGACTAAATAATTTTGTCAATGGACCAACAGAAATAGATAATTTATTTAAAGTTCATGAAGGAAAATTTGCAGCTTTCAATGGTTATCTTAATAAATATAAAACTCAACCTGTAATCCTATTTAAGAACAGAGACAAAACCTGATATAGGGAAAGTGTAAACCTATTACATGAGGTTGAATTGCTTGCAGTATCTCTATAACCCTGCACACTTCAAACACAAATTAATAGGAAATACGCTTTAGCTGACCTGTGGAGTGGTAACTAGATAACGTCAGAATTGCCACGTTCCTCCCAACCTTTGACCTAGAACCATTCCTGGTTCTTAATCAGATCACCCACGAGTTGGTTCCAACATGCAAGAAAATCTAGAACATCTAAGGATAAGGATGTTGGTATCTTGGAGATACTCTATGTATCTTCTTAGTACAAGGCTTGGAATTCTCTCCAATCCCATCCAAAAATAATGATCAGATGAGGTGCCCTGTCTTGGCTCTTGCCCTTATATAGGTTTCTTCGGAATGGGGCAGTTTTGTTATCTTGAGTTAACATCAATATTTTAATACCTTCTTGAATTCAACTCCTAGTTTGAACTATATGTAATTTATTTAGAAGATTATAATTTTTGATAACTTGAACCTTTTAATTTGTTTCTATTTGAGTTTTAGAAGAAAAAAATTTAGTTTATTTAATTAGTTTATATATATATAGACTTCACTTATTAAATTTTGTTTATCTTTTATTTCTTTTCAATTAACTTCACACACACACACACACACACACACACACACACACACACACACACATATATATATTAATTTCATATATGTATATAGACTTCACTTATTTAATTTATTAATCTTTTATTATCCATGCATCATATAACATAATTGTTTATTTGATGCTTCCTTAGTTTATGTTAATTCTTTAACATGGCCTCATGTGGGGTTTGGTCGTTCAACTAAGATAGGTGGCTCTAGATCCCCTTGCATGTTGGATTACCTTGTATTTGTGGCAGTATATTCCAGTCCTCGATGAGAGATAGATTGTTATTAAATTAATCAATTTGAATAAGTATGATGAACATTGGTGCTATTCAGAGTCTTTCCAACTCAACACCTTTAAGTAAGGTAACCCCTAATGCTATTTAGAGCTTATGCTCAACACTCTCAAATGGGCGTTACACTAGTACAATACCAGAGCCTTTTCTCAACACTAGTACTAGGATGCATTTGTAAGATACACCTAGGGATACAATGGCCAAAGATCCGATGCTCTATAGGTTATGCTCAACATCATGTTGGAGTGCTCCAAGGCTTATGCCCAACACTAAATGATTTTTCTGTTGGGGTTAACTATGTGCTCTAAAGCTTATGCTCAACACATAGTCTTGTAACCCATGTGCTCTAGGGATTATGCCCAACACATCATAGAAGTCAATCATGTATACCAGAACTTTTGCACAGTACATAACAAAGTTCATATTAGTATATTAGGGCTTTTATCCAACACATAATAAACATCAACTAAGTACATCGGCGCTTATGCCTAGTACATAAAAATAATCCGTGTCCATCAAGGCCTATGCCCAATATATATATAACAAAAGTAAATGATGTGCATTGGAGCTTACACCCAATATATGTAACAAAAGTAAAACATGTGCATTGGGGCTTATGCCTAGTATCTATATAATCAAAATAAATCATGTGCATCGGGGCTTACGTCCAATATATAAAATAATCATAGTCAAAATTTTGGGATATTACATCCCTCCCCTCTTAGAACAACACCATCCCGGTGTTCGAGGGACTGGAAATGAAATCATGAAATAAGGCAAGGTAAGCCTCCTTCATGGTGGTTTCATTCTCCCATGTGTCCTCATCAGGCCCGAAGTGCCTCCATTGCACTTTTAGTTGGACGATAGTTCACTTCCTAATTTGTACTTCCCTCTTGTCCAATATGTGAAGGGGCTCTGGAATAAAGTCCCCCTCTAGTTCTACCTGTAACAAGGACCAATCAATCACATGCTTAGTAGCATAGACATATTTCTTTAATAAAGATGTGTGAAAAACATTGTGAACTTTTACGTGATCTGGAAAGGCTAATTCATAAGCCATTGGCCCCTTCTTGGCCAATATCTCAAAGGGTACACAAAATCTGGGGGCCAACTTTCCTCATTTCCCCAAGCTCAAAGAGCTCCTCTTTGTCTTCACTTTTAAGAAGACATGTTCGCTGACTTGGTAATCTTTTTCTTTTCTCTTCTTATCTGCATAACTTTTCTGATGGTCCTGTGCCTCTTTTAGGTTCTGCTGCACTTTGGTGACTAATTGATCTAGGTCTTTTAGTAAGTCTAGCCCTAGCATGAGTTTGTCTATTGGTCTATCCCAAGTCACCGGTGTCCTACACTTCTTGCCATAGAGTACCTCGAAGGGACTCATCTTGGCAGAGGTCTTGTACCTGTTGTTGTATGCAAACTCTGCAAGGTGCAAGTAGTCCTCCCACTTTGTGGGATTGTTCATGACGTACATTCTAAGCATATCCTCTAAGATTTGGTTTACTCGTTTTGTCTACCCGTCTGTCTGTCTATGGTAAGTTGTACTGAATTTTAACTGTGTCTCCAAACTAGAGAATAATGATCTCCATTAATTACTAGTGAATTTTGTGTCTCTATCCGAGATGCTTTCCTTAGGTATCCCATGCAATCAGAAGGTTTCTTTTAGGAAGATGTCCGCAATGTGGACGGATTTGTATGTAGACTTCACTGGTATGAAGTGTGCTGCTTTGGATAACTTGTCGACCACCACAAAAATGGAATCATTTTGTTTCTTTCTTTTTGGTAATCCTGTAATGAAATCCATACTAATAACCTCCCATTTCCATTCTGGAATGGGTAGTGGTTGCAGCAACCCTGAAGGGTGTTGGTGTTCTGCTTTGACTAGTTGGCACTCCTGGCATTTGGCGATGAATAATGCTATGTCGGCCTTTAAATTAGGATAGAAGAAGTGTTTATTTTCTATCGATATCATCTATTGATATCCCGGATGTCCTGAGTAGGGTTTCTAATGAAACTCTGTTAAAATATTGGACCTAATGTATCCATTGTCCCCCGAGACATAGAGTCTTTCTTTCGACCATAACAACCCTGACTCATCGATCCTATATTCCTTTTGTTGTTGGAACAACCTATCCTCCTGAATCTTTTTAAGGATCTCGATATAGAATTGGGCATCCCTACTTTCCATTCCAATCCTGTTGTGCAAGTACGAATCGGTTTGACTCACAGTTACCTCATATAACATATGAGCTCGTCGACTTAAGGCATCAACGATTTTGTTTTCCTTCCCTTTTATGTGTTTCAACTCGAAGTGGTACTCACTAAGGAAGGCCAACCATGTGGACTACCTGGCATTTAGGTCCAGTTGGTCGAATAGATACTTCAAACTGATATTGTCCATTTTCAAGAGGAACTTCTTCCCCATAAGGTAGTGTCTCCACATATTTTAAGCGTGGATGATGGCAGCTAACTCAAGATTGTGCATGGGTAGTTTTGTTCATGTTCTTTTAACTTCCTTGACTCCTAGCAGATTGCAAAGTCATTCTGCATGAGGACTCCACTGAGTCCTTCTTTGCTTGCATCCGTGTAAACAACGAAATCCCCATCGGGATCAACAATTCATAGTATAGGTGCGCTAGTCAAAATTTGTTTTAGTTTATGGAATCTTTCTTCACATTTGGTCGTTCAAACGAATTTGTTTTCCTTTTTCTGTAAGGCAGTCATATGACAAGCAATCCATGAGAAGTTCTCAATGAACTTTCGATAGTGACCTGCTAATCCCAATAATGACCTTATGTCGGTGATGCAAGTAGGTGTAGGCCATTCCTTGATGGCTTTAATATTTTATGGGTTGACCGCTATTCCTTTCTCTAAAATGATGTGACCCAAATACTGTATTTGCGGTTTGAAGAAATCGCACTTGCTAAACTTGGTGTAAAGTTGGTGTTCCCGTAATACCTGCAACACAATTCAGAGATGTTCCTCATGTTCCTCCTCACTTTTGGAGTAAATCAGTATGTCATCAATAAAGACTAGTACACACTTATCCAAGTATTTACTAAAGATATTGTTCATCATGCACATAAAATTTGCTAGTGTGTTGGTCAATCATAAAGGCAACACCACAAACTCATAATGGCCGTATCGGATTCTAAAAGAGGTCTTACTGATATCTTCGTGACGGATCCTTACCTGGTGGTATCCAGATCGCAAATCGATCTTCGAAAACATCTTCTCTCCTCCGACTTGATCAAACAAATCATCTATCCTAGGGAGTAGGTATCGGTTCTTAATGGTCAGCTTGTTGCATTGCCGATAATCGATGCACATTCGCATCATTCCGTATTTCTTCTTTATGAAGAGTATCGGTGCTCCCCAAGGAGACACACTTGGTCAAATGTATCCTTTTTCTATCAACTCTTGTAACTACATTTTAAGCTACACCAACTCTAGTGCACTCATGTGGTATGGGGCCTTTGAAGCCGGTACTCATCCGGGTGTTAATTCTATGGAAAATTCTAAGTCCCTCTTGGGTGGAAGTCCTGGTATTTCCTCGGGAAATACATCTTTGAAATATACAAGAACTGGAAAATCCTCGATTTTCTATTCCCTCTCAGATTCTATGTTTTGAATGTTAATCGTAAAAAGTTTGCAACCCTTCCTTATGCATTTCTTTGCTTGTAGGGCAGATATCTATCTGACATAAACTTTCTTGGGTATGCCTTGAATCTTTCTTTGACTTCCTTGGCTGTCCGTGCATAAGATTGACCTGTTTAAACAATCAAGCATGACATGGTGTTGTTCCAACTATTCCATGCCTATAAGTACATCATACGATCCTAAAGGCGGGATATTTAAATCTACCTTAGTCAGAAAACCGTTCATATCGATCCCACATTTTGTTACTAGTTCTGAAACTGTGAAGAACCTGCAATAATTAATTAATGCAAATACACAAGATATCAAAAATAATAGAACTCAGAATCACTTTTATATTGATCACGGGCCACTTTGAAGGGGCAACCTCCTTTGAGCAAGCTCAATACAATTAACTTCACGGTGCCTTCATAGGCCTCAACACACACTTATATACTAAGTCTAGGCGCCAATACCATGGGTCAATACTATGTGTCAATACAAACCATGGGCTAAGTCTAGGTGCCAATACTATGAGTCAAAACCATGGGCCAATACAAACTATGGATCAACAAAACTATGGGAAACTTACAAAGCATATGCACCAACAACAATAACACAAACTTTGGATCAACAAATACTACGAGACGACTTACAAAGCATATGCGTCCAACAACAATATACTAACAAAGTAAAGACATGGATTCCTAACAGAAACCTTCCTCTTTGTACCAATGGCTAGTTGTACCGGCCATGGTTTCCTATGTTTCTCTTGGTTTAGCTTACATGTGTCGACTATTTTGGGGGAAACATAGCTTCGGCAAGCACCGGGGTTGATCAAAATTCAAATAGTTGTGTTTGAAATTTTACCTTCTATCTCGACCATGGTAGCCTAATGGTCTGCTTGTCAGTCGTCGAGTGCTGCATAGATCCTTGGTGACCCTTCCATGTCCCCTACGTTGGTTTTTCTTGTAAGTTGTGTAGAACTCCATCTGTTTTGTTTGGGAACTCTCTGAAGTAGTGAGGCCCTTGGAATTCCAGTAACTAACCTGAAGCGGGGCAGCCTTGGATCCTTTATTTATTGTTGGTTTGTTGGTATTTGATGCGGGCACATTTGGTCGTGCACCAGGTCTTTTGAATTTTATGTTTGGTGGGAAACTATTATTTTTTTTCCTACATCGCTATGGCCTAAATCCTGGTTTTCGGTTGTCGGAAAAGGACCTAAATTTGTCACAACTTCTGTTTATGTTTTCATTTCTCAGTTTTCCATGTTCATAACACAGTCTGGCTTTGTGCAATGTTATGTCTAGAGTTTTGGGTATGTCAAACTCAATCCTCTCTCGAAAATTTGGAGGGAGACATCCCAAAAATTGTTGTACCTTGACCTTTTCTTCCTTTATGTATGGCACATAGTGTAGCAGATCTAAAAATTTGTTGATAAAGGCATCCATGGTTAGGGATCCCATTCGTAGTTCATGGAACTCCTTTATCTTTTTGTCAAAGAACCTTTCTGACATATATTTTTCCTGAAATAACTTGCTGAAGGTACTCCATCTGATATCTTTTACTTTGTGATTCTTTCTATGCTTCATGTCTCTCCACCACCTGGATGCCTTTCCATTTAAGTTATAAATGGCCATTCGTGCCTTCATCTCATTGGAGTAATTGTGCACTCGAAAATATTTATTCATTCCCAAGATCCAATCTTCATCCTTTTCCCTTGTATTCATTTCTCCTTCATAGGTTGGGGCTTTGATCTTTCAGAATTCTCCCTATAGACTATCATCATTTTTCCGCCTTTTCTTGCAAGGGGAGGGTGAGCCATCAGTGGAAGAGCTTTCATAGTCCTCTTCCATGAATTCAGGTGTGTGTTCTTCTCTTCCCTCCTCCCCAGGACTACTGGTCCTTCTAGGTGATTATTGGTCTTTTATGATACTTTCAAACCATTAGTCCTTCTTTTAGATTTCCCTGGGTTTCACTATAACTAGATTTGTTGGGTTAGTATTTTAACTTCCCGATTAGGATGAAGGGTACTTATGGAGCCTGGGATTAATTAGATTCTTATATGAGATAACACATTTGTATCCCATGTTCCTATGCAATAGTCCTAAGTAATGGAAAGGGAATCTAACCAATGCTAAGGTCCTTGTGCATCACATGTGAGTGTGTAAGAGTTGTAATCGAAATCCAACTATAGGGATGGGGGTATAAAGATTGAAATTGTAGTGGAGGTGGTTGAAGCTTTTAATTCCATAACATGATGGCCCTAAGGAAGGACTCCACGACGGTAGTATAGTAAAAACCCTAAACCATTGCGAAAATCTTGTATTGTTCTAGCACTTAGGAGGGAGAGTATAATATCTCAGCCTTTCTGTGGCTTGGAGGGAGAGCATAATCTATCAGCCTTTCTGTGGCTTGGAGGGAAAGGCATGCGCATGACCAGATATTCTCTCTTGTTCTGTGCATGCTCTCAGTAGTAAAGTATCGTGGTGGAAAAGTCACGAAGTGAACCAGGTAAGATCTTTGTAATCCACTATTTCTTTAGTGAACCATAAATGTCATAAATCTTGGTTTAGTTATATATTTAACTTAAATGTTTGATGTTTGATGTCAGGAAGTTTTCACAAGGACTTCTGGAGCATGCTTGTCTGGGTTTGGACACACAAACATTGGAAATATCGAGCTGGTGGCTCTGGTAAGACCCGGGATTCCATGGAACACCTTGGTTTGTGAGATGCATGTGATAAGTGGGTATTTTTGGTGCCTAGATGTGTTGTGGAGTGACAAGGATTTGTAGCGTGCTAGGTCTATTCTATTGTGAGGTATGTTTTAATGTTGTCTTTCATTTTTAGGGTGATGTTGTCTAATGAAATTCCCTTTGGGCGTAGTTTTGAAGGTTTCGTATTGGGGTTCACTGTGTTCGGAAGCATTAGCTTTAGGCTATACGAATTTGTTTCAATCTGGCCTGTATACTGAACTGCTTGATAATGTGTATCTAAGTTTTGATTGCTATGTGATTTAATGTTGTAATTGGTACTTCCATGGTTCTCTGTGTTTGAAAGGGAGTTGAACTCTACCGAGGTTTCAACTTTTAAATATTGTCTACGTTTATTTATTTAAGGTGAATACTTTGTTGTGTAAACATTTTGTTTTCATGTTGAACGTTTATGGGCAAGGCCCTGTTTAAGTTTATATAGAAATCTTGTTGCTGGTAAACTTTGTGTCAACTGTTTGATGAATAAATAGTCGGCTCTTTCATGCTTTAGATAGATCTGTAACTATTCATATTTTATTTGTAAATAGTAGGATGTAACTGCTCGACGCTGTGAGCATGATCTCAGTCCTGTAGGTGCTTTCGTGTTTATCTTAAAAGTTTAACTATACGGTAGTTCTTTATTTACTCAGCTATGGTTGTAAGTTCAAAGCCTTAGTTATGTCTCAACATTTTCTTTTAAATATTTTTAAATAAGGACATCATGGCCTTTAGCCAACATTGTGCATAGTATTAGGGAGTGTTTAAAAGTCTGGAAACGTTGATAGCATGGACTGAAACTCCAAGAGATTCGTTACCTGAACTAGAGAATGGTTTGTGAGTTTCGATATGTTTAAAATAACCTATGGTACTCTATCTTACAGTTTCTGTTTACTATTGGCGTGTAAAATGCTTGGTTAAAACAATAGTTAAAAGGGTATAGGGTTTTGTGAATTTGATGATCAACGTTTTTATTTTAAATTAAAAAGAACGGGGTAACTCGTAAGGAGGCCCTGCTGCTAGTTGTTTGTTGTTTAAGTTTGAAAATCCCGCGTGGATGATTGAGTTGTAATAATTATTGAGTATTAAACTAGGTTTTAAATAGAAGAGCTCTAGCACGATCTTGCTTTGCTAGAGCGATCTTCGCAAGAAATCGACTCTACCCTGTAATTTAAAAGGCTAAATAATTATTTACTTTTAATGTTGTTGTAGAAGTTCTAGGATCTACGATTCCTGTGTTAAGATTCTCTGTGGAACAAACGTTGTTTAAGATGTTTGGAAATAATTTACCATAGACTTTATGAAATGAGTAATTATAGATTTGATTTTTGTAGTCGAATGTAGAGTTTGAAAGTAGAGGTTTGGGGTTTGAAGGTTTCGAATAAGTCTGAGAAGTTTGTTTTCTAGTTTGTAAACGGAAAAAGAGATATACCCTAGGTTTAGTCTAAACAATAAAATAAAACTTTTTAAAGGCTAACCTATCTATAAAATTTCGTAAGTAAAACCCAAGGTACCATGACTAAATAATTCTGTCAATGGACCAACAGAAATAGATAATTTATTTAAAGTTCATGAAGGAAAATTTGCAACTTTCAATGGAAATATTAATAACTATAAAACTTAGCCTGTAATCCTATTTAAGAACATAGACAAAACCTGATATAGGGAAAGTGTAAACCTCTTACCTGAGGTTGCATTGCTTGCAATAGCTCTATAACCCTGCACACTTCAAACACAAATTAATAGGAAATACTCTTTAGCTGACCTGTATAGTGGTAATCGAATAACCTCAGAACTACCATGTTCCTCCCAACCTTTGACCTGGAATCGTTCTTGGTTCTTAATCGAATTACCCCCGAGCTAGTTCCAGCATGCGAGAAAATCTAGAGCACCTAAGGACAAGGCTGTTGGTATCTTGGAGCTAATATTTGTATCTTCTAAGTACAAGGCTTGGAATTCTCTCCAATCCCATACATAAATAATGATCAGATGAGGTTGCCTCGCTTGGCTCTTTCCCTTATATAGATTTCTTCGGAATGGGGCAGTTTTGTTATCTTGAGTTAACATCGGTATTTTAATACCTTCTTGAATTCAACTCCTAGTTTGAACTATATGTAATTTATTTAGAAGCTTATGCTCAACATCATGTTGGAGTGCTCCAGGGCTTATGCCCAACACTAAATCATTTTCCTGCTGGGGTTACCTATGTGCTCCAGAGCTTACGCTCAACACATAGTCTTCTAACCCATGTGCTCCAGGGCTTATGCCTAACACATCATAGAAGTCAATCATGTATCCCAGAACTTCTGCGCAATACATAACAAAGGTCATCTTAGTATATTAGGGTACCTAACACATAATACACATCAACCAAGTATATCGAGGCTTATGCCCAGTACATAGAAATAATTTGTGTCCATCAAGGCCTATGCCCAATATATATATATATATATATATATAACAAAAGTAAATCATGTGCATTGGGGCTTACGCCCAGTATATGTAACAAAAGTAAAACATGTGCATTGGGGCTTACGCCTAGTATATATATAATCAAAATAAATCATGTGCATCGGGGCTTACGCCCAATATATAAAATAATCATAGTCAAAATTTTGGGATATTACAAATTTAAAAGCAACGATTTTATACTTTATTCTCTGCAAATCTAATAACAAAAATATTTACAAATTATACAATATTTACAACTCATCCACATAAGTTATAAAAAAATGAAAAATGTGCACAAGAAAAAGGAAAATATGGCATTCAAAGTATTTTATTGATTTGCTTTAACATTACATTGAATATAAAATCTGTATTTCTCAAGCATAAATATGTCCTTCACAGAAGATCAACGTTTCCACACCGTTTGATTAACTGTGTATATAATAGACAAATAAAAAAGGAGAATCAATAAGACTAAAAGGTAGACTTCTCGGAAAATATTCTACAAGATGGAATAGTCTTTTGCAACCAAACAACTAATTAAAAGGAAAGCTACATGAAAAATCTATATAAATTCAACACACAATCAGGAAATGATACCTTTTACAACAGCATAATCGATTCTTGTTCTCCAATCTATCACCTAAAAACGACTCTTGCTACCATAGAAATGTTATAATAGGAAAGAAAAGTGTAATTCAAAGGCTATTAACTACAAAGGAAATTTAAGCTTCTAGCATACCATAGCATAAGTAGATGATGTGCTTCTTCTGAATTAAAGCCTTTAAATAAATCTTATTGAAGAAAAACAGTTTTGCAACCACCTCAAGAAATAGTTTGGGAGTTATTAGGATAAGTTAAAGGATTGGATATATGGTACTAATAATACTTGTTAATTACACGAAAAACTAAGTGTTGAATAAACTAGGGGGACCCGCCATATTACATCAAATAAATAAAAGTACATATCCCCCAAACATGTGTATACACATAACTTAAACTGTCATAACATCATTTAAAATCTGCTTGTAACTCCTAGTTTCATAAATAGTAATTATGTATCATAATATGTCCAAACTTTTAACATAACAAAACATGTTACCAACTGAAGTAGCTTTGCCAATGAAGCATAAGGTTCAGAACCTTATACAACCATCAAATTCTATTCTTCATCAACCTTTTGTTCTGGAAGTGTCCCTTCAACATTCACCATGGCTTCAATATGAGGGAGCAAAGAGGGGTTTTCAATCAAAGGTGGATTTTGAGTGGCAAGGGCAGCAATAGGTAGATTATCAGGAGATGCATAAGCAACAATATCATAGGCATACGGATGTTCAAATTGTTCCCATCCATTTATTTTTCTCTTTGGTGAATATATTCTTGGTTCCCAACCAGAATTGTGCATAAAGGGATGAGGTTGATAATTCGTATGATGGGGATGAGGATGCACAATAGAAGGAATATGAGAAGGTGAATGGCGTTAAGTGGATGTAATAGAAGGAGAATGTGCAATGCCCAAATAGAGGTGTCCAGTGCGGGCTAGGCTATTAAACTCTTCAAAATTGGCATCAAAGTGAACTGAAAAATATAAGGTTTATTTTCCTGCCATCTCGCCAGATGTACTGGCCTCTACTTGCCTGGCCTCTCACGAATCTTCTTGAACCTCTGCTGAAAAATCTCATGAGTGCTGAAGCAAGATAAAACAGATTTTATCATTATTCATCAAACAAAAAAAATGTACATTGACAAATATCACCTCATTTCACTTTAGTATTCACCAGCCTAGATCCAAATCCTAGGCTCTATCAAGTGCCGAGAGGGATCGAATCTCTCGAGGTGCAAAACTCTCCTTGAATAGGTCCTTGAGTTCAATGCCTGAGCCACCTAATCCTAAGCTCTAAAGTCTCTAGTTTAAGTCTCATATTTACTTTTTACTTTGTATTATTTTTTTTTTTATGGCCAACATAATATTTATTACTTTTTCTTTTGTATTATTATTTTTTGTTTACTTTGTATTATTATTTTTTGTTTACTTTGTATTATTTTGTTACTGGACAAACAAACACTCTAAAGTCTCATATTTACTTTTTACTTTGTATTAAAAGTAAAAAGTAAAGTCTCTAGTTTAAGTCTCATATTTACTTTTTACTTTGTATTATTCTTTTTTGTTTATGGCTGACATAATATTTACCACCCAATCCTAAGCTCTAAAGTCTCTAGTTTAAGTCTCATATTTACTTTTTACTTTGTATTATTCTTTTTTGTTTATGGCCGACATAATATTTATTACTTTTTACTTTGTATTATTCTTTTTTTTACAAGTTGTATTATTTTGTTACTCAACAAACACTCGACTAACAAAATCTCCCCCATACTATGCTGTAGAGCGCCTCTCGGCACAATCAACAACAAATCATTATCATCAAACATGGTCGTTGTTACAAAGGGATAAAAAACAAGGTAAAGCGGGAGTGGATGTGAAGAAGGTACAAACGAACTGAGATGGAATCAGGTCATCAATTATCTCATAAATTTGGCCAAAATATTGCAGCTTTCTTCCTTTATAAACATACAGAGACCGACCTGTGAGAAAATATTTAAGTAATAACTCCCAGTTATCATCAATGTGTCACATCACTTTGCCAAGATACTGCTATATAAAATTAATATCGAAATGCTTTAAAGAAAAAAAAAACATTATCTTATGCGAAAGATCTTCATTGAAAGGTCGATTTTATCTTTTCTTAATATTCATCACCCCAAACAATATTTTTTACAAAATATCAATAGTAACTTCCAAACATAAACCCTTATCTTAAGAAACATTCATTTCACAGTCTTGTCAAGTATCAAATCTTAGGGAACTGAATTAGGGTAGAAATTAGAAACAATAGGGCATAATATCCCAACATCTCGGGAAATGGAAAGGGAAGCTCAAGGGATTTATGATTAAAACATGATTTTAGGAGGAACCTCCGCGGGACCAAAATCACAACACAGATAGCATTATTTATTTGTGCCTGAAATGCAATTGCCACTACAACAACATATCCACCACAACCATTATTTGAACTCAAAGCTATTAAGGGAACTTCATTATTCAAGAATAATAATCATGAGAATAATTAACCCTTGTGACTCCCAGAGACATCAAATTTCAAAACACCAACCCATGTAGTGGATAAATGCCATCAAACTAAATATCACAAGTCTAACCCCAAACGAATATTTATTAATATTAGCTCTATCATTTCAAACTCCATATTTTATTCAATTGTAAACAATGGAGGGAGAAGAAACTCCATATTCTTCGAAAAAACTATGAAAGCATCAAACCTTTGACTATTCCATATAAATTTTTTTATGAGAGAGGGAGAAGATCTTCTCAGGCATCGCTAATGTCCTGATGATGAGCCAAGAAATGGCTCGAAATGTTGACAACATGAATTTACCTACTGCGAATTCTCCACAAGATGCCATTAATCTCATCAAAATCAAGTTATTGTTGTCTTGACGGAACTAATATTTGACCCATAATTTTCTTTCCAACTCCTTAAGAAATTAGGGTATAAATTCATCTTATACTTAAAAATACTTTCCATGAGTAATATTACATCATTTCTTCAAAAAACCAACAAATCACCACTGCCTCAAAACAAACGACTTCTTTAAAAACATTTTTAGTTATGGTAACTTGTAAAAGCAATACCTTTTAAGAACGAGCCAAAATATCAAATCCATATATTAATATTCAAGACTGTAAAATTCTTTGCAGGGTGAGCTTATCTCTCCAAACCATTATATTTTAAGAACATAACAAACTTGCAACTGAGCATATAAAAAAGCTCAATGCCTTTGACGATAATCATGTCAAGGAGGGATCAGGAGGAGGTTTAAATTGGCAGGTTAAAAATGCACGGAGTCAAGCGGGAAAAGGTAGTTCAAATTAGGAAAATAACAATGACCCTATTCAAATAAAACAATCATGGTGTGAATAAACCATAATGTCTCTGTACATAACTGGCAAGGGCAACTGACGTTGAGATAAGATACTGTAACTTCACTGTGAATAGATGTGGCTCCTCAAATTGAACACAATACTAATATCTAAGCTTCCAAGGACCAAAATCTAATAATACCATAAAACAAATTGCACAGGAAGCCTCCAAAACTCTAACAAACAGTGTAAGAATAAACCCCAATATTCTTTCGAGGAACCAAAATCGCTAACAAGTTTTATGATGTATTTAATCACAGTGTTTTCGAAACAGTTTGATGAAATATCATTCATAATTGCTAACAGATCAACGGTGAAAGAAATGGTAATATAAAGCAATAAATGATGGTAATTTCTCAGAGTATAATCAAAATCTGAGCCGACGGAGTAGTGGAGTGAAATAAATGGAAGTTAAGGTTTTGCATGCCACATAAGTTTCCACATAACCAAAATCTTGCCAATAGTTCACAAAGTATCCAATGGAAAATTTCCAAATCAAATGATGGTCACAAAAATTTGCCAAGTCAAAGTGCCAGTACCATCTCTTTAATATCCACTGTCCATAATTGTATAGCCAAAATTAGCCCATGTTTGTCACTTCATGAAATTGTTCGGATAAAAGGTTGGCTAGGTATTGTTTCAATTTTGTAATCATCACACAAATGATAACTGGAGTAACCTTGGAAATGATTACAACAAGATTGTGATGGATCTCGCCAATACATATATCATTAAACCCTTCATCAAACCCAAAGTGAATTTTAACAAAAAAATTTGCATATTAGCCCATCCACTTTTTGTTTAGTCCCCAACCAAAAATCCAATATTCAGTTTCAATTTTAATACGATTATCTAACCACAAGAATACAACCAACAAAATCTTTATAAAATGTATCCAAAGGCCTTTAGAAATAATTGGATCCATCTTCCAAAATAAAAAGATAATCATGTAAACCAAATCATTATTTCTTTGTACATTGATATTGATCTTCACCTTTAAACATGTATTAATAATTAAGATGTCACAAATCAGGATTCATTATGCATTATTTGCCTAGTTTAGGTACGCCTATTTTATTATTGTGGAAAATAGTTTGTTTAGGAAAATTGTCGAATGGTCCAACAGATAGGCGGAAATAGATAGCTAAGGCAAAACTTTGTGAAAGAGTATAATTGACGCAAAATGTATAAACAGTACCTATATATCAGTTTAATTTATATATTTAATATAGAACAAATATAATGTGGTTCAAAAGAACATACATGGTTATTTAAATATTAGTTTGTGAAATATCTTAGATATAATTATACATGAGACACATAGGTGGTTGTTGAGATGACATACAAATGGATAGATTATGGGATATTTGAATTACTAGTCTAAGGGTAACGTAGATGCAGTAGAAATCTAGTTGTGTATTATATGTTGTATTTACGATGAAAATTATGATTCTAAACACTAATATGATTTGTAAGTGTGGTTTTTTGGTTATTCCATGACGAATCTCCTTGAACAATAGTTTCTCAATGTGGTTGGGACTTGATGTTAGATTGTTGACCCTAGTTCCATTGGGATGGGTGGAGGTATTGCACACTGTATAACTTTTAAAACATGGATTCATGGGATGGAAGTGGTGGAAATGCTCCCCTAGACACATGGTGAAAATTTCCAGTTGCATGTTAGGGAAGTTAGGTCGATATAGTCGTTGCTTCCACTTCAGGGTTATATGTGTACTTAGGCTAGTATAGCCAACACCAAAACATATTCTAGCAGAGGAAGGATAGGTTGGGAGAAGAAGTAGGTTAGGAAGTTTGGGTGACTCTAGGTTAGTTATGGATTCTACTTGGGAAGTAGCGATGTCTTTTAATTATAGTTTAACACCTACCATGTGAGGAATACAAATTTGGTTTTTTCTATTGATCTCGATGTAATGATTAGTTAATTTTGACTAATTGTGATTAGTAGTTAATGTTTATGAGTAATGATTAGTTATAAACCTTATTAGTAGGAAAGGATGAATTATTCATTGGGATTATTATCTTGCATGTCGGATTGAGGAACACACACACACACACACACGTGTGTGTGTGTGTGTATTATGCATTAACATCAAATGTTGCTAACTACTAGTACCCATGTATGATATGTATAAACTTGTCACCTACCCAAATTTTGAGTATTTATTTTATTGCAAAAACATTATGTTAAATTATAATTACAATGTTTTGTAACTAATATGACCAAATATGGTTAAGGATGATTGTAATTGACATATTATTATTATTTAATAAATTAAAATAGGAGACAAACACCAAGGGAACTGTTGAATGAGTGTTCACTGACCCACTAGGAGGAATGGAATCTATTAGAAGGCATGGGACAGGTGTCAGCATTTGCACTCCACCATTAGCTATTGGTTATGGGACAACTACCCCTAAATTTTTGGCATTATCCCCCAGGTGGGTGGAACAGAGTTGTTAGCTCATTAATGACCAAGTTAACCATTGAAAAGGCCTAGGCAGCCTAGAGAAGGCATTTCGAATTGAGCAAGGAGCTCCATAATTATTTTTCTGCAGAAATAATTCCTCAAGTGTATCAGGTGATCACTGAGAGATTTGAATAGGGAGGCTAAGTGGAAGTGAATTATGATTCTGCTGAAATTATTATGAGAAGGAAACCAGAGGTGCTGGTGCAAGTCTCTTTGACTACTAAGTCTATATGACTGAATGATCTACATTGCTGCTGCAAGTTGATGACCTATAGCTTCTACAGATTCTTCTTCCTAGTGTTTCAGTGAACAAGCTTGGGGGTCCTAGAGGCAAGTAATTTGGCTTCCTTCAGGAGTAGGTTGGGTGGAACAGGCTCCTTGGGTTGTTTGTTTCTCCTACTTTCATCAGGTTCTACTGTTTTGTCTTGTTTATTTTCAGTTGAATGAACGAAATTGTTTTATTTGACCTCTAACCCTTTTTCCTAGTTTGATAATGAAGATTTATTGACTAACTTGTTTAAGCTGAATTGTATATTTTGTTAATTTAGGATAGAAAATAGCATTTCATAATATAGGCATTTTAATATATTTCTTTTACCTACTGTCAGAAAATAAATATTCCATTTCTGTATAAAAGCTAGGGTTTACCCTTTAGGACACCTACTTGATTTCAAAATACACATACTATGCATTTTATTATCATTTCATTCAAAAACTGTAAAAGACTATAAGCAAAAATAGTTATCACAAGTCTTGTAACACCTTTCATTATTTTTCTCCTTACTGTACTTAGGCTTTTTGAAAATTAGTTGTAATACCAACTTAGAATATATATATGATATTTCAATGCTATAGTCTTCTATATTTACGCAGCATTTTATTTAATTGAATTCAAATCTTACATGTATTCCAAATTCTTGCAGTAAGAAAGGCTTTCATGTCAAGGATCAGAATGCATTATTTCCTTTTGAATACATAGATACTGATTATTTTTCTATAGAAAACATTTATTGTTCTGCAAAAGAATTTATAAGACTGATTTCAACAATATCAAATTTTGCAGACATTTACAGTTTTTCGATTTAAAAACCCTAAGACTATCATACAACCAATTTAAGGCCAAACACTTAAAAGCGTAAACATAAAATCCTTACATCAGATTTCCAAAACCAAACACATTACTATTGTTCAACTATCACATTTACGATAGCTATCTATACAAGACAAATTCAGACAAGAGTATTATTATTTTTTAAACCATAATATTTATTTAAGTGGGGGTTCAATACCAAAAACTGAGTCTCATCATCATTCTAAACTTTAACTTAAACAACACGAACACAGGGTTTCTTTGTTGTGAAACAAGTTAGCCCACGACTCTCGGCCAGTATCAATACTCTACTTTCTAGTCAAAATATCGATTTATATAAACATAAAAACCGCTCAAAACCATATTAAGTTTTCTTAAAACACTGCTTCTTCCTTTAAACATGAGCGAGGATTCATCCCTTAAGAAATTACATCATAAACAAGTTTACATTTCAACAAAAGTTACAACGAAACGCTGCAATGGTAGGGTAACAAAATGAGCCGAGGATTCAATCCTCTATGCACACGACGCCAGGCTCTCGAATATCATCTCAACAATAAAAAAAATCCTATGCCGGGAACTTTTCTCAGACCTCGTCAAAACATCAAAGTTTTAGCCAACATGTCAGAAGAACCTACAGGGAAAAGAACCACTGAGGCTTACCGGATGGTATAACAGCCATTTTTACCTTAAACTTCAGACAAGGCATACCTGCGGACGAAAGAAGATACCTGCCAAAACAATGAAGGAGGTGGTTAAAACTTTCACATTATATTATTGACAAAGTAATAGCAGAAAAACTTAAGCAGTTGAAACTGAGACATTACCTCGATAAGGATTTTCATTGGATCAAAATTATGAATTGATATGACCATCCGACGCCATTCAAACAACCAAATAATATAGTAATTCCTCACTTCTAAACTCTCGGCTCTCAAATTTCTTTTTAAAAACCTGAAAACATCAAGTTACAGTCGCAGGTCACAACATCGAATCTGAGGAAGGAGTCCTCACTCGAGCAACCACCAAACCCTAAACTCTTGCAGATGGTCAGCCTCTCCACCGATCCCAGTAACACCAAATGAATGCCCAAGAACAACTACAACGAAGACGTAGTGGTAAGATTAGAGTTAAAGTCCCAAAACTGAGACACAACAAGATCGACGGGATAGATCTAGTCAATAGAGCACCACATTTTACGAAGCACCACTGCATTTAAAACTCCATTAATGACCTTACCATCATAAATTCCATCTCGGAGGCGATTCAGCAAGTTAACCATGCACAGCTCGGCTTGCTAACAGTATTTTTCCACCAGGTCTCCATGTGAAGAAGGTTATGTTGACAGCTAGCAGTACATTCCACCATGGGAGTTAGCTAGGATCATTAATGCTCGGACTGGACACATTAATTCTGCCAACGCACAACTGCTATGAATTAATACCTATCACTATCCTTTGTCAATACGTTGATCTGGTTTGCAAAGTGTAACATCATATATTATCAATGTTTATAGTCGCTAATGCATAGGGTTACAGTTAGGGTTATAGTAATATAATATTTCATTGCTTTCTCCAAGCATTGATCATAAAGCGCATATCTATATATATGTTGCATATTTCCAAAATGGCATAGGTCTCAGTTCATGAAGGGATTTTGATACTTTGCATATAGGTTAGAATTCCATAAAGCTACCCACCATTAGTTATATTGCCAACTATAATAATAAACATAAGATATTTTAGTTCTATAAGTTTACCATTTCATCCTAGTAGCATCATGTTTATAATATTACATTATAATACTCATTTGCTACAATAGTATGGTACGTCGTATCACCATATATTGAAATATATATAGTTATGTTTAAAAATTTTAGATTAATTAAATATCATTGGCTCACATTTCTATAGTGTAGAGCAATTTATAAGTTGAAACATTCACATAATAAATATACATGATAATACAACTCTTTGCAAAATGGAGAAATGATGACAGGATCATAATAGTACTTATACATTGTAACCTAGCACATAATTGAGAATTCATAGTGTAAGTATCTCTTCTTTGACAATTCACTAAAGAGTCTAGTGTAGATATTAATAGTTACGACTTCTATGACTTGTAAGTATGGTCAAGGTAACACTTACAGATTTAGGACAAAGATTCATACCATTAATAACACTCTTCCAAGGAAGTACTTAGAGATATCATAAAGCATTGACGACTAACTGAAAACGTAATTAGAATTACTTGTAACACTTGAATTGTCGTAATACTCTTACCTGCATATCTGCGCAAAGAAACAGGTTCAAATGCTTTAGCTAACATAGCTAAGTAAACCTCAGGGTACCCCGTAGGACCCCTTCGTCATCATCCAAAAGCAAACTATCAGTATTATGTCTAGACGATTGCATCACAAGAAAATTTAAATACAGCATATAGATTTATAATTAACACAATTCTATATCATTAATCAATAGGTTTAGATCCCCACCTAAGATCAACCCCAAATCATTAAATAGTTTGTCTTCAAAACAATGGGACCAAAATTCTTCTCGAAACAAGTGAAGACCAAAGCAATTCAGCTACATTATCAAAATCTCAACATCTCGAACAAGGAAGAAGAAGCTTCAGAATTCACCTTCATCGAGTTCCAACTAGATACCATACACTCCTCAAAAAACCCTTCGCATCCACCGAACAAGCATTCCATCCCAACAGAATGAATGTAATCACCTCCTTCGCTTTGATACTAACCACCATAGTTTCTTAAAGGAATAGTACATAAGGTTTAATCAACCCTAAGAGGTGTCTAATAACATATACCTTTAGGACCCCTAAAAACCCCTTATATTCAAGGAAAGCAGGATCATTAGGAAATACTCATAGAGGGATTCCATGCTCTAAGGGCCCTATAACCAACATGAATGCTACGTACAAGAAACTCATCCACCCCAAAATCCTCAGGAAGTTTTAGCTACCCAAGTGTGAGTGATTCTAAGACTTCTTCCATTGAGTAAAATTTAACAATTAAAAAAAAAAATATGTATAGAAAATTTGTTAAGGAAAAGCTGAGTCCTAACGAAGCATTAAACATAAATAGTCATCTAAAAGCCACAAAAAGCTATAAAAAAAACTCCTATAAAAGATACATTCTTAGGTTTGTAATACTTGGAGGCCAAGAAAATAATGAAAATGTCCTAAGTTGGTCATTTCAAATTTTTGCTTAAGACTAGATTTCACACAGGTTAAAAGTTTAAGTAACTAACAATAAGAATAAGGTGATCAACATAAAGAACAAGGATGATGAGATGGTTCCCTACTTTCTTGGTATAGGCATCGGGGTCAGAATGATATCTATAAAATCTAGTGTCAAGGAGAAAGCTATCCATCTTGACATACCGGGAACAAGGAGCTTGCTTAAGGCCATATAAGTATTTCTTAAGGAGACGAACAAGGCTAGAGTCATTCTGAACATAACCAGGAGGTTTTTCCATGTGAATTTATTCCTGCAAATCTCCATGCAAGAAGGTAGACTTGACATCCATTTAATGGACCTATTTATGTAAGGTTGCAAGGGAAAGAACAAGGAAGATGGAGTTCATTTTGGTGACAAGGGAAAAGGTTTCATTGTAGTCAATTCCTTCTACTTGAGAAAATCCTTTGGCAACTAACTTTGCCTTCAATCTTTCAACACTTACATTTGATGCGTACTTAGTTTTGTAGACCCATTTACCTTTGACAAGTTTTGTTCCTTTTGAAAGGGGTACAAGATCCCAAGTATTATTCAACATTAGGGAACGATATTCTTCATCCATAACTACATCCCAATCTGGATTCCTTGAAGCTTCTTCAAATGTGTCTAGATCATGATTCTCTAAAACTTGAGCCAAAAGAGAAGTCACTCGCTGCAACTGTGAATGTGTTCGACGTTGATCTCTGGGATCATCGATAGAATCAGTAGTTTCTTTGCATGTTGAACGATCCTATCGAGGAAGCAATTATACTGGTGCAACAAGAGGAAAATGAGTAGGAAGAGGTGGATTTTCATCCTATTGATGGGAAAAATTGACTTGTTGTCGACGTAAGAGAGATAACTCGTCATCTTAAGAGAGATGACCTGATCTAAGGTTCTTAAAACAGGCCCCCAATCATTTGGCATAGTTACCTCTGACGGGTATGTGGGCCCTGTGGCCACTAACGAGAGGCTTCATCATTTGTGTTGTTCTAAAACCTAAATGAAATTTAAGATCTAAATACAATGCAACCTAATCTAATGCAAGAAAGCTATAGAAAAACTGCTTAAAAGCTATAAAAAATGTTGAAACTGTTAAAACTAAATCCTATCCCAAAAGCATGATTTGAAATGAATTAGATGCATAAAGAAATGATTTAATTACCGATTTATTTAAAGAAAATTAAATAAAGAACAACATTACAAACACATAAATATAACAAGATCAATCAACAAACTATTATTAATAAACCTTTAAATATTATTTATGCATCTAATTTAAAATCGTTTTAGTTGATCAAATAAAATACTATATACTCAAAAATAAGTAAAATACTTCTATTTAATTTACATTCAACTATGTAAATATAAAATAATATTACAAGACAACCGAATACATAAAACAATTTGCAACATCAGTCTTTGGTTTCGATTCCTCTTTCATAGAAGTATTACAAAGTTTTATCGATATCCAAAGAAAAATTATGGTAACACCTCCTTCTATCTTCCTTCGAATACAAAATTTACAAAAGACAGAGTGTTTCAGGAAAAACAAATCATTTCTACTCTATGGTTATCCTCCCCTTTGCTATGCTATATCATGCTCCTTTTATAACTCTCCTCCGGTGCAAGCAGGAACCTAATCGAGGAGCAACAATTTTCCTTCTCTCAAATTTCATGGCGTATCTACACAATTTCAGGCATCATGGCGCTTTAGATATATCGTGGAAACCAAACATTGGCAACTCCACAACTGAAATACCATCGGTTACAAAGGTTATCATCCACTATCAATGTTTTTCATGATCTGATCTTATCGCACACTAAACACCCCATCATATATGCACATGTGTTATGTCCCTAGCGACCTCAGTGGCCTATCATGACCATGGGGGACATTTTTTTTCTTCTTTCCTACTTCTCAAACCAAGACATTACTCTCTAGCTACAATTTTTTTTATTACGCAACATCCTATGCTACGTGATCTCAATATACTAAGCATGACATTGTGCACATAACTCTCTGACGATTCATATGTGATACTGCACAAACTAACTTAACTTCGTGCACTTCTGCGTTTACCAATTCCTTCATTGTGCAGCTATACTACATTCACTAAACCAAACCATCGCGCAATCCACTATGTGGTTCCCTTAACCGATGCATGACTACTACCTTGTAGGTTAGCCACTATGTTGCAACTTAGCTTACAATGGTAATTCACTGAATTTCTACAGAGTTAGCACTACGTGCGTAATGAAACTTTATATACATACGACCAGCTATATGCAAGCAATTCATGAAGTGTAATATCATATATTCAACAGTTAGATAACAAGAATTACGTCTACACATCTAACTGAGCAATCTCATATTCACAATCATTGCTTTCAACATGCATCTTCATCAATTATGAATAATATCCATGCAATGGAAATGAATAACAACAATGAAACATCGCATGACACTTATCTTAAAAGAAGCTTCTCCAAGCAACTGACTATGCAAGAGCAATGTTCCACCCAACCATAGGCACTATGCCTAGCATATACTCTTTCTACTAAGAAGCCCAACCTACATTGGGCATAATTACCTCAAGGGAATTGGAACTATACAAAGCCCTCTCTCATAGTCAAATAGGCACAAGGCCAAAACCAAGTCAAACTCTATTGGGCTCACAGGTTTCCCACAGTCACATAGACTCAATTCTCAATCGAAGCCAGCTTCTGCTGGGTTAACATGATTTCTAGGTGCTAGAGGGGGGAAATGCTAACTAGTGACTCACCAGAGTTACAGGAACCTTGTGGATACTCAGATAGCTTAGGGTTCACAATACCTGCCCCAAACAACATGAAGAAGGTACCACTTGACCACTCAACGTTCCCTCAGATGTCACCTTCCTTCAGGTGCTATTACAGTGTGTGCCTAGAAATGTCACCCAACCCCCCTATTCCACCAGGAGGTTTCAACCTTCACTAGTCTCTTAGCTGAATCCATGCTCTACACCACTCTGTACCTAATACTAGCAATCAACCCTATGCAAACTCAACTAGTTTGGAGTCCACAATACCTTCCCCAAACAACACCCATAAGGTGTTATTCCATTGTGTGCATGGAAATACCACCCAAACCCTACTATTTTGTTGGGAGGTCATGCAACCTCTATTGGATTCTAATCCACTTAGTGCTCAACACTCTATTCACTCCTCAGTGATTACAACAATTCAATTAGGATAAACAATCAGATCTGGTTTATCTCCAGAACCACAAACACCTCGCACAAACTCGATTAGCTTGGGGTCCACAATACCCACTCCACACAACACCGAGAAGGTACCCCCTCACCGCTCAATGGTCCCTTAGGCATCACTTTCCTCCTGGTGCTATATCAGTGTGTGCATAGAAAGATCACCCAAACCCCAGATCATCTTCCTATAGGATCTGTTTTCCCATGGTTTACAAATCTTAGTTGCACACAACTAATGGCTATAGAGAATTACTATCATTGATGTCCAACATACCACTCTGCTATAACAATATTCTCAGGCAGTTATACTCAAGTTGACATCAACAATTATGAACAAGGGCTTCCATGTGCACGAATGATACTATGAAGACTCAACAACTTAGGATTCGATCATGACCACCGGGCATATGACTGAGTATAGACAACTTCCCCATTTTGCTTAACTTACTCAAACACTTCTGGGATCTGTCTCTATCCCATGCTTCTTCAACATGAATTCAGGGGCACAAGCGCAAACTAACAGCTAGGAAATTCAACACTGCATTGATTCCCAGATCAACAAAGGAAACACATAGCACTCTTTAGTTTCCTCTTCGGCTCACAATCTTGACCAAGAACTAGAGCTTAGATCCACTTTTCACATTGTCACTATTCAAGTTAGGCTTCCTCTCAGGAATGGGTCCTACCTCCACCAACGAGATTGATAGATTGGTGGATGGATAATATATGAATTGTAGTCAAGACATGGCGAGATATATACACCCAAGAGGGATCGAGCTACTTGACCATGTAAACTAATTAACTGACTGTCTGAAAAGATGACTATCAAATGGAATGACATGCTTACTGTGCCAACCCCCAACTGATAGGAAACTTAAGGATGAATTCAATTCGATTGATTGTTTATCCAATAAAAAAATCCCATTCCAGTTCTGTAGGGAAACTGACACAAGAAACTCATACCCACACTTTCCTTTCCCTGAGACAATAACTGACTCAACTACCTTCCAGTTAGAAACATTAAATGATTGGGGTGCATGAGTCAAACTGAATTTTGATGGCTCATCAGTCCTCTCTAAAATTATTGGATTTCATCCAATGGATTCATGGATTAAATATGTTCCTCCCTAACCTTGGGATAATCACACCCCTTGCTCTTTTTTCCTTGCACAATTAGTTATAGATTTTATTATTTTTTTTCCCCGAAAAAAAAGCGTAATTTCATTTCATCCATGGAGTACAAAATTACAATGATCAACACACTCATCTAGAGTGGAGTATAGAATTGCTGTGACAATCACCCTGTAGTGTGCCCAAAAATAGCTCCAATGTTCTCACTATGTGAGCAATAACATCTTTTACAATACGCAAGTATAAACTTCTTTTGTATCCTTACAAAATGAGTATTGACAATTACAAAAAATAAATTCTAAGTTTATAAACAAAGCTGCATATGTAAATAACTATTTGTAGTTTTTCTGTCTCCTCAAAAATATAAAACCTGTATCAATAACCTGTAACAAAAGACCCATAATATCGATCATTCTATGAACGGTTTGTGAAAGAAGGCACGCTCATTTCCATTTAGAAATTCATATATTTTCCAAGTGCCGACCCCCAAATTGAGCCCTTCCTTTGAGGCCTTGTCCGCCTCAGCATTATTCTCATGATAAATGTGCCTGCAAGTAAAAGTTTCCAAAGTGAGAGTGACGTTCTGAATTTGTTCCAAAACAGAAGCAATCCTCCGACTATTGCAGATGTATGTGCCAATAACCCAATTAACCACATTCAAAGAGTCTCCAAAAACATTAAGTTTTTGGATAGATAGTTCCACAGCATAAGAAATCAACAGTTTGAGACTTAGTATCTCTGCCCAATTGTTTGTTCCCCTCCCAAGACCAAAAGACATCACACAGTAGTGAACAGGAGAAATATAAAGAACAACCCCTCCCCCATAAAGTTCATTTTGGTAGGCCCCATCAAAAAAGCCCCAAGGCTGGGATCTATCAATTTCCACAGGTTGAATAACATGAGGACGAGGTGCCCGACGAACCCGCTTAAGAGCTAGGAATATCCCACAACTGTTAATTGCCACTTGAGCCGGAGTTCCCAGTTTGTCTTTGAACAAACCACTGTTGCGCATGAGCCATATACCCCAGATCACCACCGGGGGAAGAGCTTTATAACCTTTCAATGCAGCATTGTTTGTCCACCTTCTCTAAGCATCTTCAAACGAGTTTCCTTCCCATGGCAGAGGTGTTTTTAATACTCTGGATAAAATGCTCCAAACCTCCTTTGAGAAGCGGCACTGCAGTAACAGGTGTGGAATAGTTTCCCCATATAGTTTGCACAGGTAACATCTGCTAGGACCGTGAAAGCTGCGTTTCTGCAAATTATCCCATGTCAGAATCCGATTTGCCAAAGCACACCACACGAAAAGTCTAGTTTTGGGTGGGCAATGAAGCTTCCAAACCGTTTTCCACCACCAAACCAGATCTCTTGGCTCATAATTCTCACTAATCCACTGATACCCACTTCTTGGTGTGTAATTTCCGAACGGGTCCCCATCCCAGATAAGAGTGTCATCTTCATTGATCAAGAAAATTTGTTCCCTGCAAAGTGCTCTTAAGTACTGTCTTAATTCATCCACCAGCTCCACTCTTAAGCCGAATGAGTCTGCCCTTCTCCATACAGGTCTTCCCATCCATACATTCTCCACATCCACTAACTGACTGAGAAAAAGTATTCCCTGTTGCCTCAACGCCTCCATCAAACCTTCATATAGTATGTGTTGTGCTTCACATCCTACCCAGGGATCGCGACCAATCCTCACCCTATGTCCATTGCCAACATCCCAGGCAAGGTTATGCTCAATGACATCAAAAGAGGTCACCAAGGCTTTCCAGATGACCGAACCACCACAATGTCCCTTATGAGGAGACCTAATCCAATCTTCCACATTGTCGGGCTCAACGTATTTCAGCAACATAACCCTGGCCCAGAATCCATCGAACTTAATTAAACGCCATCCACACTTAGCAGCCAAAGCCTTAGAGAAGTGAAAAATATTCTTTAGACCCCACCCCCCCAAGGCTTTTGGAGCTGCAATTCTGTCCCACCTCACCCATGGGGTAACATGAACATCTTCCTTTCCATTCCACAGAAAATTAAAGCATATCTTCCTTGCTGCTTCCAAAATCCCTTTATGAATCCAAGCAAGTGACATCCAATATACCGGGATGGATTCCAGCACCGTCTTAACAAGAACAAGCCTCCCTGCACGTGAGAGCCACCAAAAACTCCAACACTTCAACCTCTTTTCCAGCTTTTCCAACAACCAGGTCCAGTCCTTTTTTAACTAGTCATTAGGCTTCAAATTGAATCCCAGGTATTTTAACCCATCCGATAGATTAAGAACCATGAAAGGAAATGAAGTAGTATATAAAATGTATTCCTCCTCCCTCAAAAGAGAGACAGTAAGAGTGGATTTCCCCTCATTAATCTCCATTCCAGTTGCAGTTGAGAAGAGTTTCAGGATCTCTTTGAGTCTTTCAGCGTCCAATCTAGAGCCAGAGCAAAATATCAAAATATCATCCACAAAGAGCAGGTGAGTAAGAGAAAGGCCCGGTGCCACCATTATCCCCTCGAATTCTCCATCCCGTTTTGCTTCCTTGATAGCTCTACTTAGACTCTCGGCCACCAACAAAAATAATAATGGAGAGAGGGGACATCCCTATCGTAAACCACGACCAGAATGAAAGAACGGGGTCGCTGCTCCATTCATTAAGACAGAGAAAGATATAGTAGTAATGCAGCTCATTATCCAGCATATAAAGCCAATCTCAAACCTAAATGGGTAAGCATGAGACGGATATATAGCCAGCTCACCTTATCAAATGCTTTGGACAAATCAATTTTGAGAATTGCGCCTTTCAGTTTTTTCGTCTTAATGCTATGCAACCCTTCCTGAGCAATGCCAATTGCCTCATGAATCTGACGCCCTTCCAAGAAACCAAACTGCTCTTCTGAAATGTGAGTAGATAGAATAGGTTTAAGCCTACTAGCAATCACTTTAGTGACTATCTTGTACACACAGTTAGACAGAGAGATAGGCCGGAAGTCGTTTAAGGAAGAAGGAGTATCCACCTTAGGAATAAGTGCTATGAATGTGCAGTTGATGCTGGATGGCACCCTGCCATTTCTCCTCGAGTCCTCAACAAGTTCAAGAAGATCATTTCCGATGATATCAAAAAGATCAATAAAAAATTCAATAGTCCACCCATCAGGCCCAGGGCTCTTATCCTTCTGAAAACTTCCCAAAACCTCCTTTAATTCCTCCCCAGTAATGGGGGCCATCAATTTCTTGTTATCCTCCGCTTCCACAAACCTTAGGAATAGATGGGCTACCCGAATCACCTCTTCAATATTCACTCTCTCACTGGCTTTGAATAGATCCCTGAAATGAGTAACCCCAACATAAGCCAGCCCTTCGAAGGTAGACATAGAATTGCCTTCTACATCCTCAAGACTCCAGATAGTATTAGCAGACCTTCTTCCTTTTGCATAAGCATGGAAGAATTTGGAATTTTCATCCCCACTTTCCAACCAGATGGCCCTGCTTTTCAATCTCCAAGTCTCCTCGTTCTGAAGAAGTATTCTGTTCCTTTGATTTTCCAAAAGAACTAAGTGGTCCTTAGACGTCTAAGAGCTGTAACCACCACCCACCTCTTCAGAAATAGAGGCAATTTCTCCTTCAATTGCTATTAGGACCCTATCGTCCCTCCTCCTCTTCTCAGCAGCCCAAGATTTTATGGGTTCCTTAAGTGTTCTAAGATTCTCCGCAAAATGGAAAGCTGCTGAATGAATCGACTCAGTATGATAAGGTAACCAATGCTGTTGTATCAGCTCCAAGAAAGTCGAATCTTCTAGCCAGACTTTATTAAATTTAATAGGAGTAGGAGGTTTATTTGGACCATCTTTCATCTCCAAATATATTGGATCATGACCTGAGTTACCCCCCGATCCAATCCATTGTCGTACAAAGAAAGTTGCCTCCACTAGATGCTCAGAAAGGAGAAAATGATCCAACCTCTTTGCCACACTGTCCAGTCCAATTCTCTTATTCCTCCAGGTTGGCTTCAATTGTACAGGCTCCACATCAATCCAGTTTCCTTCAACTAACTTCCGAACAAAAAATTTTGTAAGGGGATCCACATTTGAGTGCGGCCCCCAAACCTCAGCATGACCCAGAGAGAAATTTAGATCACCCCTCAATAGCACAGAATCCCCGTTGAGCAGGTTTCTTCCCAGTAGAGAGGTCCAAAACTTTTCCCTCTCACAGTAAGGGCCATAGATATTAACAATAGTAAAAATATGGTCAAAATCTAGGAATTTGCATGAAGTTCCCAAAACCGACTGCATCCCCCACCGGGAGGATACACAAACCTTAGCCTCGTTCCAACCAATCACCAAACCTCCGGACCGACCCCTAGCATCCAAGGCTTCAAAACACCACCCAGGAAACCAAGCCTTAAGCCTGTCAATAGCTTCATCACCACCACACATAGTTTCTTGTAAAAGCAGAACATCAAGATGCTCAAGGAGCAGCATCCATCGCAAGGCTGGTCTTTTGGAGGGACCAGCAAGACCTTGACAATTAAAAGACATAATCTTCATCTCAACCCATCCTTATGGGCAGTCACTGCTCTAAGCGCCCTTTCAATTGAAAGTTGTGTTCCATTCCTAAGATCCGAGCGCGCTCTGGACTTAGCATGTGAGATGAAAGACTTCCTTCCTATGGTTTTAGGTTGTTTAGGTTTTTCCTTCCCTAAACCTTCTCCAGTGGCTTTATTCATGGAGCGCAAAAAATAACCAGAATCCGAAGAGCCGGTGGGTGTAGAGGTCTCAGCCATCACTTGAAAAAGTACAGGGGAATCATCATGAGGAACAGGGGAAGGACAATCAAACCGAATGGTTTCCAACACAGGGGCAGAGCCAACATCACCCTGTAGAGAAGGTAGAAGAGCCAACGACTTTGCAGAAATATGTAAATTCCTAAATCCATCCACCCAATCGAAACCAGGAAGAGATAAGTTTTTAATAAAAAGACTGAAGGAAGGGTTTATAAAGGGAGCAGAAAGAGTACCAGCCATAGTGTCTGATTCCCAAGACAGAGAAAGCATGGAAACCTCCGATGTCTTGACCAATGGCATAAAGCGTTCGTTCTCTGCTATGCCCTAATAATCAATCGACTCAAGGACAATGCCATCCTCCACCAGAATGTTCTCAGCTTCCACTACTTCAGTGGGAATCTCCTCAGATGGACGATCCTTGTCCTGCTCTCCCAGTGCTTCTTCTCCCCATAATTCCCCTACCTCCTTCTCCACAGACCTCCTTTTCAAATTCTTGCCAATCTTCATACGAACCGGTAAAGAGCATTCAACGACCGGGTGCCCATATTCATGACACCTTCTGCAATGATACGGCACATTTTCATAGTCCAATGTTTGTGTGAAATTGTAAGGTCCCCATTTCAAATCCATGCATTCAAATAAACCCTCCCTTACATTAATGCTTACCAGAATCCTGGCCACCTTCTGGATTGCCGTTGTTTGGAATGAGAAATTGGCTTCCAAATAAATTCCCAAAAGATTACCAATGCTCCTAAAATGATCCTCAGCCCAATACTGTAAGGGTAGCCCAGGTAGCCTTACCCATAGAGGTATAGTATCCATTCTTTCACGGCTCGCGTCAAACAGCGGATTCCACGGCTTAAGTAGTAGAGGAGCCTTGAAAATTGACCAGTTCATGCTAAGTGCCCATACTGCATGTGCTTCAGAGTTAAAATGGAATGCAAACCATCCTCCCGAGAGGCCCACAATCCACGGTACATACCCACAATGTTCCAGCCAAACACCGGTAGCCCACTGAATCATCGATTTAAGGCTCACCGCCCTACCATATATCCTACCAACCAGCACAGATTTAACCATTTCAACTATCTGCTGGAAGCCGATGTCCTCTCCCAGAGCGTAGTTCGAGGCTTTTCCCGTGTTCTTGATCCACCTCCTACGCGTCTTCGCCCGGGGACTCTTTGAACCCTCAGAACCTGCACCACATCCTACAGCCTTCCTTGCCGAGTCTCCAGCTGGGATAGAAAAGCCCCGTTGTTCCGCCCAGTCCAGAGTCGTTGCACAGTTACCTCCCTGCATGGCCCCGCTACCATACACCCTCAGTATATCCTCCCGTGAAATCGACACCCCGCTTATCTCCGACACCGAGGTTTCATGAGAGTCGTCCGAGGAAATCAGGAAATCTGGAAGGTCTCCTATCCCCGCACTTACAGGTTCCAGAGAGAGTGAGCACGGGACCTTAACACCCCAAATTGTATCAACTCTGCTCGCCGATACAAACTCCTGACCATTCCTGTCCCAGAACGGCGATGCCAACTGGGAAGGCGCCGAAGAATACACCTGAGAATCCTGCACAGTAGGAAGAAACAAACCCTCGGTCAAATGGTAATCCGCTACACTGCCTCCACCAAAACCACCATCACCGCTCATAAACCGAGAATCGCCAAGTGGCGAGCTCCAAATATCACTATGCCGCAGCGTGTCGCTGCCATAATCCCCTTCATCCATCTGCTCCATACCGGGATATTCGAGAAGCTATCGAAGGGGAAAGTGAGGTAGAAAGAAAACAGTAAAAAAATACTTACCACCGTATCACCAGCAAAACTGACCTTGAAACCAATGCATTGCTGCCTAGGGATCCGTGCCATCCCCTGACGTCGCTGACGGCCTGCTGCCGTCTGCATTGGGCATGGCTGGCGCCTCTATCACTGTTTAAACCCTCACCGCCATCCATTCAAACCCTCGCCGCCAAATTCACCTCCTCGTCTGAACTCAATAGATTTTATTATTATTATCATGCACATGTATAACATTAACAATGCCAATGTGCTTGACTAGCACATAGTTCTTTAACCACATTACTTACTGATATACACATATATTCTAGATGTCTATGGTAAGGCCTTTTCCTTGAGCTCCTCGCCATGTTCCATCAATTACATCAATGATATTACAATACCCTCCCACTTAAAACAACACTGTCCTTGGTGCTCTTCAAAACCGAACAAAAATGGGCATGCCTTTCTCATGGCATCTTCCAGCTCCACGTAGACTCATATGGGCCAAAGTGTTGCCACTGCATCTTTACCTGGACCACAACATGGTTCAGAAGAGCTCCTTATTGCCTATGATGCGCATAGGATCCACTTGGAACTCTCCCATGGGTTCCACCTGAATCACATGTGAATCAAGAACGTGATTAGGATAATGTATATAATTTTTAAGCAATGAAACATGGAAAACATTACGAAGTTTCATATGCACAGACAATGCAATCCTATATGCAACTGGTCTTATTCTATCAAGGACTTCGAAATTTCAACAATATCTTGGTGCCAACTTGGCACAACTTCCAAGCTTTAGAGAGCTCTTTCCTTGGTCAAACTCTCAAATAAACATGGTCTCCAACATTAAATTCTGTATGCACTCTTTTCAACTTTTCATAGCTCTTCTACATGCCCTATACTTCCTTACAATTCTACCTAATTTTAATTATTTCCTTCTCCATTTCCTTGAGCATTTCTAGTCCAAGTATCATTTTGTTTATTGGGTTTTCCCAACTTACTAGAGTCCTACATTTCTTGCCATACATGGCTTCAAATGGACTCATACCCAATGAGGTCTGATGACCATTGCTGTAAGCAAAAGTAACCAGATGGATGTAATCTTCCCATTTGGATGGATTATCCATCACATACATCCTTAACATATATTCCATCCCTTGATTTACTCTCTCTTCCTGACCATTTGTTTGAGGATGGTATGTTGTGATGAAATTGAGCTGAGTTCCTAACTCCTTAAACAGTCCTTTCCAGAAATTTGATGTGAATTTCACATCTCTATCTGAGATTATTGCCTTAGGAAACCCATGCAGCTTGAAAATTTCCTTCATGAAGATGCACACAATGTTAATAGTCTTATGCGTCAACTTGACTGGAATGAAATGCACTACCTTTGTCAACGTATCCACCACCACCATGATCGAGTCATGTTGCTTTGCTGCCATTGGAATCCTTGTAATAAAATCCAAAGATATTTCTTCCCACTTCCACTCAGGGATAGGGATTGGCTACAATAATCCTACTGGGCAGTGGTGCTCAAATTTCATTTGTTTGCACTTTTGGCATCTAGCTATGTACTGTGCGATGTCCTTCTTCATCAATGGAAAAAAAAATACTTCTAATAACCTGGGTGACATGAGTAAGGCAATAATATAAGAATTTTGCCCCACTAATGCAGCAATAATATAAGGCCCGATCCACAATTTCTGAAATTTTGTACGTTTACCCTTATCAACATGACCTAAATCCCAAAGTAAAATCTTTTGTCATACTTCAAAAGTAATCAATGATTCTTTCTTGTCGAAACATTTCTTCACAGATTCTTGTCTCTTTTTAATATTCTGCAAAGCATGATTTCTCTGTTCTTCTAAAGCAAGAAGGGTATAAAATCTATTTTCCAAATCTGTCTCTTCCAATTCTTCTTGTTGAAAAGCTAACCTATGGGTAAAATGTAATATCCCCAATAAAAAATTAGGAATATTAAACCCTAATTTCTAATTTGATTATGTTGATTTTCCCACTTTATCCCAAACAATGGCCTATGAAGGCTTATGAGATGTTCTAATTCAACAACAAATGAATGTATTTATCATTTTGGATTTGAATAAATATGTGCAGCCCATTAAATATACTCTGATATCATTGTAATGTGCCCAAATAAGATCTGATATAAGTTTTGAAGATTGGTTATTAAATCTAGTTCGTGACTTTCTTCAAACACTTTGTGTGCAACCTCTTTATCCTCAACATTGAAGCATGGAAAGTGAAAATCACATCATCAGGTTTTAAGGAAAATTTCTTGGCCCAATTTTACAACAGCCAATGATTTATATTTCAGATTTTGTCAAGCATGAACAACTCCATAGGCAAGAATCAAATCTAGGAAGACTAGTTCCAATTTCACTACGATGAGGGACTTACTTTCCAACTCATCCCAAACAACCCCAAACCCACCTTGAATTCTCCCAAATAGACCCAAATAATTAACTAACATACCTTAGGGAACTTCCATGAAAATTTAATACGCATTGCATTGAGATGGCATGGCCATATTAACATTTTTACATATAGATCAACCAACTACTTCAACACTGAACATAATATGGAGAAAGGACCTATAAATATTTATTATGTGTATGGAAAAAGTAAATACATTAATCACAACAATATATGGCTCTCACAGAAGCTCGAAATCCAAGAAATGTAGTGGTGTGCCCCTCCACCAAAAGAGATGTTGAATATAGTAGATTTAATAAAATGATGATATCTCGGGCATACAGAAACCTTTTTGAGTGAAAAAAAAAGTGTTTCCCACTGGAAATGATGCTATGAATGCAATGGAATATGTCTAAAATCCCAAAAAATCTCAGAAGTATCGAAACCATAACCACCATTTCGGCCACAACACCAATCCAAGCTCTAAATCAATAGAAACCAACTCTAAATGATAGGAATTCGACCCCCATACTATAGATGAACATATAAACTGAAACAAATATTTGTATATAAATATTATACTAATTTCTCCTCTCAATAATCAGCTACAATGAAGCACAATGAAGAGATCTAGATGATCTCCTCCTCTCTACTAGCTAGGGTGGAATCTTTCACCACCAAAACTAGTTCAAAAATTCAAGGGGCACATCTCCCAAGCTTGAGAAGCTCCATGGTTCTCCAATACCAAAATACAAATGACCAAAAGCCCCTTCACGTGTGTCTTCACCCTTTTTATAAATCTTCATGGAGCATTTCCCCCTCATTCTAGAATTCTCTCACAAACATTTAATAAAGTATTGATAAATGTTATTTTTATGAGAGAATGACACCTTAGGACTCATTTAATTCCTATATAATGTTGTTTTTCCAAATAATAACTTCATCTACCTTGGAAATTCGAATTAGATAGGCTTAGCTTGAATTTGGGGAAGTTACACTAGCATGTGGGCCCACCCGTCTCCTCTAGCGCCCTCCTTGGCTAAATTTAGGACCTGCAACATGTCAAAGGTTGTCATAAATTGTCATAATCTATCATAGGACCTAATTCTTTCCATAAGTTGTCATATATGTCATAGGTTGCCATAGATTTTCTATTTTTAACTCAATGAGTTACGACCCATGAGATGCCTCCATGATAGGATTCCTTCCACCTTGGATGGGAGTTACACCACACATTTGGAATCATTCCACCACTAGTGTGCCCTCCTTGTCCAAATTATCTCAAAATATTTATAAAATTGATTTTTAGGAGAGAATGATTCCTTACGCCATAAATTTTTCCCTTGGAACTTGGTTTTCCATAGTTCCTCTTGACCCCAATTCACCACTTTACTATTCTTCTTTAATTTTTCCAAGTGACTTTAGACCATTGAATTCCCTAGTGATGGAGTGGTCCATAGTAAAAATTTGGGGACATTACATAAAACAACTTCTAAACCATAGAGAAGTTGAAACAGGGTGACTTCAGTACTAGATTTTACGGTAGCTCTATTTTCCCACAGTGCATAAGACATTTTCAAATGCCACTGGCGTGGTTTATCATCTACAATCTTTTTCAGTATTTTAATTAACTATTTGTTCATTAACTCTACTAACCCATTACCTTATGGATAATGAGAAGAGGAAAACAAATGTTTAATTTTGAAGTCATTGCAGAATTTAGTAAATTTAGCAAAGATAAATGCATGGCCATTATTTGAAACAAGACTAAGAGGAACCGCAAAGCGTGAGAAGATGGTGTCTTCTAAAAAGGAAATTACTTGTTCGTATTTTGTGTGTTTTATGGAAATAACTTCTAACCACTTACTGAAATAATCAGTTGCAGTCAGAATAAATATATGATCGGCCGAGGATGGTGGATTGATAGGCCCTATAAAGTCAAGTCCCCATTTTTCAAATGGGGAAACAACTAACTGTAGCAAGTTTTAAAGGCATTACAAAGAATTTATGCCTTCCCGCGCAGCGTTGGCAGGAATCACAAGATTGAATAAATTTAAACATATCACCAAATATTGATGGCCAATAATATTCGGCTCTAAGCATTTTATGTGACGTTGATTTAGCAGCAGAGTTCCCACCAACATGAATCTTTTCATCAACCGAGCCATGTAATGATTTTAAAAGTTGATTTGACATATACACCCTATGGAGAGCTGCGGAAAATATGAGAACTGATGATAACATATTTAGTAGCCTCAAGTCTTAATTTTCTCCTTTGATTATTACTTATTCCATTGGGATAATTTTCCGTGATTAAGAAAGAAAATAGTATCTTTATACCAAATATGATCAAATAGTTATGTAGGTTGCAAATCAATAACAAACTGATTAGAATCAAATTCTTCATCAAATTCAGAAGGTTGTGATTGATCAAGATGGCGGGCCAAATGAAGAGCAATATCTCTACCTCTAATTGTATTTGTTGTAGTTATGGTAAGATCATGTTCTTGAATTTTGGTAAGCTAATTTTCCAACTTCCTAGACAAATAAGTTTGAGAAAGTAAAAATTTAACGGTAGGAAGAGGCACTCTCACTTCAGTATGGTTACCAAGAATGATATGTTAGAATTTTTCAATACCTTTAACCAATGAATAGGCATGTTTTTTATTAAAGAATATTGAATAGCAAAATCAGATAAACTTTGACTCGTAAAAGCAATAGGTTGATCAACACCCTGCTGATTTTTCTACATAAGAATTGTTGAAATGGCCTCCTCTGTAGCATTAGTATAGATTATAAAAGATTTATTAAAATCAAGGGTAGCCAAAACAAGAGCACAATAAATATCCTTTTTAAATTATGCAAATGTGTCATTGGACGAATTTGTCCCAAGAGAAAGTTTGATTTGCTTTCAGTAGATTATGGTCAGGTTTAACAATAAAAACAAAGTCAGGGATAAATCTACGAACAAAATTAATTTTGCCCATAAAAGCTTGAATGTCTTTTTTTGAACCAGGGGCAGGTAGATTTTGAATTGCCTTGACTCGTTCAAGGTCAATACTAATTCTTGTTTCAGAAATTACATGTCCCAACAATTTACCTGAAGAAGCCCCAAAAACAGAGTTTGCGGGATTAAGTGGCATTCTGTACTTTCTACAATGTAGAAATAGTCGTCGCAACTATGCAAAATGTTCCTTTTTTATTTTAGAATGGACAGTTAAATCGTTAAGGTATACTTGAATTATAATACCAATAAGGTAATCAAAAGTGATATGCATGGCTCTTTGAAATGTTGCACCAACATTGATTAGACCAAATGACATGTGTTCATAAACAAATGTACCCAACCTAGTGGTGAAGGTAGTTTTATACCTGTCATGTTTCTTTAAACAAATTTGATCATAGCCCAAAAAACCATCTAATAAAGACATGATTTGTGAACCAACAACTTGTTGTACAATTAATTCCATATTTGGTAATGGAAAATTACCTTTCACACTTGCTTTTTTTTAAAGCACGTAAGTCAACGCAAAGACACATGTCACCATTTTTTATGTACAGAACTAAATTACCATTCTGAATATTTATCCGGAAAAATAATATGGGCTGCCAATAATTTATCTAATTCTTTACGAATGGTGACTTCTAATGCATGATTCATAGGTCTTTTCTTTTGCCAGAGAGGTGAGGCATATTATCCAATAGGGATAGCATGTTGAATAATTCCAGGGTCAAACCCTTTTAAATCAGCATATGAACATGCAGAGATGTCCTGAAATTCGTGAAATAAAGAAATGAATTGTTCCTTTTCTTCAAGAGAACATGATGAGGAAATATACAAAAGTTTACAATTGTCCTCCGACCCAATATTCAGAGGAATAGTTTCATCAACTTCCCTCTGATTTCTCCCTAATGGGATTTTGATTCAAAGCATCGTTGGATGTAAAATAATTCTCCAAAGGATCCAACCCTTTAGGAAACCTGTTATTTTCAAGATTATTGATTCTGGAATCTTTATCAACCTCACTAATTAAAAAAGCATGCAAATTATTATCATTATAAAAAACATGATTCATCATTATTGGGCACATGAGGACGATATAAGAAAAAAAATGGTACATTTAGAGGTTTTTCTGAGATAAAATGCCGATCAGATCGAGTAGCATAAGCTACTAAATGATCAGCTACAATATTAATCCTTTGTCTGACATGAGTTATGTTAAAGGCAAAAAAATTAGAGGAAATTTTAGATACCAAGTTAGTATATCTCCTCATTAATTTTTTGGAGGGGTGATCAGCTTTTTTATAATCAGATTTATAATCAGCTCAAAATCACCAAAAATAGTGATATTTTTGCAACCTAACTCGAAGGAATTTTCTAATCCTAACAAGATTGCTTCAAATTCAACAATATTATTTGTGCAAGGGAAATTTAATCTAAATGAAAAAGAATAAATTTTTCCAAAAGCATTATGTAAAAAAATACCTGCCCATTTCCTTGTGCCATCAAAATGCATATGCCAAATGTCATCTTGAAATCTGTCCATAACCTTGGGTTTTGGCATTTCAACTTCTTCTGAAAATATGGAATAAACCCCTAAATCGGTCTCAACATAATTCACAGATGGCTAAGACAAACTTTCGATATAGGGCACAATCCTATCCTCACGATAAATTATGATATTTTTAGGCCCATGAGGTATTATTACATGGGTACAACCATCTATCGAATAATATCCACCTGTCAGAGCTTGCCAATCTCTACGTACCATCTTTTATCTCTCCAATGGTAGATTGCCTCTGTTTATTGAACGCTAGCATTTTACATGCATTTTCATTAATGCATGACAATCCTAATTCCTCCATTATCTTTTTAGACATCACATTTGAACCAGATTCACCATCTATAAGACAACAATGAGCCACTTTATCCACTATTTTCATATAAATATAAAATGGAGAATTTTTAGAAATGAGGAGTAAAAATTGATCCAAGAACTTCAGAGGATGCACTTTCATCTTCAAAAATGAAATTGGCATTATATCCATTAGCACTTTCGTCTTCAAAAATGAAATTGGCATTAGATGCTTTAGGATGTGAAGTATAATCAATAATTGGATTGTCAGCCCAATACTTTTCTATATTCTTCCTTTTTTTTTCGGGATTACCAACAAGATCCAATAGGGTAACATCAGCCTTAGTCTTTGCTAAGTCATTGATAATGTTATATTTCTGCCCTAACTCTTTAGAAGTGGAAGGATGCTCAAGAAAATAAGAGGATATGGCTTTTCTGGGATCATGAGAAGACTGTTTTTGAGAAGGCAAACTCCTATAATATTCAAAAATTTTGTAGCTTTTATTAAGATTAGACTAACTTCTAGTTGTTACAGCATAAACATCTTCATCTTCATCCCAATCTAAAGCATTTATGCATTTATGGTTGATTCAATTTTCTTACCAAAGACACTTTCTCTAGAAGCTTTGAGTAATTCACATCTACTTGGATCGTGATATTGTTGACAAAAATTGCAATAAGGATGGGGTAAAAGTCTTATTTTGGTGGTGAAGAAGAAACAAGTGGAGGTGGAAGAGCAAGGTTGACAAGGGTGAAGGTAGTGCAAGCTGCAAAGCAATTAAAGGCATTCTTCTCTCAAATGATATCATTCTGTTATTAATGTCTTACATGAGCTGCAATGCTCTTTGAAGGACCCATTAAAGGGAGGCCAGTTCTAAGGGATTGTTCTTCAAATTCTAAGCAAATTTGAAGGGCATATGAGAAATTATCATCACTTTTCTCTTCAAAACGATTTCGGTAGACAGGGGCAATGTGTTGTAATAATGAATCGTGGAAGCTTGATTATGGGGTCTGATAATCTCAGGAATACTATTGTAAAGTTTAGTAAATCGAAAATTAAATGATTTGATTGATTTCCCAGATTGATAGATCAGATTATTATAATCTTTCATCCAATTGGCTGGATTTTGGAGTTGCTTATGTGTTGTAATAATGAATCGTGGAAGCTTGATTATGGGATCTGATAATCTCAGGAATACGATTATAAAGTTTAGTAAATCGAAAATTAAATGATTTGATTGGTTTCCCAGATTGATAGATCAGATTATTATAATCTTTCATGCAATTGGCTGGATTTTGGAGTTGCTTGTAGGTAGAACGAAACCAATAACAAAGTTCATCCCAAGTGGTAAATGATTTGGGTGGAAAATTGAATAAATCAAATTTGTTTTTCCCTCCAAGGAATTCACAAGAGTCTCATGCAAGTGTCATTATTATTAGCTCCTATGTTATTACATGCATTTGAAAAAGCATTGAGATGCTCTTCAACAGTGCAAGTCCCATTTCCCAAAAACTTAGGTAAGTGGTCCTTAAAATTTGGCAAAGGTGCCCAAGAAGGAGTTAAATATAGAGCAGAAGGAACATGCGGGCTAAAATATAAAAGAAATTACACAACTTTGCATTATAAAATTCCTTAAATGAAAAACAAAATACCCTTATAGAATTTCCTCTTGTCACAAAATAAAATCCCGAGGAAGACAATGACAGTTATAAGAAAAAACCATCCAGCTCTATTATCGAAGACGCTTATATTGACGTGTATTTAAAACAACCCTTTCAGATATTTAAAGCTTTTGAAAAAATGATTGGACAAAATCTAAACCAAAGGACTATAGTGGCCGGCACGCCATATACAGGTTTCATGGTTACTGGTTATGGGAACTTCAACATTGTTGCCCCATAGTAAGGTCAAGAAATGCCAATTCATCACATTACGCCTTCAGAAGGAGAAAAGATCCCAATTCATTATAGTACTTATTGAAGGGCTGGAAAATCTGCTGTACCCTTACACCTGATATTTTAGTAAGCTGGGAAGAAAGTCACCCCGCCCTGTAGAAGAGGGCGCTAGACTGAAAAAGTGCACAACGATGAGCCATATTGACATAAAAATGGCCCATAATGATACATTTCTACAACTGAGTTCTTAATCAAAATACCATAATAACTAGCAAGTCTATAGCAGATCTGAAACAATGGGAAGAGGCAGATCTCAAAACATTTCATTACACCTATAGAATGATTGAGAATTTGATATATCTGCTGACATCATGGGAAAATCATGGTAAGCTTTGGTTAGTTGAGGTAAAAGCATTTCTACAAATTGATGCTGTTATTCATCAAAGTACCTTGCAATTTTAATAGTATTAAGCAACCCTTATCACTTTCACGCGCTCACCTGTACGAAGACCATACAGAAGACACGCTCGTTTGAAAGAATACCAAGGCGGACCACATACAAGGCCAACACGCTTACTTGAATGAATACCAAATCTATTCAGTTAATGCCACGCTGAAGTATCGAAGACCATGTCGAGAGGCACCGAAGAGGAAGAGGAAGCGTGCCATTCAATGAAGACGTAGTAAAGGCAAAAACAAATACCAAATCGCCTACTTCATTGCAGCTAGGGTGGGAAAGATATTTTAATAAATCCAAACACATAGGAAGCTTTAGATAAAATGCTCCGCAATCCGATAGTAATGCGGCTCTGGTATCATGAATCATCTTCTCACTCTCACCTGAAGGAAGACCAGAAAGCCACTCTGAAGTTTCGAAAAATATAACCAGAGAAAATGAAGACCATACTACACGCCACAAGAAGCAAGAGGTTAAAAAAATACCAACTCATTCAATTCATTGCAGCAGGGTGAAGAAGTCATTATGATATATCTAATAAGCAGTCCTGCAGTATTCATGTTATTTTTCCTCATTGTAATGCTCTACTATCTGATAGTAATGTACGTCTGGTGTCATCTTCTCACGCTCGCCTGCAGAATGATCAGAAAAGCCAATCTGGAGTATTGAATGCCATATCCAGAGACAAGAGGAAGCCAGATGAAAAAATAATGCCAACTCATTTGAATTTATTGCAGAGGTTGAGGAAGACTTGTTGTAAAGTGATATATCTAATAAGCAGTCCTGCAGTATTCATGTTATTTTTCCTCATTGTAATGCTCTACTATCTGATAGTAATGTACGTCTGGTATCATCTTCTCACGCTCGCCTGCAGAATGATCAGAAAAGCCAATCTGGAGTATTGAATGCCCTATCCAGAGACAAGAGGAAGCCAGATGAAAAAATAATGCCAACTCATTTGAATTTATTGCAGAGGTTGGGGAAGACTTTTTGTAAAGTGCTCTGCAATCTGATATTAAATGCACCTATCCAACCATCTTCTCACGCTCGCCTGAAGTAAGACCAGAAAAGAGACGCAGCTCACTTGAAGAAATACCAAAACGGGACACATATGGCCATGCAGCTAACTAAAAGCCGCTCTAAGGGGCATAGGAGAAAATCATACTCGGGGTCATTCTGAAGTCTGTCCAAAGAAATTGCAAACAAGTGCCAACGTGACAACCTAAACTCCCACTCAAATGATGCTAAATATTATGCAATTTCATTGACACGCTACATCTGTTGTAGATTTGGACTTTCACAAAATACGACCCAAAATATGCATGTCTGAATCAACAATTAAGACGATCCAGAAGCAAAGGATCTATATAGGGAATTGGAAATCTGACAAATGCTATGATACTTACAAATGTGATTAAAAAGTACAATACGCATACCTCGACTTCACACAGAACCAACATATACATATATAGTTTCTTCTGTTTGCAGTCTATTGTAAACCACAGTACACCGATACAGGAATTTGAGAGCTGGGTGTACCATCTGATGACGGCCATGAAACAATTTAAAAACAGGAAGATAATTCAAAAGGCTCCGAAGCACTGTTAAATCCAAGAGTCCTTGATGAACCATTAAATGGTAAATGGCAGATCATAGAAACTATTTTGCAGTGGATTCACTTCCAAATCAGAGCAGAGAGATTATTTGCTTTGCCGCTTCAAAATGGTCCTACTTGAAAGCGACAGCATACACTTTTTCACATACTGGAGATATTGCGTGCATCAAAACACACTCTGTAGATCACAAACCGATTACACCTTCAAAATAGAAAAGAAAACCTAAAATTACAAATTATTGCAAGAAATTTGATCAGATTCAAACCCCGATTCTCTCCCTGTTGACCATATTACATAAACCCTAAATTCCGTTTCCTTTCAATCAATAGCTTCCATATAGCTAATCGAGAATATTCGACTTCATATATCTTCAACTTATCTGCAGATTAAGAATAGATGTCATCCCCTACTTCCAGAGACTGTTTCCAATAGCTGTTGTACCCCACTACTCAAGCCTGGCGGTGACAATGCAAAGCATTAGCTTCCTGTAAAAATACTATGGGAGTGACACTTAATGCAAAGCATTAGCTTCCTGTAAAACTACTACAAGAGTGATCAATACATATATTTCCCCTATTCGTCCTCTCGTGCGTAAGCTTACATGATTGATTCATACCATCTTGCACATATTAAACACACCTGTGTACAAGAGCAAAATCGTAGTATCTATGACTTTAGAAAACAACGAACCTCTTGAATGATGTTTTCGAAGCGAAAATTACCGCACTTGCAGAATATCGCTTACAAAACAATATGTATGTTAGTGTGCTGCAGATTTTGGACGGCGGATATGGCCGTAGATTGTGGAGAACCCAAAGGCTCAAACAGATATACGTCTTTACCCCTCTGTGATTTCTGTAATGGATGGATTCTCGTAATCCCTGCCAATATAGGACAAGTACAACCACCTAAATAAAATAAAAAAACATGAACCGGTATTGCAGAGATTATACGATTCAAATTGTACTTCCTAGGATAATAGCCACTTTGGTGTGGGGGGCATGCAAGCTTACACCTATAAATCACAACTGTGTACTGTGTAGTGTGTACAAGAGCACAGAACAGTATCTGTGATTTTAGAGAACTTAAGAAACACTTAACAACAAACCTCTTGAATGACCTTTTGGAGCCGAAAATTACCTCACTTGTGGATTATTGATTTCAAAACAATCACCACTGTGAAGTGTGTACAAGAGCACAGGATAGTATCTGTGATTTCAGAGAACTTAATAAACACTTAACAGCAAACCTCTTGAATGATCTTTTGGAGCCCAAAATTACCCCATCTGTGGATTATTGATTTCAAGACAATCACCACTGTGTAGAGTGTACAAGAGCACAGAACAGTATCTGTGATTTCAGAGAACTTAAGAAACACTAACAACAAACCTCTTGAATGATCTTTTGGAGCCGAAAATTACCCCACTTGTGGGTTATTGATTTCAAAACAACGCTTCAAACGTATATTAGTCTGCTGCAGATTGTGGACGACTGACACGGCTGTAGATTGTGGACAACCCAATGTTTCAAACAGACACATATTTACCCTCTTGTCTGATTTCTGTGAAGGATGGACTCCAATATTCCCTGCCAATATATAGGACAAGTATAAACATCTAAATAAAAAAATTAACCGATATTGAAGAGACTACATGATTAAAATAATACTCCATAGGATAATAGCCACTTTGGTGTGGTGTGCTTGCAAGTTTTTCAAATCCCTTCTTTCAGATCTACTTCAGATAAACGAACAAATGTAATCTTTTCCTGCACGCCAAAAGGCTTAAGGAGCCGCGGTCCAGTCCTGTTATCGGGCTTAAAATTCAAGATTATATAATTATAAAACATAATCCAAATCCCTTCCGCCTGATAATAACTTGAGAAAATGCAAATCAGATGAAGGAAAAGCTTCCACTAATCTATTTCGTTGAAGATAATTATAGGGCCACTATATGAAATGCCGCAACAGATGCTTAACCACAAACCCCCTGTATGACCTTTCCCTTGTCTGATTTCTGTAAAGGAGGGGCTTTCATACTCCCTGCCATTAAACGGCAAGTATACCATCCATATAAAAGAGAAACCGATATTAAAAACACTAAATGATTAAAGAGACTAACTGATTCAAATAACACTTCCTAGGATAATAGCCAATGGTTTAGGGGAGCTTGCAAGCTTGTAACATCGCCTCATCAGATCTACTCTAAATATACCAACGAATGCGAACCTTCTTCTGCAAACAAAGAAGCATCAGGGAGGGCAGCCCTGTTATCAAAACTAAAGCAATTACATACAATTAAAAAACTCGATCCAAATTCCTAACAGCTGTTAACTACTATTGAAAATCCAAATCAATTACCGATGGAAGATCTTAAGGTTAGGTTTAAGCTAACATATTTGGATTATTTTGTTGAAGATTATAGAAACGCGAATAAATAAATCAGGTTCAAAGACCAGTTGAATAATCCAACATAAATTCTTCAACCCTCCAAAATTAAATGCAAAAAATATTTAACATAGAAAGAAATCGAATCAGGTTCAAAGACCAGTTGAAGAATCCAACATAAATTCTTGAACCCTCCAAAATTAAATGCAAAAAATATTTAACACAGAAAGAAATCGAAGCCATTCGATACCAAATATATGTCAACAATTTTTATACAAATCCAGCCCATCCCCAAAAAAACTGAACTACAGGTATGTCTTGAACAAATACCTGAAAAAATGCCCTGGAATTGCTGAACAGGTCGACTAATCCATATCCTTTAAACAAACAAGGAGAGGTTCCATGAAAAATAATCACAATTATATAATAGCTTCAAAGAAACCCCATTCCCAATAGACACCTCATCCAAAATTAACAGTCAGAATTGGACATGGAAAAATAAAATAAAAGATTCAACGGGAACGGAGAAGAGAACCGGTGAAATTAGAGAAAGAAAGCACAAACGCAATGAAATGGTATGATCACTAGTCTGCCATGAATATAATCAACACAAATAATGTTAATTTTAAAACTACCAAAAATATTGCCGACAAACGTTGCAACTGTTAAGCAAATCCCAATTGCTGAACGCTTTCAATCGACATGGAAACAAACTTAAGACACAGAAATTGAAATGAAAACTCGAAAGCTGTGTAATACTATATCTCTGTAGGCGAACTCGATAGCCGATAGGCAAACCAAGAGAGCTATAATGCAAGGGAGGGATGAACAAAGTAGAGATACCGACCCTTCAGAGGAGAAGGATCACCATTCATCGCAATTTCTCCTTCCATCCCAATGAAGGGAATGGTGGAAGAAAGACGAATAAATGTGATCTGGCGGAGGGTGGAGCTTGTCGATTTATAGGGTAGTGGACGGTGCAGATGAAACAGTAGAAGAAGATGGACGAACGTGATTAACAAGGAAAAGCTAGAAAAGATTTTTAATGATTACGAAATCTCGTGCATCGGATGCCATTCTTTCTCCCAATCGCGTGCGTCGGATTCCATTCTTTTCTCCCACCGACTTATTGTAATTTTAACGTCATGATTAATTTGAAACTGTAGAGTAGGATAAAGGCTAACCAAAACCGCCTCAACTCGCCGGAATGTGGCAGAGAAATTGTGGTTAAAATCGAAATTTAGAGTATTCAAATCTGGTTAGTTTTAAAATTGGATATTTAATTTGACAAAAGCGATTTGCTGAAATTAACTTTTCCAAGAATAATTTTAACCTGTTTTTAACAAAAGCCATTTCCAAGAATAATTTTAACCTGTTTTTAACAAATTTTCCCCAAAAAAGTTTTAATTAGCTTTTATCCTAAACTGAAAATATATGGTATCTGGTGCATTGAGCATCTCTCTACAAGACTTAGCGCACACTTAACCTCCACTTTTTTTAATAAAGTTTTATCTCACAGGCAACGGTGATTTTAATCAACAAGAGCAGCATGTTCCCTCTTTTTAATATTTAAAAAATAAGTATAATATTAATCAAACTTTAAAAAGGAAAAATATATTAATAGGATAGAGGTTTAATAATCAATAATAATAAAAAAATTAAAATCAATTTCTTTGATATTTATATAGAATTAAATAAAATTATAATCACATACAGATCAGATCTTTTATATTTGTATGTTCTAGATAACATGTCATACCTATCATGTTTGTCTATTATAGATAACATGTTAATACAAGATTATTCTAAGATAACTAATTACTCAAGATATTTATAAACTTCACAAAAATAACTATGAACATAATAAAACTAACCATTTCTAGTTGACTATAGATCAAAATAGTAGGTCCATGGAAGAAAACATATTACAGTCATTCAAGTAAAAAAAATAATATATCACTTAGGTTTTCTATTTCAGTAGTAACAATAAACGTAAATAAATTTAAATATAATAGTAAGTTGTTTAAAATATTATTTTTCTACATATATATTTAATTATGTATCTAAATAATATTTTTTAAAATTTAAGAGATGTTTATGAGAGAATGGACTTCTAAACTTTCATCAAGCATACAATCCAAATCTACCATTATGCATCTCCGCAATCCTGTGGTGAGATTAGTTGATAAATGCCTATATTCTTAAATGACTTCTTACATGAATATTTTGAAATAATTGAAAAAATGATAACAAATGTCATACTTTCACAGGATGAATTTGACAACAAATATTATGTTGCATAGGTAGGCTACCAAAATACTTTAGGATAAAGCCATACCTCTTGTAGATGTAAAGGACTTATAAGAAAAGATTCAAGTATTGTCTTGGAAATTCAGATTCCCTATTACCTACATGATAAAAGAAAAAAACAAATTCCAAAATGTTATTTAAGAGTGATTAATCCTACAAAGTAGAAGAAGTCCACTATACATAGACTAGTGGAAAATTTCTCACTCTTCCCACCTCAATAATTTTTTTTTTACCTCTTCTCGGTCCAATAGCTTCCAAGTTATATATTATCTCCTTAATGACCAATGAAACATGAACACCCCAATGTATGGGACCATCAAGGTATTTCATTGTTCATCCATCTTGGTTTCATCCAATACCAAACATAAGCAAATAGCATATAATAGATACCACTACCATTACATATTGCAGAGTAGTCACCACAACAAGACCTTGGTATTTCTCTTTAAATGTAGCTTCTCGACTGGAGTAGCTTCTAAGTTTTATATTATCTCCTTAATTATCACTAAAACAAGAACCCCCCCCCAACGGAGGATGGTACCATGAAGGTACGTCACTATTTATCCATCTTGGTCTCATTGAATACAAGACATCGCCAACCAACAGTTAATAAATGCCACTAGCATTACTTACTATAGAGTAGTCACCTCAACACCACCTTGATATTTCTCTTTAAATGTTGTAGCTTGTAAGTGCTCTTCTTTATTCATGTAATGTGATAAACCTTACTTTTCTTATTGGATTTTACTTGTATGTACATGTCGATAAAATGACTATTATAATTTTTCTTTAGTATTGCTAATAAGGGTGGGACGAGGAAAAGTTTTATTAAAGGGGATCTTATGGCCAATAATTTTATTATAAAAACAAAGATTGCATCTTTTCTACACAAAATGTTTAAAACAAAACTCATAATATTATATGATAGTAGAAAAGCATAAAACCCTAGAATAGTCTCGAACTACTGAACTTTGTTCACTTTGTACATGTTACAATATGCAAATAGTATTGTGCAGTAATGACAACAAGAATAGGAGAAAATTAGAAATTGATAACACTAGAAATTGACAAGAGCGCACATATTTTCATCACTTGCAGTAAAATTAACACGACATTCTTCGTGCTCTCCATCGACAACTGTTTAACTGACATATTTTACTAAAACAACAATATTGCTATTGTATGGACCCAAATTCAATCTTTCTTACATGGAATTAAGCCACTTCCTTCAATCAGACAAAATTTTCGGCCAAATTTAACACACACCAACATTATCGCCATTTTGCACAAAAAACGTCAAATAAGCATAAAAGAATCACACTTTCGACACAAACCAAAGCTACGCAATCGCTTACCATGGAATTTACGCAGTATGACTAACAATTCCACCGAGCAGTTGGTGATAGCTTATTGATCCACTAAACTTCATTTTCTCATCGTTTCATGCAAAATTCATGGTTCAACAATGATTCCTCATCCCAAGAACGCCATATTCCGCCATTGGTGAACATCTATTTTTTAATTACTTTTCATAATATTTTATTTTATGAACTAACATGGTTTTTTTATAAAATACTTTCCATAATTTTTTATTTTATGAGCGGACATAAAAGATTTTAATTATTTTTTAATTAAAAAAATTACTTTTTACGTTTTATTAAATGTAACGCTAGATACATGTTTACATCTCCCCATACTCAACTACAGAGCACTTGTTTAAAAAACACCTTTAAAATCAATACATATATATTTAATTTTCATTTCCAAACTTAACATGTTATGACAAGTGATTGATTGAATTTAGGTTTATAACTCATTCACATAGAAATCCACGTTTGATTTTGAAAATATAACTTTATAATCAACCCATAAAATTAGAAAGAGTTATATATACACAGGAAAAACTATATACATGGAAAAACTATATGCTTAATAATCAAACTTTATACATAAGAGAACGAAACTGGAACGAGATTTCAAACTATATACATAAGAAAACTACAAACTATCTGCTTGGCAATCGAGGCACAGAACTCGAAGATACATTCAATGGAAATCGTTTTCAACAGGAACTTAGTGAGGAATAGATTTTTCGAGATGGAAATCACAGAGATTCATTTTTTTAATTAAATTATATAGCAACTATAACAAAAGCGAGAAGAATAAGAAATCTATTTAACCTGCAATAAAATCAGAAATAAGAATCCATGAAAAGAAAAGAGTGCCAATCCTGAGGAATAGCTATTTACACGATCGTTTCCGAAAATGAAATATGCATTAATTAAAAATCAAATACAAATGTTCAGAATGGTTTTTTTTTAAGTCCACCTTCCCTCGAGAGAAGAATAAAAGCCAGACCATCCGAACTGAACTCGAGAGGACTAGTCCCTGAGTTTTATATCATATTTTCGAGACGATGACGAGACCATCGAATCTAAAATTGGACCTCCGAGCTAATTAAGATGACATTCCAAAAAAAGAAATAGTTAAAACGCCTTTCCAATATCTTTGGAGAATATTGGAATTCGTTGAACTGAAAGTTAATTAGATGCCAAAATTTGTTTCAATCTGGATTCTCAGGGTATCGCTCTGTGATATCACATTTCCTCGTGAATTGTAGGATTCGTCAATATATCCATGCATGTTGGATGCCTCTTTCTTTGATTTTCTTATCTCCACGTGATCTTGTAGAAAAACCTGCAGATAAAACCAAACAATATGTAAAACCTGCAGATAAAACCAAACAATATGTAATTAGATACAATATGTAAAAGTAGTTAAAGGTTCCACAATTTAATAAAGGTTTCTAATTAAACATTTCCACATGCATATAAAGTGGTAAAGTGTGGAAGACTTTTTAATAAGTTGTTTTTTTTAATTTGTAATAAAACATTTTTAAAATAATTGTTTTATGATTGTTTTAAAACTGGATCTATCTAAGTGTAATAAGTGTAATATTTATATTGAATTTAAATTTATATTTAAATTTAAATTAACATTTAATTTATATTTAAATTTAAATTAACATTTAATTTATATTTATATTTAAATTAAAATATATATTAATATTTACATAAGTATATAAGTTCTTTCCTATGTATATAAGAATTACATGATGTGTGTAATTTGCTGAATCTGTGGAAACTCTAGAACCAGACGATGGAGTACAATGATGGCGGCTAGGTTTGTTGAGATGGAGGGACTCACTGGGTAGCTCTCTGAAGGCGGCAGTGATACGGTCATCCCTGTCAGAGGGGCTACACGGTTTTCTAGGTGGTTCATTTTACTAAGCTGTTAGAGGTTATGTATTAACCTATGGGTAATTTTTTATTACAGTTTTGGTTATGCCCTTAATCTACATCGGGAAGGTTCTTTGTTTACCGAGCATGGATCCACTAGACGAGGTGGACTACGAGAGTGACAGTTTGCAGCATAGGGACATTTGGCGTTCGCCACCCGACGCCTTCAAGGATTAATCAGGCGACGGGAGCTTTGGGGAATTTGGTGATGGAAGTTGCCGTCCAACTCATTATTTTCCCATTCTGGAACTTAACCCGACTCTGGATACTGTTATCTCGCCGGTTCTTTCGAATCCTGTGCTCTCCCCGCCATGGAATGGCATAGACAAGGTTTTTGTGCAGGAGGAGACACGAGATAGCATTTGGGGGGTCAAAGGCTACAACACTCCCATTTTTTCGTCTGATATATTGTGTTCGAAGTTTGGGAATATCCAGGGTTTTCTCAACTTGTCGGGCGGCTCGTTCATAGATTCTCCAGGGCGAGGTTACTGTGTGGAATCTTCGGTGAGGTTTGAAAAGGCAGAAGGGATTTCCCATTATTCTTCTTCAGGGGGTTTTGTAGCTACTAACCTGGGAACTGCGGAACAACGAGGCTTCTCTAGACCATCAGTGGACTCAGTTTAGAAAGATTTTGTTCGGGAAGAGGATTTTGCGAGGTGGACACCACCTAGTTCACAAACAAAGGTGACGAGAAAATGGATCAAAAATTCTGGTAAGTCCCCGAACTATGCTTTAGGGGAAGACATTGGTTTTCAGCAAATAGTCGGCATGGTTAAATCTGTACTGGTTGGTAGGGTTTATGGTAGGTCGGTGAGCCATAAGTCAGTCATTCAATGGGCATCTGGGGCCTGGTTTGGCTATTGTGGGTATGTTCCTCGTGTGGTGGCCCTTTCGGGGGGCTGGTTTTCCTTTCATTTCTCTTCGGACGCACATGCACAATGGGCCCTAAGTATGAACTGGTCGATCCTCAAAGTACCTCTCCTGCTCAAGCCATGGAACCCATTATTTGATGCAAGCCGCGAACGGATGGACACCATCCCGCTCTGGGTCCATCTACCAGGGCTACCATTACACGATTGGGCTGAGGAGCATTTCCGGAGGATAGGTAATCTGCTTGGAACCTACCTGGATGCGGATTTTTCCTTTGTGGCAACAACGATTCAAAAGGTTGCGTGAATTCTGGTGAGTATTAATGTTAGGGATGGTTTGTTTGATGGTATGGATCTGAAATGGGGGCCTTATACCTTTTCCCAAACCCTAGATTATGAAAATGTGTCATTTCGCTGTAGACGATGCCATGAGTATGGACATCCGGCTATTGAATGCACTTTTCCGGTTCGAATGAAGTTTGGAAACTCCTTGAAGCGTAGGATTGTGGAGAAGGTGGCAAGTGTGGATTCTGAAGAAGACGCTATGGGACAACCTGAGATTGAACAGATGGTGGAGCCTGCTGGTACTGTGGAGGAAGATGGTTTTTTGGGGGAGGATGGTTTAGAGCCGGAATCTGCTTTGGTCATAGTCTCAGCAGAGATCGATCACACTCCTCCTGTGGTCACTGCTCCGGAGGGTCCTCTGCAAATTCTTCATTCTCGGGATTTGGCAGCTGGTACTTCTTCTGCTCCCTTCTTTAACCCTTCCTTTAATTTTTTTTATTAAGAACTTGTCATTTCCGAGTTTTGATTGGGTGGATGGGTTTAAAAATTTACATATTTCCTCTCATATGTTGGCTTCTCTCACTGTTCCTCCAGGTTCTCCCAGCTCACCCCCTTCTGATAAAACACTTTTACTGGATTGCCCCCCTGAGAATTATCCTATTGACTCACCGGTAATCCAACAAGTGGTTCCTATGCCCTCCTCCCCTTCAGGCTCCGTTGAGTCTAGTTATTTCCTCCATTCAATGAACAAACCTTCTGTTGGGGGGATTGGGAAAGATAAGCCTAGACCATCTAAGCTTAAAGGACGAAAATATTTCATCTCGCATGCTAAGTCACGAGCATGCTCAGACCTTAGGAATGGCAAACAACTTTCAATTGAAAGGGCACTTAGAGCAGTGAATGCCCACAAGGAAGGGTTCCAATGAAGGTTATGTCTTTTAATTGTAGGGGTCTTGCTGGTCCCTCAAAAAGACCAGCGTTGCGGAGGATGTTGGATCTTGAACATCCTAATATTTTGTTGTTACAAGAAACTATGTGTGGAGGTGATGAAGCTATTGGAATATTAAAAGCTTGGTTCTCGGGATGGTGCTTTGAGGCCTCTGATGCAAGGGGTCGCTCTGGTGGACTAGTGATTGGTTGGAAAGAAGCTAAGGTCTGTGTTTCCTCTCTCTGGGGAATGCATTTGGTCTTAGGGATGTCTTGTAGGTCTTTGGGTGTTGAGAAAGAATTCACTATAGTAAACATCTATGGACCTTATTGTGACCGGGAATACTTTTGGAAGTCTTTGTTGGCAAGGGATATGATCAAGGGGGATTCTGTAATCTTGGGGGGGGATCTAAAATTTTCTCTGGGTCAAGCTGAGGTTTGGGGGCCTCATGCTCATGTTGATCCCCTCATAAATTTTTTTATCAAGAAATTCATTGAAGGAAATTGGGTCGATGTTGATCCTGTGTGTTTAAAACCTTCTTGGAGGAATAAGAGGGTTGGATTGGATAGGGTGGCGAAGAGATTGGATCAATTTTTTCTCTCTGAGCAGTTAGTGGAGTCTTTTTTCTATGTCAAGCAATGGATTGGGTCTGGTGGCTTCTCAGATCATGAACCTATCTTCCTGGAGATGAAGGCTGGCCCTGACAAGCCTCCTGCTCCCTTAAAATTTAACAAGATCTGGCTTAAGGATCCTACCTTTGTTGAGATTTTCCATCAGTATTGGATCCCTTACCAACCAGGGATGTTACATACTGCAGCATTTCACTTTGCTGAGAATATAAAAATTCTCAAGGATCCAATAAAAAATTGGGTGGCTAAGAAGAGAATTAGGGATGAAAGGACTCTTAAGATTATCAAGGAAGAAATATCATCCATCTCAGGAGGGTTGGGAGGTGGTTTTTGTGCTCAGGCTTCGAAGGATTACCTAGTACATTTGGAGGATTAGCGAAATAGGATTTGCTGCAGATTGAAGAGACCTGGAGATTGAAGAGCAGGGCCATCTGGTTGGAAAGTGGGGATGAAAATTCAAAATTTTTTCATGCCTATGCAAAAGGCAGGAGATCAGCTAACATCATTTGGAATCTTGCAGATTCAGAAGGTATTTCTCATGCTACTTTTGAAGGATTTGTTGGAGTTGGGGTTAATCATTTACAGAACCTCTTCAAAGCTAGTGATAGAGTGAACATTGAGGAGGTTATTAAGGTAGCTCAACTATTCCCTCATTTTGTTGAGGCTGAAGACAACCGGAAGCTGATGAACTCCATTACGGTAGATGAATTAAAAGAGGTTTTGAACAGCTTTCAGAAGGATAAGAGTCTAGGGCCGGATGGTTGGACCATTGAATTTTTTATTGCGCTTTTTGACATAATTGGAGAGGATCTCTTACAACTGGTTGAAGATACTAGGAAGGAAGGCAACATACCAGCCAACATTAATTCCACTTTCATAGCTCTAATCCCAAAAGTGGATACTCCTTCAAATTTGAATGATTTTCGACCTATATCTCTCTGCAATTGTGTGTATAAGATTGTTACCAAAGTTATTGCCTGCAGACTAAAACCTATTTTATCAGCACACATCTTAGAGGAACAGTTTGGGTTTCTAGAAGTCCGTCAAATATATGAAGCTATTGGGATTTCTCAGGAAGGATTGCATAGCATTAAAACCAGAAAATTGAAAGGAGCAATCCTAAAAATTGATCTTTCTAAAGCTTATGACAAGGTTAGTTGGTTTTATATCCGTCTAATGCTTACTCATTTGGGTTTTGAGATTGGTTTCATTCATTGGATCATGAGTTGCATCTCTACTGTCTCTTTCTCTGTTTTAATGAATGGAGCGACGACTCCTTTCTTTCATTCTGGCCGGGGCCTTCATCAGGGGTGCCCTTTATCTCCCCTGTTATTTTTGCTGGTGGCTGAGAGTCTAAGCCGGGAAATTAAAGAAGCAAGACGTTTGGGCCAATTTGAAGGTATCATGGTGGCTCCAGGAATTTAACTCTCACATCTGCTTTTTGTGGATGACATTTTGATATTTTGTTCGGGTTCCAGAAGGGATGCAACTAAACTCAAGGAAATTTTGGATCTTTTCTCATTAGCCACAGGGATGGAAATAAATGCTGGGAAATCCTCTCTTTCTATTTCCTATTTAAGAGAAGAGGAACTCTAGACTTATACTGATATGTTTCCCTACACTCTACTTACCCTTTCGGAAGGGTTAAAGTATCTTGGATTCAACCTGAAGCCAAATGACTATCAAAATCAGGATTGGGTCTGGTTACTGGAAAAACTGGAAAAACGATTAAAAAGGTTGAGCTTTAGGTGGCTATCAAGAGCTGGAAGATTAGTTCTAGTTAAGTCGGTGCTGGAAGCTATCCCAGTATATTAGATGTCACTGGCTTGGATTCCGAAGGGAATCTTGGATTCAGCGAGAAAAATTTGTTTCAGATTTCTCTAGAATGGCAAGGAGGATGCTCATGTTACTCCTTGGGTCAAATGGGATCACATTACAGTACCAAAAGCTTTGGGTGGATGGGGACTCAAGAACATCTTTCACTTTTCCAAAGCATTGGCAGCGAAATGTGGTTGGCGTTTAATAAAGTATGAGGGTTTCTGGGCAAGGGTTATGGTACATAAATATGTTGAGCCGGATTCTGTTGAATCATGGATATGGTCCCCAAATAAATCACATAAAGGTGGGTCCTTGTAACATCCTGAATTTTCATAAAATTTTAAAATTTTTGTTAACAACAATAATAGATTAATTTATGATAATTTATAATTGCGGAAAATAATAATTGTTGAATGTAACAATGTTAACTAAATAGTTGTTTATACTAAACACAAGTAAATTTCTGATATAACTAATGCGGAAATGACAACTTAATTACATTAGTAACAACTATCATTAAGATAGTTAAATGCATGATTAGATCAGACTTATGATGCGACACTCTTTACTGCAATGATAAGTATGATTGATGTAATAAATGAAATGTCAGGTTAGAAGTACAACATGATACTTTTTCTTTGAGATGATACTGACTTTTTTCTTCTTTATTGTCCAAGGGAGTCCTATGAGGGACCCCAAAGCTTACTTAGCTATACGCTAAAACATTGGACCTATTCTATGTGCAGACAACAGATAAGAAGTTTCATGATTGCAATAATTTCCAGTGCGTGTGAGTTCAAATTCATCGTTGAAAATAAAAATAGAATAATTAAAGACTATTGCATTTACAAAAGCATATAGGTACGATTCACATGCTTACACTTCTGCTTTCCACGGTTCGTCTTGTATCTGAGTTAAAATCAACCCAATTTAATTGTTGAAACAAACGTCTAGTTAACAACCTTGTCACTGTAGTCGTCTTTGTACTAGCTGGATTCTGTCATCATCATTGTACTAACTGGTTCTATCATCACCATCGTACTAGCTGTCTTGTTGTCACCATTTAACTGGTGGTACCAAGATGGTACAGTACCGTTGTATCGCATGAATGAAGTAAATAGGAGATTTGAGAACTTATTGTTTCAGATTACCAAACTTTATATGGTAGCATATATATACTTGTGAATTTTATACAACACTATTGATTAACTAAATACATTTAATGATTCGCAAATCATATTTATCACAATATTTAACTAGGTCTTATATAATCAAATATGGCCTTTCCTAGAGACTAAACATTTGTAGTGATTGGATTAAATAATAAATACAAACATAAGTTACTATGTTGCAAATAAGAGACTGGGTCTATTCAACTATCATTCTATATCGAGATATATTTAAGGTCTTGTGAATATAGTGGTACAACTATATCGATCCTCTGTTTGATATCAATATTAAAACATATGGTGTAACTATTACAATAACATGCAAATCATAGAATTATATCCAAACTATAATATACGTTGAAATCTATTACCAACATTGTAATATGTTGGATTCGATGGCAATAAAGTGCAATATATTATAATGAAACTTTATATAGACATTAGTAATACTATGACGATTGTAATAACAAGAAATAAGCAATGGTTAAAGTCACGATGGAAATGTTGTCAAGCAATTAATGTCGATCTTGACAGGTTGCTAGTTTAACAAGCTGGCGTCGGTCTTCGAGTTACGATAAGGGTCCTGCATTAAAGGTTCGGTACTGCATCTATGTCGACTTTGCATTTCCAATGATCCACGTAGATAGTAATATCCCCATGCCTGTTTAATGCATAAGGTGTTACGCGTTTGTATGGGTTGATGTTGGCTTAAAACACTTGCCATAGTGGCAACGTCAACCTGCAATGAAAAGATGGTAATAGATGTCGCCGTTGTTAATTCCAAGGTTAGCATAGCTGGCAATGTGGAGACCGTCGATGGTGATGAACCTGGACCGTTGGATTGGTAACCCTACTATCGTCGCTGTTTTGGTTTATGTACTTGGAAACGTAGTTCATTGTGTTATCGTTTCGGTAGGGGATGGCCGACAGGCTGCCAAATTTTTGGTAGAATTTTAGTGAAGGGTTTCGACCCCAAGATCGGTGAACCAGGTGAAGTTGTAGGTCTTAAACCTCTGCAATGGCATTTTAGCTAGGATTTAAACTTCCTGGTTCAAAGTTTTAAGAGTTAGGGTTTCTAAGTTCTTTGTTTATGTGATAAGAGAGATATGCCTTCCTATAGTGTGATAGAGTTCTCTCGTCCTGAATGAAATGGCACCTCGTTGTATTTCTGGTAAATGCTAAGACTCGATCATTGTGAAAAAGGTAAGCATTCTTCTGTAGAGAAAAGTTTCTTTTGCTGCGTTTTGGTTTTAAACTTTTAAAATATAAAAGTAACTAACTTCGAGCTATTGTTATTTGGTGCAGGTTTTTTAAGAAGATTGTCGAGGGTTTGGTGAAGAGGGAAAATTCGTGCTACTACACTGGTAAGCTTCGGGTCTTCCATACCCTCTTAGTGCCCTTCGTCTATGCCGTGGGTCTGTCGTTGATGATGGTTGAAGAACTTCGAAGCATGAGTGTAATCTATGGTTGTGGCTCTCGTTCGCTTACTAGATACTTGGTTTCTTAAACTTAAAATAAGGGTGTGTCGACAGGAGTTGTAACTCGTCGATGCAAGGAGTTATGAACTCTGTTCTGTCATTTTTCTTTGGGAAAAAATCCCTGTAGGTTTTGTTTACAAACATAATTAAAAATGCTTGTTGTTGAAATCGTTGGCTTCATTTTTGAAGTTGTCCTTTTGTAAAGATTTAAGACCTGTGAGAAACAACTTGTTTCGTGATCAGTTGTGATGGTAGGAAGGAGAGCCGAGGGCTCGATCTCTGTGTAAAGATAATACTCTTTTTGGTAATAAAATGTATGTTTAAACATTTGTGTAGATAACAGGGTTTTTCCTCTTGATAATGTAAGTTGAAGTTGTGTTTCGTGGTTGTCAAAGTTGATCAATAGAAAATGTTGAAAGAATTATACTCTCGTTTGCAAAGGAAATGAATAGGGCCGAACCTTAATTCGTACTTCTGTTTGGAAAGAAAATATAAACAAGGAATAAAGTGTCGAGTAGGGTTCGATCCAGAGTTTGTAGAAAATTTGGTTGTGACAAAGATGAGAATGGGAAATTAAAAACCTAACTAAGGTTTGAAATGAAACTAAACGAAATACACTTACAGTTTGCAGATCCAAGAATGAAAATAGATAAATAATGACAAAAGTGATACTTATAAAGTTGTTTGTAATTGCTAGAATGAAAGTCACCATAATGCTTATAATAGAAATAGAAAGCAATGTGTGTGTACAGTGTAGAAAATGTAAGACTATCAATTTCAGATTCTGTCCAAAAATTCATTTCTTATAAACATAGTAATGTTTAAAATGAATTCAATATCAGCAGTATATATATGAAATGTATAAGTATGCGATCCTTGTATAAGACTGTTGTTTGCAGATTTATATAATGGATGTTTTTGTTTACTTTCGGCAGTCTCAAAACAGTATTCCAAATTGTAAATTTGCTTCCTATGTACATAACAATGTTAAAATATAGTACTAGATGGTTGTACAGGAATTAAACATGGATTGTTTTTCATATAACTGAAGAAACATTATACATACTAACTATTATACAGAAGCTTCTATAATTATTTAACCTAGGAACAGAAAACTGATACATATATGATTATTATCTATCTATCGAATTCAAATGGAAAATTTTGCCTATCTTCTAATCTATTTTAATTTACATATCTCTATTAGAGTACGATGCTCCCAAACATCATGTGGAAAAATGGGGATATTGATTTATCAATTAACATTAAACTTAAAACATCCAGACTTAAACATTTCTAGAATTAGATTCTTTTTCGAAAACAAATAAATAGAAAAATACTAGGTAAACAGAACATGATTATTTACTGAAAAGAAGTTAGGAAATCTTTAAGAACCTGAGAAATTCTATAGGGAAACAAACAGCCCAGGAAGACTGTTCCTCCCAACCAAATTCCTGAAAACAGTCAAATACTGTCTTAGGACCCTCGAGCCTGTTCACTGAACCACCAAGAGGAAGAAACTTCAGGAATTAGAACTTATTCTTGTTGTAGTAGTTATCTTCTATATCTTCAATAGGTAGCAATCCAAAAGACTTGCTCCTACAACTCTGTTTCTCCTCAATAATATGCAAAACTCAGTTTTCAATCACCACTAACCTCCCTTATTCGAATCTCTCTTGAAATCACCTGATTCACAAGAGGAAAATATTTTGCAGAAATATTGATTAAGAGCTGCCTGCCCAATTCGAATTTGCCTTTATAGGCTGCCTAGGCCTTTTTAAATGTTACTGGTTTATTAAATGAGCTGCCTGCTCACTCCCTCCACCTGGGGGATAATGCCCTATTTTAGGGGAATTTGTCCCATAACCAACAATTAGTGGTGTGATGCAATTGCTGCCATGTGTCCCATATCTTCCAACAGCTTCCATTCCTCCTGGTGGGTCAGTGAACACTCATCCAACCATCCTCTTGGGTGTTTGTCTCCTATTTAATTTATTTAAATAATAATATTCAGTAATTACATTCATCCATGATCAAAACTGATCATAATTACAAAACTTGTAATTAAATTTAACATAAAGTATTTTTGCAACTAAATAATAATGTTTAGAAATTTGGGTGGGTGACATACACCCCCTCTTAAGTCTCAACATCGTCCTCGATGTTGCCTAGTCACTCCTTGAGTGTTCCTGAAATAGAGTTGGGTATGCTACCCGCATACTAATCTCCAACTCTCAGGTTGCCTCTTATGGGCTAAGGTGCTTCCATTGCACCTTCACTTGCCCAATGCTGCGATTCCGGAGAATAGTTTCCCTCCTTCCGAGGATACAATCTGATTCCACCGGAAAATCTCCGTCTTGTCCCACTTGTACATCATTCCAGTTTACAACATGAGTAGTATCATGCACATATTTCTTTAAAAATGATATATGAAAAACATTATGTATTTTCAGGTTAGGTGGCAAAGCTAGTTGGTATGCCACTGCTCTAACCTTAGATAATATTTCAAAAGGACCGCAATACCTGGGTGCCAACTTGGCACAACTCCCCAATTTCAGTGAACTCTTTTTCGGTCTTGCCTTGAGAAACACATGTTCACCCACTTGGAACTCTTTATGAGTTCTTTTTGAATCTTCTTGACTTTTATGCCTATCTTGGGTAGCTTTTAAATGTCCTTGCACCTGTTTCACAATTAGTTCTAACTCTTGCAATAATTCAGGTCCTAAAACAACTCTATTAACTGGATCATTCCACGAAACAGGTGTATTACATTTCCTACCATAAAGAATTTCAAAAGGACTAAGTCTAGCTGAAGCATGATAATGATTATTATAAGCAAATTCTGCTAATTGCAGATAATCTTCCTACTTACCAAGTTGATCCTTAACATACATTCTTAATAAATCTTCTAATACTTGATTTACCCTTTCTATCTGTCCATCCGTCTGTGGATGAAATGTTGTACTGAAATTTAAAGTTGTATTCAATCCCTTAAACAGTGACCTCTAGAAGTTTCCTGTAAACTTCAAGTCACGATTTGAAATTATTACCTTTGGTATTCCATGCAGTCTAAAAATCTGTTTCATAAAAATATCTGCAATGTCTGGTGCTTTATGTGTGGTCTTCACTAGTATGAAATGTGTTTCCTTGCTGAGTTTGTCCACCACCACCATGATAGAATCATGTTGTTTCTGATTTTTAGGTAATCCAGTAATGAAATCTATGCTAATTACTTCCCATTTTCAGCTTGGTATTGGTAATGGTTGCAACAATCCAGCTAGATGTTGGTGCTCAACCTTCACCTTTTGACAGTCCAAGCATTTTGCGATGTATTCTGCTACGTCATCTTTCATTCTGGGCCAATAGTATTCTTTTCTCAGCATAGTGATGGTCTTTTGATATCCTGGATGACCAGAATAGTGACTTTTATGCATCTCATTTAATATCATAAATTTTATTTCTGGTATATCTGGTACATACAATCTGTTTTTATACAATAATAGACCATTTTCCTTAATTCTGTAATCTGCCATACAATTTTCAGAACTGTTATTGGCTGTCTTTTCGTTCATTTTTCTGTATTCTTCATCTGTTTCACCTTTTTCTAGAATCTGATTTTCCAAATCAGTTGAATAATTACTGATTACTGAAATGAAATTTAGTTTTGCCTTGTGACTCAAGGCATCTGCAACTTTGTTCTCCTTTCCTTTAATATGCTGAATTTCGAAATCATACTCACTTAAGAACATCAACCATCTAGCTTGTCTAGCGTTCAGGTTTGTTTGATCCAATAAATATTTCAGACCCATGTTATCTGTTAATAATGTAAACTTTCTGCCAATAAGGTGATGATGCCACATTTTTAAGGCATGAATAACTGCTAATAACTCTAAATCATAAGTAGAGTAATTATTTTCATGTACTTTTAGCTTTCTAGATTCATATGCTATCACATGTCCTTCCTGTGTCAAGACTCCACTGAGTCCATCATTGCATGCGTCTATACAAACTACAAAATCCTTGTTGGGGTCAGCTATCTTCAAGATAGGTGTTGTCGTCAATAGTTCCTTTAATTTCTTAAAACTCTCAACACATTTCTGATCCCAAACAAATTTCTTCCCTTTCTTCTGCAAGGAAGTTATGGGGTTGGCGATTTTTGAGAAATTCTCTATAAAAATTTTGTAATACCCCGTAATGCCCATAAATGATCTTACATCCGACATATATTTGGGAACCGGCCAGTCATTAATGGCCCTTATCTTGTCGGGGTCAACCGAGATTCCTTCTGCTGAAATTATGTGTCCTAGATACTGAATTTTGTCTTTGTGGAAGTCACACTTATTAAATTTGGCATACAATTGATGATCTCTTAATACTTGTAAGATAATCCATAAATGTTCATCATGCTCTTCTTTGCTTTTTGAATACACTAAAATATCGTCTATAAACAAAATAGAAAATTTTTCTAAGTACTTATGCAAAATATTATTCATCAAACACATAAATACAGCCAGGGCATTAGTTAAGACAAACGGCATGACTACGAACTCGTAATGTCCATACTGAGTTCGGAAAGCTGTCTTGAAAATATCTTCGTCTTTAACCCTTACTCGATGATATCTTGATCTTAGATCAATCTTCGAAAATATTGTTGCTCCACGCAGCTGATCAAATAGATCATCTATGCGGGGCAATAGGTATCTATTCTTGATCGTCATCTTATTAAGCTGGCGATAATCTATGCATAGTCTTAATGTTCCATCTTTCTTCTTAACGAAGATGACAGGTGCTCCCTAAGGAGACACACTAGGTCTAATATACTTCTTTTCGATAAGTTCCTTCAACTGAGATTTTAATTCGTTTAACTCCAATATATTCATTATGTACGGAGCTTTTGAATTTGGTACTGCTCCTGGTATTAACTCTATGGTAAAATCTAAATCTCTTTTGGGTGGTAATCCTGGAATCTCCTCAAGAAATACATCTTTGAAATCTTTTAGGACAGGTATGTCTTCTAATTTCAGTTTGTTCTCTTTATCCATAATCTCATCATTTACCACGTTTACTGCAAGCATTTGGCATCCCTTCCTAACTACCCTCTTAACTTGCATGGCTGGAATTTGTCTAAGGGTTACCTTCCTTGGAATGCCTTTTATTTCTACAGTTTTCCCTTCATCATTTAAGCATATAAAACTTTTTCCATAACAGTCTAGGATGACATGATGGGCTTCTAACCAGTCCATCCCAACTATAATATCATACGAACCTAAAGGTAAAATATTCAACTTGATTTGTGTTTGCAAATGATTCATGGATAAAACACAGTTCTCTATAAAATCTGAAACTTTCCTCTTTGTTCCAGTTGCTAGTCTAACGAGCCATGATTTACTAAACCTTTCAGTTCTCAGTTTAAGACTTTCTACAACATCTGGTGATATATAGCTTAAACTAGCACCTGGGTCAATTAAAACAGTAATAGGATGGTCATGTATCATACCTTCAATCTCTACCATAGAGATTTGATGATTTGCTTGCCTGTTGTCAAGTGCTGCATTAATTCTTGGCATCTCCCTTGCTACATCTCCAACAGTAGGTTCAGTCTGAATAGAGTTGATGTTGTTTGTCTTCCGCTTCTGTAAGGGAAATTCTGATGCGTAATGAGGGCCTTGAAATTCAAAACATTTAATATGTGTCTTTGGCTCACTGGTCTTGGTAGTATTAGATGCATTTTTCGATGCTATAGAATTCTGCTGTGAATTATTTCTGGAATTATTCCCTTGGGAATTTCGATTCTGAAAATTCTTCCTTTGGAATCTGGAATTCCCACTGAATCTGAAATTTTTCTTTTTCTGTTCAAAATTGTTGGGCTTATGATTTTTCCAATTAGACATACCCTCTCTCTTCTGGTTTGTATCATAACAGAAAACTGCCTTCCTCATAGCCTCCTCTAATGTTTTAGGACTGTCATACTCAATTCTGTCTTTAATGTTGAAAGGTAAACAACTTAAGTACCTTTGAATTTTTAGTTTTTCTTCTATGAAGCATGGTACATATCTCAGTAAGTTCATAAACTTACTGTTCAGTTCCTTCATGTTCATACCTCCCAACTTCAAATCGTAGAACTCTTTAGATTTTTCTTCGTAGTACTGTTCAGATAGATACTTCTTTTTGAAATATTGTTTGAAAGCACTCGAGCTTACATCTTTATCCTTGATGCCCTTTACCCTTTTGACATCCTGCCACCAGATATTTGCTTTTCTGGTTAAGTTATATATGGCCATTTTTGCTTTTAAGAACTCTGAATAGTTGTAGATATGGAATTATTTCTTCATCCCTGACAGCCAAGCTTCAGCTGTCTCGCCTTTCTCAGTTTCTCCATTGAAAGTTGGAGGTCTTATCTTCTTGAATTCTCCAGAAATCTGCTCATATTCTTTATGATTTTTCCTTCTTGGTTTGGAATCTTCTTCACTGCTGTCACTGGTATAATTATGTTTCTTTTTGCGTTCTGCAATAGCATCTCCAGATGAGGTTGAGCTATCTTTTACTTCACTGATTTTGATGTTCTGATTTTATCAACGTGAGGCATGTCCTCAAATTTGGAAATATCCTCATTGTTTCTATCTTGTTCCTCTGTTTGGCTGTGTTCAAACAACACTTGATTCAGTTGTTCTTGTGCTTGCAGAATCTTTTCATTATCTAGTTTCACAAATCTGATTTCTGCTTTTAAATCTTGAAAGGCACGTAACAGTTCGGTCGAACTGTTATTTATTTCCCAGTGACCTTCCTCTACATAGTGTTGTCCCGAACTGTGACTGTTTGGCTGAAATCTAACACTTAAATGTTCAGCTAAGTTCTCCATACCTGTAACTGAAAATAATTTCTGAAGATAACATAATAATAAAATTTTCAAGTTAGTATAATTTTCTGTTGTATATAAAAATTTCTACTACATGTTTTGGACCTCATTTAGGCCTAGAGTTTGAATCTGTGCTCTGATACCACATGTAACATCCCGAATTTTCATAAAATTTTAAATTTTTTGTTAATAGCAATAATAGCTTAATTTATGATAATTTATAATTGTGGAAAATAATAATTGTCGAATGTAGCAATGTTAACTAAATAGCTGTTTATACTAAACACAAGTAAATTTCTGATATAACTAATGCGACAATGACAACTTAATTACATTCATAACAACTATCATTGAGATAGTTAAACGCATGATTAGATCAGACTTATGATGCGACACTCTTTACTGCAATGATAAGTATGATTGATGTAATAAATGAAATGTCAGGTTAGAAGTACGACATGATACATTTTCTTTGATATGATACTGACTTTTTGCTTCTTTGTTGTCTAAGGGAGTCCTATGATGGACCCCGAAGCTTACTTAGCTGTACGCTAAAACATTGGACCTGTTCTATGTGCAGACAATAGATAAGAAGTTTCATGATTGCAATAATTTATAGTGCGTGTGAGTTCAAATTCATCGTTGAAAATAAAAATAGAATAATTAAAGACTATTGCATTTATAAAAGCATATAGGTACGATTCACATGCTTACACTTCTACTTTCCACGGTTCGTCTTGTATCTGAGTTAAAATCAACCCAATTTAATTGTTGAAACAAACGTCTAGTTAACAGCCTCATCACTGTAGCCGTCTTTGTACTAGCTGGATTTTGTCATCATCATTGTACTAACTGGTTCTATCGTCACCATTGTGCTAGCTGTCTTGTTGTCACCATTTAATTGGTGGTACCAAGATGGTACAGTACCGCTGTATCGCATGAATGAAGTAAATAGGAGATTTGAGAACTTATTGTTTCAGATTACCAAACTTTATATGGTAGCATATATATACTTGTGAATTTTATACAACACTATTGATTAACTAAATACATTTAATGATTCACAAATCATATTTATCACCATATTTAACTAGGTCTTATATAATCAAATATGGCCTTTCCTAGAGACTAGACATTTGTAGTGATTGGATTAAATAATAAATACAAACATAAGTTACTATGTTGCAAATAAGAGACTGGGTCTATTCAATTATCATTCTATATCGTGATATATTTAAGGTCTTGTGAATATAGTGGTACAACTATATCAATCTTTTGTTTGATATCAATATTAAAACATATGATGTAATTATTACAATAACATGCAAATCATAGAATTATATCCAAACTATAATATACGTTGAAATCTATTACCAACATTGTAATATGTTGGATTCAATGGCAATAAAGTACAATATATTATAACGAAACTTTATATAGACATTAGTAATACTATGATGATTGTAATAACAAGAAATAAGCAATGGTTAAAGTCATGATGGAAATGCTGACAAGCAATTAATGTCGATCTTGACAGGTTGCTGGTTTAACAAGATGGCGTCGGTCTTCGAGTTATGGTAAGGATCATGTAAGGATCCTGCATTAAAGGTTCAATACTGTATCTATGTCGACTTTGCATTTCCAATGATCCACATAGATAGTAATATCCCCATGCCTGTTTAATGCATAAGGTGTTATGCCTTTGTATGGGTTGATGCTGGCTTAAAACACTTGCCATAGTGGCAACGTCAACCTGCAATGAAAAGATGGCAATAAATGTCGCCATTGTTAATTCCAAAGTTAGCATAGATGGCAATGTGGAGACCGTCGATGGTCATGAACCTGGACCGTTGGATTGGTAACCCTACTATCGTCGCTGTTTTGGTTTATGTACTTGGAAACGTAGTTCATTTTGCTATCGTTTCGGTAGGGGATGGCTGACAGGCTGCCAAATTTTTGGTAGAAGTTTAGTGAAGGGTTTTGACCCCAAGACCGGTGAACCAGGTGAAGTTGCAGGTCTTAAACCTCTGCAATGGCGTTTTAGCTGGGATTTAAACTTCCTGGTTCAAAGTTTTAAGAGTTAGGGTTTCCAAGTTCTTTGTTTATGTGATAAGAGAGATATGCCTTCCTACAGTGTGATAGAGTTCTCTCGTCTTGAATGAAATAACACCTCGTTGTCTTTCTGGTAAATGCTAATACTCGGTCATTTTGAAAAAGGTAAGCATTCTTTTGTAGAGCAAAGTTTCTTTTGCTGCGTTTTGGTTTTAAACTTTTAAAATATAAAAGTAACTGACTTTGAGCTATCGTTATTTGGTGCAGGGTTTTTAAGAAGATTGTCGAGGGTTTGGCAAAGGGGGAAACTTCGTACTACCACACCGGTAAGCTTTGGGTCTTCCATACCCTCATAGTCCCCTTCGTCTGTGTCGTGGCTCTATCGTTGATGATGGTTGAAGAACTTCGAAGCATGAGTGTAATCTATGGTTGTGGCTCTCGTTCGCTTACTAGATACTTGGTTTCTTAAACTTAAAATAAGGGTGTGTCGAGAGGAGTTGTAACTCGTCGATGCAAGGAGTTATGAACTTTGTTCTGTCGTTTTTCTTTGGGGAAAAATCCCTGTAGGTTTTGTTTACAAACATAATTAAAAATGCTTGATGTTGAAATCGTCGGCTTCGTTTTTGAAGTTGTCATTTTGTAAAGATTTAAGATTTGTGAGAAACAACTTGTTTCATGATCAGTTGTGATGGTAGGAAGGAGAGCCGAGGGCTCGATCTCTGTGTAAAGATAATACTCCTTTTGGTAATAAAATGTATGTTTAAACATTTGTGTAGATAACAAGGTTTTTCATCTTGATAATGTAAGTTGAAGTCGTGTTTCGTGGTTGTCAAAGTTGATAAATAGAAAATGTTGAAAGAATTATACTCTCGTTTGCAAAGGAAATGAATAGGGCTGAACCTTAATTCGTACTTCTGTTTGGAAAGAAAATCTAAACAAGGAATAAAGTGTCAAGTAGGGTTTGATCCACAGTTTGTAGAAAATTTGGTTGTGACAAAGATGAGAATGGGAAATTAAAAACCTAACTAAGGTTTGAAATGAAACTAAACGAAATACACTTACAGTTTGCAGATCCAAGAATGAAAATAGATAAATAATGACAAAAGTGATACTTATAAAGTTGTTTGTAATTGCTAGAATGAAAGTCACCATAATGCTTATAATAGAAATAGAAATCAATGTGTGTGTACAATGTAGAAAATGTAAGACTATCAATTTCAGATTCTGTCCAAAAATTCATTTCTTATAAACATAGAAATGTTTAAAATGAATTCAATATCAGCAGTATATATATGAAATGTATAAGTATGCGATCCTTGTATAAGACTGTTGTTTGCAGATTTATATAATGAATGTTTTTGTTTGCTTTCGGCTGTCTCAAAACAATATGCAGAATGTAAATTTGATTCCTATGTACATAACAATGTTAAAATATAGTACCAGATGGTTGTATAGGAATTAAACATGGATTGTTTTTCATATAACTGAAGAAACATTATATATACTAACTATTATATAGAACCTTCTACAATTATTTAACTTAGGAACATAAAACTGATACATATATGATTATTATCTATCTATCGAATTCAAATGGAAAATTTTTCCTATCTTCTAATCTATTTTAATTTACATATCTCTACTAGAGTACGATGCTCCCAAACAGCATGTGGAAAAATGGGGATATTGATTTATCAATTATTATTAAACTTAAAATATCCAGACTTAAACATTTCTAGAATTAGATTCTTTTTCGAAAGCAAATAAACAGAAAAATACTAGGTAAACAGAACAGAATTATTTACTGAAAATAAGTTAGGAAATCTTTAAGAACCTGAGAAATTCTGTAAGGCAACAAACAGCCCAAGAAGACTGTTCCTCCCAACCAAATTCCTGAAAATAGTCAAATACTGTCTTAGGACCCCCGAGCTTGTTCACTGAACCACCAGAAGGAAGAAACTTCAGGAATTAGAACTTCTTCTTGCTGTAGTAGTTATCTTCTATATCTTCAATAGGTAGCAGTCCAAAAGACATGCTCCTACAACTCTGTTTCTCCTCAATAATATGCAAAACTCAGTTTTTAATCACCACTAACCTCCCTTATTCGAATCTTTCTTGAAATCACCTGATTCACAAGAGGAAAATATTCTGCAGAAATATTGATTAAGAGCTGCCTGCCCAATTCAAATTTGCCTTTATAGGCTGCCTAGGTCTTTTTAAATGTTACTAGGTCATTAAATGAGCTACCTGCTCACTCCCTCCACCTGGGGGATAATGCCCTATTTTAGGGGAAGTTGTCCCATAACCAATAGTTAGTGGTGTGATGCAACTGCTGCCATGTGTCCCATATCTTCCAACAGCTTCCATTCCTCCTAGTGGGTCAGTGAACACTCATCCAACAGTCCTCTTGGGTGTTTGTCTCCTATTTAATTTATTTAAATAATAATATTCAGTAATTACATTCATCCATGATCAAAACGGATCATAATTACAAAACTTGTAATTAAATTTAACATAAAGTATTTTTGCAACTAAATAATAATGTTCAGAAATTTGGGTAGGTGACAGTCCTGCATTTGGAAAGCTGTTGTATCCTCTTTTCATGTTATTGAACAGAATCTGGTTTGGGATGTAGGTAATGGTCAAAGAGTAAGGATTGGATGTGATCCCTGGGTGGGCTGTGAAGCTCAACATTTGTTGTCATTCGGATTGATTGAGGAACTGGGTCAAAGAGATTTCTACTATCTAAATCAACTGGCAAACTTGGAGACTGTTTGGATGGGAAGCCCTGTTTGGCGGAGGGCTGATTCTTTTGGTTTGGGAGGTGAGTTGGAGGATGAGCTAAGGTAGTATCTGAGGGCTCTCAGCAGGGATCAGATCTACTTGAATGAACAAGAAGACACTCTGGTTTGGGATGGGGATCCCTCAGGTAACTATTCCCCTAAAGGAGGATATCTATGGATCAGTGAGAACTTCTTGGACAAAGAACATGTATGGTGGTGGAAAAATTTATGGAAGCTTCAGTGCCCACACAAGGTTAGGTTATTCATGTGGCGTGTCTTGGTCAATAGGTTACTGACTTGGGATTTTCTGCAGAGAAGAAGCCTTCATGGACCAAGCAAATGCTACCTGTGTAATCAGGCAGAGGAGAATGTGTTGCACTTGTTTCTACAGTGTAGCTTTATTTCTGAGGTGTGGTGTATTGTTTCCAGAATCTTAAAATTAATTTTCCATTGGAAAGGGAACTCTATGGAAGATGCTTGGAGACAATGGTCTCAAAATCCTGCTTTTTCTTCTTTTAAAGCTCTTCCACTTATTGTAATCTGGGGGATTTGGCTCTCTCGGAACAAATGTCTGTTTTCGGATATGGTTGGTCTGCCTGCACTTTCGGCTATAAATAGCTGTGGGATTTTCCTTTCCTACAAATGTCTCAAACCTTCCACATCAGTTAGATGTATTCAACCAATGGATATTGATCATTCATAGCCATGGGGATTCTTTGATGGGGCTTGCTAGAATGATCTTTGTGGGGGAGGAGCTCTACTCCTTTTGTCTCCCGTTCACTTCTTTGTGATGTCGTTTGGGTTTGGGAGGGGGACCAACAATTGGGCTAAGATTCTCAGTTTGAAACTTCTTATCTCCTTTGCTTTGGAACGTACAGTGAGGAACATTACTATTTTGGGGACTCTTTAAATGTGATCAAGTGGGTGTCTGGGTCTTTTCAGTGTAACAATTGGCAGATTGCTGCTGTGTTGGAACAAATTCAAAATGTCTCTCACACTTTTGAAACTTTTAATTGCAGGCATATTTACCATGAAAACAACTCAGAGGCAGACAAGGCCTCGAAAGAAGGGTTGCTGATGGGGGTTGGTTTATGGAAAATCATAGATTTTGAGGAGGGGATGGGAAGGGAGTATTATCACCGGCCCTTCATAGATTGATGATCCGTTTTTATCTTACAGGATGGATACTATGAACTTTTTTGATATTTTTGCAGGTTTCTATATTCTACAGTTATGTACAGGAATGACATATACTTTTTGTAAAATTATTAAGTCATGATCACAGTGAACTTGTATATGCTTGTAACAAATCTTAATGCTTACATGGTGAGAACATCTTAGCCTATATCAGATAGATGCAGGAATTTTATTTATATAGATCTATATCCCACTCTTTACGAGTGAAGATGACAAAATGTAATTTCGTACTCTTAAAGATGAAATGAAATTATGCTTTTTTTTCCAGGAAAAAAAAATAATAAGAATTACATGTGGTATAGTGGTAAGGGTGTTGGGATAATGGGTGTGAGGTCCAAGGTTCAATCCTCCCAGATCACCTACTTTTAAAAAAAAATATAGAATTTCGTAAATATATTGAATTTCATGTAAAGTGAGTTTTAGACTTGCATAGATTTTAGGGTATGAGGTCTTTTTATTGCATATTTTTCAGTGTAGATGTTATTATGTGGACGCATTGATTTCAGTGTTTGGACGCATAGATTTCAGTGTATGGGGGGGGTGTGTGCAAGAAGATGAGGGTCACTTTAGATGCAATCCTAGTTTTTCAAAACTCTTTTCAGATACATAAAAACATAACGCGTTTATGATACTTAGCACTTGGTATGGTAAAACCTGAGCCTGACATGTCACTAGACATGTAGGATAGGTAACCACAACGCGTATGCGTTATAGAACTACAAAACGCGTACGCGTTATGTAAATCTAAAATCAATTTAAAAACACAGTCCTGACCACCCCCGACCAACCGTGGCGCTCTTCACGCATCAGAAACGTGAATTCGAGGTTGGACGAGGATGGTTTGTGTGACCTGGAGTATTGGAGGAGCTCGATTTAGTTGGGGGGGAGGAAAATTCACCGGTGGATTGTCATCTAATCAGGTAATTCATTCACCCATACCATTTTTTTGTCATTTCTTAACCTAAATTACCATTTTTTTATAGTTTAAAACAACCTAATTTTGTAATATTTATAAAATTGGGAATAACCCAATCTCTAATTAAATTCACATCTCCCTCAACCAAGATGAGTGAATAATTAAAATGAATCCCTTTTCAAAAACTCAAAAATTCCTAATCCTACCAAAAATTGAAAAAAATAGAACTCCCTTTCTATAATGTATCCATCCAATTGAAACCCAAATTTCCAACCCTCAAAGGCCATTTCCCATGATACTAATTAAATAATTTTCCTTGGAAATGACCATAACAAGATGAAATACATGCACAAGCGTGAATAGAAAAAATGCATAAAAAATTAGTAACTTGGTTTCTCAAAATTTCATCACAATCATTTGTCCATGAACATAATCAAAATTTCATCACAAGTGTATGTAGCTATACATTGCCTCTTAGTTAAGCACCCTTGACTAAATGCCAAAAAACATTAACAAAGTGCCTCTTGGGCCTGCCCTATCCACACCCTCGATCAATCTACTCAATGCTCAAGGACCGTCGATTCAACTCAAAGACTTCATATAGAAAATCACTATGTTTTTTATTTACTTTTCTGAACTTGCCATACAATGTAGAAATTGATTTTGCAGAGAGAAATTGTCCCTGTTTTGAGAAGTTGACATTGTTGTTATTATCATTCTAGTCACAATCTCTAGTTGATTATTCAACATCTTAATCATTGATAGTCATCTCAAGTACATATGTAATCATTTTAGCAAGACAAACTCATACATATCCATTTCATTCCATGCCACTTTGTCCTCCCCTCCAACCACAAGGCGTAATATGTTGAAATCAATAAATTTAATGTTAGCTTATGAAGCTGATGGAAATATTGTTTTGTGGAAGGGATGTAAAGGCCAAAACATGTCAAAATAACACTCCTAAATTCTAAGAAGTTTAAACCCAAGTTTGCATGGAAAATTCACCAATGAGGGTTAAGAAGTGCCTTAACTTCTAGAAAGAAGTTGAATGGAACTTACTTTTTAATTGTTAAATGTTTAATTTTAAGTTTTAAATGTATGTAAGGGAATGCCATTAAATTGCTTACTTGAGTTTGATTTAATACATTCTCAATTTTGAAGAGACGTCATTATATACCATGTATATGTTTCTAATGATTTTCATATTGATGTTTTTATTGCAGTTGCGACTATGGACACAAATGCCGAGGTACTGATTGACCTTGCCCACTTGAGGGACATTAGTGTAGCTTTTAGTGGTGGTGACAGGATTCGCCGCTCGCTTGCATCAACCTTGGATGCAATTGTTGACACCATTTCAGAGTCTAGCAATGTACTATATGATATTACATCATATAGAGAAAGAAAAAGACAAGAATATGCTGATGGGCTAGACTACAATGCAATAAAAAAGTTGAAAATATCCAAAGAGCTCATATTTGCATTGTTTAGGGACCCTCGGATGGGGGAAATCCCAAATGCAAATAGGCTCATATCTCCATTGAGTGGTGCACGTTTCAACTATTTGTTGATAACTGGATGGACAGATGGTACATGGTTTTTGATATGCCACCACATAACAATAGGGAAATTCCCTTGTATTTCCTTCGAAAGATGTACGCAAAGTTCGTGTTACATAAACACGTAAACTATTTTGACATCTTGCAGTTTCATGGGATTGGTGGGGGGATGCCCCAAAACCGACCCAATGCGAGGCTTCGAGACCAGGATCGCCCTATCCCTGCACCTCGTAGGAAGTTGCTTGGGCTAGATGTCCCACCTGTACATCGTGTTATTCCATAGACGCGTGATGCATTTTTGAGTTTGGCACAGGCGGTTGTTCGCCATGGCACTATGGTTCAACATATGGGTGAGGAAGGGACATCTGTCCCTAGTGTGGTACATACACCAGGTTGTCACCATGCAGGACCATTGTCTAGTGCAGGACCATCCACTAGTGCAGGACCATCGGGACATCCCCAGCCTAGTATTGAGCCTCACGAGTGCACATCGTGTGGTCATCCCTGCTATGGTCTTGCCTCAGATGTTGCCTTCAGTGGGTTTTTTACTGAGGTATGTAGATGGTTAATTGTAATAAATTCTTCATTTATTTTTGTCTTTGTACACATATATATAGTTTGAGCTAATATATTAATTTTGTGAACTTGCAGTTGATGCTTTATGCCGACAATGATGCCCTAGAGTCAGATGTTCCAAACTCTATAGGGGGCATGATGCTACCCATTTGGCAGGCCCATCTTATATAGCACCCATTGCTGTATCTCACACCGAGGTAAACATTTTAAAATTTCAGTTTTTTAATACTTGTTAATTTGTTAATTTCCACATACTTTACATTTTAGTTCACTAATGCTATCTATGGTCTAATATTTACAATTATTAAACTTGCAGATGGCAGATCCTTCACTGGGGAAATCTAATGTGGAGGTAGCACCCATGGTCATACTGTCCGAGGAAACATCTGGGCTCCAGGTAAACAATTAAAAATGTCATTTTTTAAATACATGTTTGTTTGTTGAATCATGCATGTCTAACTACATGAACTTGCTGACTGTAGGCACCATTCGAGACATCTGGACCATTGCCTGGATTTGTATCTCCCGCTAGGCCATTTGTGAACAAGGGTCGTGTGTATGTGAGTAGGCCTACTCCTAGCAAGACTCCAGCTGCCCACGACCATGGGCTTACTCATACCATGGTAATGTATATCCTTCGATGATATTTGTTGTTTAACTTGAAATCCAGTGCATAAATCGTTTTTGTTAATATTTGAATTGCATGTTTACTGCATCAGGAACCCGAGTTGTCTACTCAAAACCTCGCAACGATGGTTGATGCATTAGTCAGTGTTGCATTTGCAATAGAAACTGGTCACACACAAGTATGTAACTATTTCAACATGACTTTTACATAGTTTATTATTGTTGTCTATTGTTTATTCATGCATGTCTAACTATTTCAACATTTTGTGATTGTAGCCACCACCACCAGGAACAGTTCCTGGCCCCCCTAGTTTGACCATCCTAGATGTTCAACCAATAGCTCCATCTGCTACACAAGCAACGCAATCCCCTTTGTCAGTTGAGGTGAGATGTCCTTCAGTGACCAAGTGTTTCATGCACTTTCCATGCACAAGTTGATTATTGTTGAGCTAATGTATTAGTACTTAGTTAGTTGAATTTAACAATTGATATTTAATTTACAGGATCCAGAGACGCACATTGATCCTAGAGATGTGCCTAGAGGATCAACGTCGGGAAAGAATAAGAGGAAGCTTGAGTTTTGATGTGTCTTATGGGATATATGTACATTTGGATACATGTACATGTGGCTTGGATAGTTTTTGACACATGTGCTTTTGGATACTTTCGGATATATATGTGCTTTTCGATACATTCACATTTGGAGACATGTACATTGACTTCATTGTGCATGTACTTTTGGAGACATGTACATTGACTTCATTGGATACATGTACTTTTGGATACTTTTGGATATATATGTACTTTTGGATACATGTACTTTTGGAGACATGTACATTGACATTTCACTTATAAATGAATGATACCTTTCACTTTGTATTTGTTCTTCGGTTTCCACGTGTTCTTGTGTCAATTTAATGTATTGATTTGTGTGGATTGTCTATTACTCATGAATGCGCTATGTCAAAAGAACAAACTATTATATTTAAAGGTTTCAATGAACTCACTACATGCATGCACTAATTGGTATCTAATTAAAATTTGTGATTTTAGATGATCATTACAAGTTAAGTCAAAGTTCTTGCTCGTGTAATTTAATCAAACTAAGTGCAATACAATGTTTTTCAAGGTTTCAACGAACTCACTCATGCACACTAATTGGATAGGTCTAATTAAAATTTGTGAGTTTGGATGATTAAATTACAAGTTAAGTCAATGTTCAAGTGTAGTTTAATAAAACTAAGTGCAATACATGCTACACATTTCATCAACGCCCAATATTTGATTGTACAATTAGATTCAACACTACATATGAGTAACTACATACAAGTGCTCAAAGCAACATTGGTGAAAGGAACAAACATTGCCTCGGGATTCGAGAAATAAAGTGCCTTCTATTGTTGGTTGGGAAGGATATGCTTGGATATCCTTATGGCTTGGAGGTCATCTTCATGTAGAGAAGTACTCTTGTTGTCATGTGTCATTAAGGTTTTTTCATGTGGCAAAACCCTTCAGGGTTAGGGTTTGTTCATGGTTTCATTGTACTTGATTTCTAAACATATAATTATTCTAAGAAAGGTTTCTAGGTTTTCTTCCCCATGAGGGTTTCCCGGGATAAAATGTTGTGTCTCTTGTGCATTGTTATTCTTAACTAGATCCTACATGTTAAATTCTTTATGTAAATGTTTTATGGTTAAATTTATGCATTGAACTAATGGTTATAATTGGTATAAATCATTTATCTAGATCAAGTATCAAAAATTTAACATCGTATAAGAGGTGAGCTGTCAAGAAGGAAATTATACAAGCCTTAAAAAACATAAACCTTAGGAAGACTAAAAGTCACCAAGTGTCCCAGACGGAAAGTCACCAAGTGTCCCTGAACGGCATTTTCATGCGACTTGCAGCTCGACATAGCTCGAAAACCGGATGTCGGACCGACGAACTGTCGACTCTGTTGGTCTCCTGGCGTGCGATTACCTCTAGGGGGGCCTCTCCTTTGTCTTCTCATGGCCCAGTGGCTTCATTGTGCATTCATTTTGTAACTAGCGTTTTGCTCAGTTTCATTGCATGCAATCTCGCATTGGTGGTTTAACTCTGCAAAACCCTCCACCGATCTAGTGTTGGCAGTGTTCCCACATCGACATTGTGCACACACACTTGTAGGAGCCAACGTCACGCAATTTTGCTGCTCCATTTGCTTTTTGGATCCCGGACCGAAAGTCACCAAGTGTCCCTAAAAAACATTTTCATGTGACTTGCAACTCGACATAAATTGGAAACCGAAGGTTGGACCGACGAACCATTGACTCCGTTGGTCTCCTGGCATGCGATTACCTCTAGGGGGGCCTCTCCCTTGTCTTCTCATGGCCCAGTGGCTTCATTGTGCATTCATTTCGTAAACTAGGGTTTTGCTCAGTTTCATTGCATGTAATCTTGCATTGGTGGGTCAACTCTGCAAAACCCTCCACCAATCCAGTGTTGGCAATGTTCCCACGTCGATATTTCCCACACACACTTGCAGGAGCCAACGGCACGCAATCTTGCTGCTCTGTTTTCTTTTTGGCTCCCGGAACGAAAGTCACCAAGTGTCCCTGAACGACATTTTCGTGCGACTTGCAACTCGACATAACTCGAAAACCGGAGATCGAATCGACGAACCGTCGACTTCGTTGGTCTCCTGGCGTGCGATTGCCTCTAAGGGGCCCTCTCCCTCGTCTTCTCATGGTCGAGTGGCTTCATTGTGCATTCATTTTGTAAACTAGGGTTTTGCTCAATTTCATTGCATGCAATCTCGCATTGGTGGGTCAACTCTGCAAAACCCTCCCCCGAGCCAGTGTTGGCAGTGTTCGCACATCGGTATTTCCCACACACACTTGCAAGAGCCAATGGCACGCAATCTTGCTGCTCCGTTTACTTTTTGGCTACCGGACCAAAAGTCACCAAGTGTCCCTGAACAACATTTTCATGTGACTTGCAGCCCGACTAGAAAGCCCGAAGCACCCAAATCGTGGCTCCATTTGCGAATCTGTCAATTCCAGTGGGTTCAGGGTGTCGGGTTTCGTGGCCCCGAAGCAAATCCTCCAAGTGTCCCTGAATGGCCCCGGGGTGCCCGACTAGAATTCCCGTAGCACCCAAACCATGGCTCCGTTGATTCATAGGTTTTAGATAGAACGCCTGATCGATAAAGGGAATGCCACCTTCTTGGAGGAGAGAAGATCCCCCAATGAAATCAAACATGAAAGTTATATTTGGAGATTCAAAGCCTTTGTATGGTTTCAGCCATTTTCCTTCTGATATACTATGTATAAAAGCATCCAGCATCTTCCGCTTTTTTTTCAAATATTGGCTCCACTGCAGCAGAAGAAATGCATTCTCCTTTGTCAAAGCATGGGAAACAACAGAAAGATTGGCATTCAGAGGAAATAGCTCTGGAATATCTACTACATCAAGGTGTCTTCAAAAGAATGAAACTAAATCATTAACTGAATACACTAAAGCTCCTACACAAGATGGTAGTGTAAGGTAACCTTCATAAAGGGTTGAAAAGCCCATGGTATTCCAGGGATTCCTTGTGGATGCATGCTAGAGAAACTCCAGAGAGCCTCGTACCCTAACGATTTTTCCACCTTCATCTACTAGGGGAATATTCTTGCAAAGACGGGTAAGCTCTTTAGGTTATGGCAGCATTTGATACACTAGCCAAATCTATGTTGTTGGAAGAACTTACATATTTCAACAAAGGAGCATTTTGCAGGTGACTTGAAAATCCCTTCCAATTTTCAGCAATAAAACAAAGAAGTTCAACGTACAGATTTTCAGGCAAGCTTGTCAACCAATCAGACAACCGAATACAGGGAGATAACCACGCCCAAAAAACTCAAGCTATCATAAAACTCTTGTTTATCAAGATAAGGATGGACTATGTGTACATTACGAGAATATAGATGAATGAAGTTGCTTTGATAAACTTGTCCTCTCGCTTTGAGGCTGCCAATATGATATCAATTTACGAGAATCTTCCACATAGCAATAATTTATACTCTGTATAAAGTGAATATTATTACTTGTTTTAAAATTTGATTCCCTCCCTTATCCCCATTTTGTAGATCTGTGCTGGCCATTGTTTGGAGGGAGTTATCCCGCCCAATTCTGTGGCCATTTTTTGTTACATTGTGTGAAAAAATACAGCATTTATTGTCCTCAACCTAGCTCATTTTACCTCTTCCTAGTTCAAAGGTGCTCATGCTCCTTTGTTTAAAATCACATAAATTTTGGACCGAGATATCGATGATGTGCAAGTAGGCTTGACCAACCGGTTGGTCCGGGTCCCAAAAAGACAGAAATACTCCACTCAACCCGCTTAAATGAATTTGAGAAATAATGCCCCTGTGAATCTATCGGGCTAGTTTCGACGGTTAAAAATTTTAGGTTGGTAGGCCATAAAAGGTTGATCAAGTTCTAAAACCATGCACCAGTTCTAAAACCAAAGTAAGCAGTTTAGGTATAACTCTTACCTGCAGCAGATTATCCAGTGACTATAATTCATGTCAGACTCAGTGGCAGGTGCAGACTGAGAGAACCTAACATAAACTCCAAGAGAAAAAGGTGAAGAGGGGGAACTCATTTGTATTTGCATAGCTGGGCATTTTTCTCTGATATCAGATAAAAATAATAACTAATATCAGAGAAAAATGCCCGGCTATGCAAATTATTGCTACGTGGAAGCTTCTCGTAAATTGAGATCATATTGGAAGCCTCCCCTATTAATTTATATGATGTTGCAAGGACTTTTTAATGTGACAAGGTTTTTCTCTACGCTAGCATTCCCGGCTGGAATTTTAATCATTCATGTCACGTCCAATTGAATTTTAATGGGTCCATTTGAATTTTAATGGAGTTTGGGTTCCCATGCTCCCGTCAAATTAGTCCCATCATTGAATGAAATGAAGCTAGCTAAGGTTTTGAATTTAAATCATTCATGTCATGTCCAATTGAATTTAAATGGAGTCAATGAAGCTATCTAATGCAATAGTTGTTGGTTAATCTACGAAACTAGGGTTTTGCTTAGTGAGGGAGTGTGCAATTTTTGCACACGGGGGTCAACTTTGCAAAATCCTCCACCGGGCACTTACGGTTAGCGTTCCCAACCGGAACCTCCCTAGACACACTTGCAGGACTCCCCGGAACCAGGTTTTGCTGGACGGTTGGAATTCTATGCCCCCGGCAGGTATCCAACAGGTGTCCATGAAGGCCTTTTGGATACGAGACATAACGAGCCATAGAATGATGACCGTGGCTCTGATTGATGAACCGTCAACTCCGTTTCATTCGAGACGTCCAGATAATGCTAGGGGTGCCCCTCTCCTCCGGTCTCGTGGCCCAGGTGTCACCTTGTAGGTCCATCTTGGAAACTAGGGTTTTGCTTAGTGAGGGAGTGTGCAATTTTTGTACACGGGGGTCAACTTTGCAAAATCCTCCACCAGGAACTTATGGCTAGCATTCCCAGCCGAAACCTCCCTAGACACACTTGCAACATTCCCCAGAACCAGGTTTTGCTGCACGATTGGAATTCTATGCCTCCGGAGGGTATCCAGCAGGTGTCCCTAAAGGCCTTTTGGATGCGAGACAAAACGAGCTATAGAATGAAGACTATGGCTCTAATTGACAAACCATCAACTCCTTTGGATTGAGGATGTCCGGATAGTGCTAGGGGTGCCCCTCTCCTCCGGTCCCGTGGCCCAGGTGTCACCTTGCAGATCCATTTGGGAAACTAGGGTTTTGATCAGTGAGGGAGTGTGCAATTTTTGCACACGGGGGTCAAACTACTAGACTTTGTTCACTTTGTACATGTTACAATATGTAAACAATATTGTGCAGTAATGAAAACAAGAATGAGAGAAAATTAGAAATTGATAACATTAGAAATTGACAACAGCGCACATATTTTCATCACTTGCAGTAAAATTAACATGACATTCTTCGTGCTCTCCATCGACAACTGTTTAACTGACATATCTTACTAAAACAACAATATTGCTATTGTATGGACCCAAATTCAATCTTTCTTACATGGAATTAAGCCACTTCCTTCAATCAGACAAAATTTTCAGCCAAATTTAACACACAACAACATTATCGCCATTTTGCACAAAAAATATCAAATAAGCATAAAAGAATCACACTTTCGACACAAACCAAAGCAATGCAATTCCTTACCATGGAATTCACGCAGTATGACTAACAATTCCCCCGAGCCGTTGGTGATAGCTTATTGATCATCAAAACTTCATTTTCTCATCGTTTCATGCAAAATTCATGGTTCCACAATGATTCCTCATCCCAAGAATGCCATATTCTGCCATTTCAAAGCCAAGATCCTGCTAAAATATATTTCAAGAAATATATTTATAGTGTTGAAATTAATGACCATACACATGATGACTATCATTAGTGAGGTCAAGGTGCCACCACTACTAAATATTTTCTCGCATTTGGGCATCCAACTCCAAGTTCATTTGATACTTTTACGCTACAACAAAACAAAAAATATATAGTATACTTTAAATTTTTAGACATGACTCAATATTCAGTTTATTAGGATCATCATGGGGAAAAATTAGAACTACCGAACAAACCTTACAACAACATTGAATCAAATGGCTATCATTGTTTCCTATCCATTCAAGCATTGTACTCGTTTATCGTTTTGTGTATCTACAATGCCTATATTTTTTTTCTAAATGGGATCGTGCTTATATTTGTTTTGTAAAGGGAACAATGCTTATTCCTAAATCCTTGGACACAAAGTACAAACTTCACAAACCAGATAGATTTTTTGCATTTGAGTTGAAGGTTTTTTCAAGTCCATGTCTAACGACTTTGATCTATGTGATGCTTATTAAAAGGAATGGGGAATATCCGTACCAAGAGTTATCATGACTTGACTGGTTACTGATCCTGTTGACACCAAAATTTGGAGTTGAATTGGAAACTAAATATGCAATGCTTTCTCAACTATATAGATCAATGTTCCACCAAGTTTTCGAGACGCAGTCATGCGGGAGCGGGGAAATGCAAGAGCTGTCGATTTAGAAGTTTCCCTCAAATTTTAGGAAACATCAAAGGGGACGTTGGGATCTTCAACATAGAGGAATCCACCCTAAATATTACAAAAATTATATTAGAATACATAAAAATTGAAAGTTTGAGCATAACTTATTAAATTCTTTAAATTTACAATATAAAGATTAATACAAGTTTACAACATACATCAAGTGAAATAAAATGAAATACAACCATACATAAGCTATAAGTTATCATAAAAATTTGGAAATACAACCAAATTGAACAATGAAATGAAATAGAGGCTAGAAAGAAGGAAAATAGTGGACGACATAGAACTTTATCATTTTGTTTTTTATTTTTTTGGTAAAAAATCGTCAAAGGAAACATGGGGACGCCATTTTTAGGAGGTAAACATTTCCCTTTTTCCGAGAAATGTCCCCTTTTATGTGTCCTTGAGTTTCCGATCAAATGGGGACATGGGGGGGTGTGTTTCTAATGGAGTTTCCAAGTTTATGGGACGTGTGGGGGAATGGAAGCATGTTCCCTATCCTTGGGGACATGTGCCTGTATAATACTGATATAGGTAGCAAGGATTTATAATTATATTTAGGGTTTTAAGGGTTTAGAATTATATTTCATGTTTTAGGTTTTCTTTTTGTTTTTTAAGTGGAATTGATGGGCCCACATGCACTCATACAAAGCTAGAAGGTTCAATTCGGAAATAATTGTTCCATATGGAGTTGGTCATTTTCGATTTGATGGGTAAGTTCTACCTAGAAACCACTCAGGACTAATCCCACTAGCCAATTCAGTCGATTTAATTCCATTTCTGATAACACTAATTTTTACAAAGAGCTCAAGTAAAACTAATACCAACCATGTAAAATATTTAAGGACCTTACCTAATGAAAGAGGGTTGACCTTTCAAGACCAACTCAGTTGTTGCCTGTTATACATAAATTAGTTTAAGCTCAAATTTCTTGCTAAAAATATTATCAAGAAAACTAGGATCTTTGTTTTAGGATATGGAAATATATCTTCATCACCTTACAAAAATTAGAACAAAACAGAGCATCACAAACCATCATGTAAATATTGAAAGGATCCCACAAGTACCTAGAAAGTTTTTCTTACCCCTTCAAGATAAAGTTCTCTATGCCGAGCAGTTCTAGGAAGAGGTTCTCATTCCTCCACTTGATCTTCCTTTTCTCCTTCTTCACCCTTAACAGGAAAAAGCATATATGTGAAAGATCCCATTTGATGCAGTTTCTTACATGCCTCTAAGCACACTACCTGCAAAAGGAGCACAAACCAATAAGACAATGTAAATCTATCAAGAAGTGTTTTTTTTCCTCGAAAAAAAAGCGTAATTTCATTTCATCCTTAAGAGTACGAAATTACATATAGAGTCTACACTCATAAAGAGTGGAAGTGGTCTTTGAGAACCAGTGGAACTATGTCTGAGCAAAATTGTGATGTTCTCACCACGTGAGCAATAACATCCATTACATCATATGTGAAAATAACCGATAATATGGCAATATAATTTTCATAAAAGTTGCAAACTGTGTGGATCTTTTAGGTACAAAAATGGTCAAGTTTATATGTACAACAGTGATATAGTAACTAAAAAAAGATCTCCCATAAAAAACATAGCAGCCATGCATAGATCAGTCAATGAACGGCCTATGATAGAGTTCTCTTCTGGCCCCATCCAAAAATTCTGTTAATTTCCAAAGACCGGGAGCAAGTGTTAAGCCTTCCTTCGAGGCTTTGTCCGCCTCTGTGTTATTTTCCCGGAAAACATGCCTGCAAGTAAAAAAATCTATCAAGAAGTGTTGCAAGCTATTATAAGAAGAAAAAACATGTTGGTAAAAGTGACATACTTGTTGTGCTAAGCGAATTGAATTGTAAAGACGCCCTTCAAGCTTCTCAAATGTACATCGCAATGAAGCTGGAGTTCACATGAATACTCAATAGATCCTTCTTCTCATGTTGTCTCATGGTAAATTATAGTCTTAATATTGAATACCTGGATGGGACATAAATATAAGAAAATTGCACAATTCAAAACATCCCCTTTTGTTGATACTAGCATGTAATTTTCATCCTTCACATTGATGATGAACAATTTTAAGAACATTCTAACTTGAATAACAGTATCAAAAATGAAATTGTCATCAAGCATACTTGTCACTTGGCAGTGCCTAGGAGCAATAGAAATGGATGAGTCCTACAGTAAAGTTCAAACTTACAATGGCACCAATGCTGGCCACCTGGTATACAACTCCTAATGGTGTCTCCACAACACTCAACTTTCATGAATCTTGAGATAGCTAAGATCAATTCTCTTCACTATTTCTTGCATTTCAAAGAAATGCTTCATGGGACAAGTTACCCCTGGAAATATGACACCAATCTAATTAGAAAACCATTTTGACAAATATATCTACACTTGTTCCTGACAAACTACAATGATATATTACTAAAACTAGAAATAATAACATGTGCAAACAGTTCATAAGAATATTATTCTTGAAAGCATCAAAATATAATATGAACCAAGTTTCTAATCAAGGCCTCTAGATTGGATATAAGCCAATAAATTTTTAGCAAGTACAGAGCGAATAACAACATTACATTGTCTAATGTCCAATACTTCCTTTGCCACACTGGTAGCAACTAGCAAGTTCACATGCAACAAAGCAACATAGCTAGAAATGTATCAAAATAAAAAAGGAAAGTTGATATGGACACATTTATTCAGAGTAATGAGGGAAAAAAATCAAAGACAAATTTGTCATCATACCCAACCATCACGAAATTTGGCAATTGTTTCTCGCATATGTCATGTCTGCATATCCTGGTCATTGTTGTGTCCAATCAAGCTTGCACACTTTATGAAATTTAAGGATGTAAGTTAAGAAAATACCTATCACTTCGAGAGAAGAAGATGTTTTAAATGAACATTTCACAACCATATATGAAGCAATTGATGGATACATTGAAAACTATACAAAAATTTGGAAGTACAAGGGCAGTTACAGCCTGCCCCACAAAAACAATTGCATGTAAGTCTTTAGTGTGTTGATATTTCAAAAGAATTTTAATCAATGATTGCACTTTTGCGGTCACTTTTCCATATTCTACAACAACTCCAATAACCACATCTACAAAGATTGCATCTTTTCTACATAGAGCGTAGAAAAAAAGCTCAAAATTTGATATGATAGTAGTAAAGCATAAAATCCTAGAATAGTCTCAAACTACTGGACTTTGTTCACTTTGTACATGTTACAATCTACAAACAATATTGTGCAGTACTAACAAGAAGAATAGGAGAAAAATAGAAATTGATAGCATTAGAAATTGACAACAGTGCACATATTTTCATCACTTGCAGTAAAATCAACAGGACATTCTTTGTGCTCTCTGTCTACAATAGTTTAATTGACATATTTTACCGAAACAACGATATTACTATTGTACGGACCCAAAATTCAATCTTTCTTACATGGAATAAAGCCACTTCCTTTGATCAAAAAAAATTATCATCCAAATTTGACACACGCCAACATTACCCCCCTTATGCACAAAAAATGTCAAATAAGAATAAAAGCATCACACTTTCGAGACAAACCAAATCTACAAAATCGCTTATCGTGAAATTCACGCAGTACGACTAATAATTCCACCGAGTCATTGGTGACAGGTTATTGATCCACTAAAATTCATTTTCTCATCATTTTATGTAAAATTCATGTTTCCAAGACGATTCCTCATCCCAATAGTGCCAAATTCTACCATTCCAAAGCCAAGATCCTGCTAAAATATATTTCTAGAGTTGAAATTAATGACCATACACATGATGACTATCATTAGTGAGGTCAAGGTGCCACCACTACTAAATATTGTCTGGCATTTGGGCATCCAACTCCAAGTTCATTTGATACCTTTATGCTGCAACAAAACAAAAAATAGATAGTATACTTTCAGTTTTTAGACATGACTCAATATTCAGTTTATTAAGACCATCATGGGGAAAAATTAGAACTAGCAAATGGACCTTACAACAACATTGAATCAAATGGCTATCATTGTTTCCTATCCATTCAAGCATTGTACTCGTTTATCTTTTTGTGTATCTATAATTCCTATATTTGTTTTGTAAATGGGATTGTGCTTATATTTGTTTTGTAAAGAGAACAATGCTTATTCATAAATCCTTGGACACATAGTACAAACTTCACAAACAAGATATAATTTTTGCATTTGAGTCGAAGGGTTTTCCAAGTCCAAGTCTGACTACTTTAATCTATATGATGCTTATTCGAAGGAATCGGGAATATCCTTACCAAGATTTATCAGTACTTGGCTCATTACTGATTCCATTTACCCCAAAATTTGGAGTTGAATTTGAAAGTAAAAAAACAAAAACAAAAACCAGCTGACCAAAAAATATATAAAATATTTAAATTTTTATTAAAAATATATATTCATCCACATCCATGAAAATTTAAAGCATTAAATATGCAATGCTTTCTCAAGTATAGAGATCAATGTTCCACCAAGGTTTCAAGATGCGGACATGTGGGAGTGGGGAAATGCAAGAGCTTCCTATTTAGAATTTTCCCTCAAATTTTATGAAACGTCAAAGGGGACGTTGGGGTCTTCAACGTAGGGGACTCCGCCAGAAATATTACAAAATTTATATTAGAATACATAAAAATTGAAAGTTTGAGCATAACTGATTAAAGTCTTTAATTTTATAATATAAAGATTAATACAAGTTTACAACATACATCAAGTGAAATAAAATGAAATACAACCATACATAAGCTATAACTTATCATAAAAAACGGGAAATATGACCATATTGAACAATGAATGAAATTGAGGCTAGAAAGAAGGAAAATAGTGGACGACATAGAACTTCATCATTTAATTTTTTTGTCAAAAACAGTCAAAGCAAACATCGAGACATCATTTTTAGGAGGTAAACATTTCCCTTTTTCCAAGAAATGTCCCCTTCTATGTTTCCTTTAGTTTCCTTCAAATGGGGACATGGGGGGAGCATTTCCAATGCAGCTTCCAAATTTTTTGGGACGTGTGGGGGCATAGAAGCACATTCCCTATCCTTGGGGATATGTCCCCGTGTAATACTGATATAGGTAGCAAGGGTTTATAATTAGATTTAGGGTTTTAAGGGTTTATAATTAGATTTCATGTTTTAGGTTTTCTTTTTGTTTTTTAAGTGGAATTGATGGACCCACATGCACTCATACAAAGCTATAAGGTTCAATTCGAAAAGAATTGTTCCATATGGATTTGTTCATTTTTGTTTTGATGGGTAATTTCTAACCAGAAACCACTCATAATTAATCCCACTAGCCAATTCAGTCGGTTTCATTCCAGTTTTGATAACACTATTTTTTACAAAGAGCTCAAGTAAAACTAATACCAACCATGTAAAAGATTTAAGGACCTTACCTGACTAAAAAGGGTTGACCTTTCAAGAGTAACCTAGTTGTTGCTTGTTATACATAAATTAGTTTAAGCTCAAATTTCTCGTTAAAAATATTATCAAGAAAACTAGGATCTTTGTTCTAGGATATGGAAATATATCTTCATCACCTTAAGAAAATTAGAATAGAACAGACCATCACAAACCATCATGTAAATATTGAAAGGATCCCACAAGTACCTAGAAAGGTTTTGTTACACCTTCAAGATAAAATTATCTATGCCGAGTACTTCCAGGAAGAGGTTCTCCTTCCTTCGCTTGATCTTCCTTTTCTCCTTCTTCACTCTTATCTAGAAAAAGCATGTGTGTGAAAGCTCCCATTTGATGCAATTTCTTACATGCCTCCAAGAACACTACTTGCAAAAGGAGCATAAACCAATAAGACAATGTAAATCTATCAAAAAATGTTGCAACCTCTTATATGAAAAAAGACAATTGGTAAAAGTGACATACTTGTTGTGCTAAGTGAATTGAATTGCAAAGAGGCCCTTTGAAAGGCTGTGTATATGACACTTTTTGTTCTCCTATTCTTGCCTCGTTTATGTACTTTTCACTTGATTCCTACACCATCACTAGCTCTCTTGATCACATTTAGCAGGCTTTTGGATTTGGTAAGGATTGATTATGTTTTCCTTGATATTTGTCATTTGCTGATGATTTGGATAGAGTTGTGTTGCCATAATTTCCTACTGAAGAAGTGGTGTTTCAGGTTCATCTTATTTTGATTCCAGGTTGTAGAATGAAGTAATCATGGAAGGATACAAATGCTTGCAGATAAGTATCAAGTTTATACATATTATGCCCATAAAAGCTAAATGTATGGTTGATCGAGTCTTCTGGTCAGTTAAAGCGATCCTGCTGGTCATTATACATCAAGACTAGTCAAAAAGCTGAATGCCTTTCACGGTTCCGTAGTCAATCCGAGGATCAGTGATTCTGTAGCGAGCTCAAGGATTTGGAACTACTCAACGACTTGCAATTTGTTGGGTCATCTAACGGATTTGTTCATCGTTCTAATGTATTTGTAGAATCACTTCCACTCTACACGCTACCAGCCCTAGATTGGTTCATGCAGTCTTTTGGAAATCAAAATGATGTGCTTTATTTGGAAATAGGTTGTAATTGCACATTTCTTCATAATATTCCATATGGTTATTGATGTATAAAAACTGAGAAACCTCTCTAAGGAAGCTGAGCCATCATTTTACACAGACTTGTTGCGCACTACTGTAATCAAACTCCATATTATATAAATATTCTATTTCATGATTTTGGATGTGTTGATTAATTTGGTGTGAGTGATTGGCTTGTTCAGCCACTGTCTCAAAAGGCAAGGCCCCCTTCCGCGACATGTGTTGTTGTAGTTAGGATTTCCCTTTCTGCATGTGGTTTGATATTCGATTTAGTGTTTTACATTTATAATTTGCTGTGTTGATTATAGTCGGGTGTGAATGCTTAAATTGTGAATGATCAAGTAGTGCAATCAGTTTTTATTATTATTGAGTAACAGAAGTTAAGGAATAACCCTGTGGTGAAATAGGTGCATTAATTATTTCTTGGAATTCTGTTAGGAAATAGAGGCTTGCTGCTCAATTCAATTAGTTCACTACGATTCAATTACTGTAGTTGTTGTCTTTTTGAATTTGGTTATTGTAAGGATTTCTATGTGTGTTAATCTAGAATCTGTCATTGAATTTCCTTTCATAGCATAGCCAGGTAATCAGTTGTAATCCATATACAATGCTTTCAGTTGGAGTGTTTGTAATGTCTTTCCTGTAGCAGTAATCTTGTTAAACACCTTCACCACACAGTTGTACTTTTAATCTAGTTTTACCAGTTTCCTTCCTTCTCCTATATGACAAATCATTCATATTACAGTGTCTGGCAAAAACATTGTCGAGTAGCTCATAAGTCTCTGGAACCCCCGGGTTGACAATTTATGAGCATCTTTCCATTGCATTTGTATTAAAAGGCGAAAGAAAAGCTCATCATTTTGGCGTCGCTGCCTGGGAGCTGCCAAAGACATTGCAATTTTGGTTGATTGTTTTGATTATGTGGGTGCAACTCATTTATTTTTCTTCTGAGTGTGATGTGGATGATATTTTTTTGAAATTGGTCTTATGTGATTTTCGAGGAGGGACGAGTAAGATGCACAGACAAATTCAATTGGAATATTTCCCGCCGCAAGTCCCTGTGATTTTGAATCATGCCAATTATTCATGCGTAGAATAAGAGATAGTACAGGTAGGATTGTATATTTATATGATACCCCCCTAGGTACTAACCGTGCAGTAAGTGCAGGAATCTTAATAAGAGGATGATGTACTAGAAGGAGCCCATCTTCCACCAGCATTCTGTAGCAAGAGAGGCCTGAGCATTCTACCATTCCTGTTAACACCCAAAAAGTGCTCACTAGCTCATTTCCTTATTCACATGACCCATTTGTCCACTTTTTCACCATTTGAGCCTCTAAAGCCATCAAAAGGTCACCAAAAGACCTTAGAACACCCCTTTTTCCACTCAAAATGAATATTTTTCCTCAAAAAGCATAAAAAAACCCTCAAAAAGGGTCCAGAATTCCCAAAAATATTAAAAATGGAATAAAAATATTCAAAATATTCAAAAAAGGAAAAAGGAGGGAAAAGGTACCTAAACCATGTTGGTCAATACCATTGGTTTCCTCAAAACCATAATGGTATTTCCCCACCACCAAAAACTATAAAAAGGTGGTAGGGGCTCCTCACTTTCCATCCATCCATCATCCTATCCTCATGTTGTCAAAATCTCTCATGAGCTTTTGACCATTGTAGCTATCTTGGAGAAGAAACCTTTGGAGCTTGGAGCTACTCACCTTGGAAGTTTCTCAACACAAATCCTCACCATTTGAGGTATCTTAATACAATACTCATTCTTTTTATTTCTTGTTCTTGAATCATTTTCAGAAAATTTTATTTGTTATATGCACATGCTAGTTTAGTTTAGATTCAGATTTATAATTGTTGTTTTTGCTTTCAATATTTGAAACTGCTATCACTTGTTGATAGGTGCCCATAGCACTCAATCTTGGTTGCAAAACCAAGCCAACAGTTTTTGGCGACTCCGCTGGCTTCGAATTCTTAGATCTCAGTTTTTTGCTTTAGATCTTAGTTTTTGTTAGTTTTAATCATTTTAATTCATAGACCTGCCATCCTAGACAGCAGACCCATTGCTGTTCTAGATCTTGGCCCCTTCTATTGCCATTAACAGCCTGAAATTTCCATTTTCGGGTCCGTTTTTCGACGTCTGTTTTCGGCTTTCGCCTCGCAGTTTTTTGCCCGACAGTCGCGCGGCTCATCGCGACCTCGCGGCCTTTTTCTGTGTGGCGCACCGCGGCTTCGCGGCCATTTTACGCGCTGCACATCGTGGCTTCGCGGCCATTTTCCGCGCTGCACATCGCAACTGTGTGATGAAAACCTGCGCTGCACATCGCGGCCGAAACCCGCGCGGCCCATTGCGGCTGTTTTCCCGATACTCACGATGCAAGTTTTTTCAATTCAGCTAATTTTTTGAAAATTATTTTTTGTTGTATTTTCTGCCCATTTAGCATATTTTACAGTATTAAATTTCCTACATTTTTACAGCCATATTAAATCTTTTACTATTTAGAATGCTCCTTTAAAAAGTCTTTTTACAAAATTTTCAGAAATTGAAAGAGAGATTTTTCTGCATTTTAGCTAGATCAAGGTTTTACTGTTTATTTGCTCGATACTTTGCCCAAGCAATTTTTAAGAAATCCATTTATTTCTTGAAGTATTCATGTTATTTGCTTTCCTTCAAATTATTTCAAAGATCCATTATTTTTTAATAGTTTTTCCAAGCATTTACATTTCAAAAACGCCTTTATTTTTTGCAAAACTGGAAGCGTCTTTTCTTTAATTTGTAAAATCTCTCAAGCGAGGCAAATCAATTTCAGTTTAAATACCACACTTGCACCCACTCTGCCACATAATTTAAACTGAGCCTTAAAATTTACCTTAAACTCAACCAACTTTTAACCCCACTTGGGGAGCACTTAAAAGAATTTTGTAGTTAGGTAGAATTGAGGGGATAGGTGTTCCAATAACACCCCTCAGTTATTACATTTGAGACATAGTGGTTGTCCTCTACGGTACCAAAATTCCTTATAATTTTGACACGGTTATCAACCAATTTATCGGGAAGGCCTCTCCCTTAGGAGGGTTGAAGTAGCCAGACTGGTTTCGGAAGTCTGGGTGGAATACCGCAATCCATTCAGTAACCGAAGGATACCTTTCTAAGTTCTCGGTGTACACCCCCCTGGTATACAACAGCGATAGAACCAAACTGCAGATTCACCCAACCGAACGTGTCATGAACAGGGTATCCTAGTTGCCACTCTTTAGGATTGTCTACCTGGTATCCCTCCCGGTAGGGGGATATCTAGCCATTGATTCAACACTCTATATTGTTTGACTTGGATTTCATCACCTTGCAGAGGATATCGTTTGTTGACTCACAATACTTCTAGTTAGGTGTTTGCATGATACATTACCCACCTTTGGTCTAGTAACACCTCTTTTTTCTAGAAACTATTTGACTTTTGGTATTCTGACCAATTTTGTTGCATCCCTCCACTTATTATAGCACAGCTGCTATAATAAGTGCTTTTTGAGGTTGATTTTTGGCCTGAGAGCCTTTATTTTCACTCCCCTTTTTTGCACTCATTGTTGCATTAGGGTTTTGAGTTTTTTACATCACCACCTTACACTGAAATTTTTAAAAAATATATATATTTCTCACCATTGAGAATTTAAGACGATCTCGTCATCTTCAGGGTGAACCCCCTCAGTTCAGTCTACTTGGCTCTCCACATCACCGACGTAGAGCCTTATCCCTTGAATCGACACGTCATTGGCCAAACATACAGTCATCTGATTCTGACACGCCTCACTTCACATCTGATTCTGAGGCTGAATCCGAAAACCCTACTGAATTATCACCAACCAACCTCATGGCTGGAACACAATACGACCCACTTTTTACTAGTACTATTGGAGATACATCCACAAACCCTTCTACTATTGTTCCATCCATGGTAACAACAACCCCTCTAGGCATGCCTAATATGGGGGACACTCCACCTTTAGGTATTCCCAACACAGGACTACCTCCTATTATGGGTATGCCAAACATAGGAATCACACCACCTATCATTACCACAACCCAGATCCCAGGAATTCCTTGCGCTATTCCTAACCCCAGTGTAACCCATGTTGCACTTGGAAACACTGGCCCATACCAAACCACAATAGTTGGAGGACACATACCTTCAATACCTAGCATACCCTTAGGGGCTACTGGACCACTACATAATACCACCATGAATAGTTATGTCCCAGTCACTACACCACACCCATCTGCTAGTTTACCTTACATGGCTAGTCTGAACTTACCAGACTTAGCCAGACTAACCAACGATCCTATCAGGCACAACCCTAAATGGCCACCCATGCCTACAAAACTCCCCTCGGACATACCCAAGTTTGAAGGAAAACCTAGGGAGGACCCTCAAAACCACATAATGTCTTTTCACCTATGGTGTTCATCTAACTCCATAGATGACTCCATTCGTCTAAGACTGTTGCAACGAACTTTCACTGGCTCTGTAGCCAAGTGGTACATCGAACAACCACATGGGACCCACCATACTTTTACGTCTCTCGCCTCCACTTTCCTTCAGTTTTTTCAGCTACCTGTACGTTACGATGCAGGAGTTGAAATTCTGTTGTCTTGCAGACAAAACACAACTACCCACATCACCGACCACATCCATGAGTGGCGCAAGCGTCGTAGCCTCTGTAAGATTAAACTGGATGACCGTATATTTTTGGACTGGTTTCTTAAATCACTCCTACCCCTCATAGCAAAAGACGTAGCTTCCGAAAAACCCCAGTCAGAGGAAGAAGCTATCCTAAAAGCTCAGCAATTTGACCTGATTTATGCCCAATCAGTATATCTCTACACCATCATACCAGACGCCCCACGAGGCGATTCTTCACGCGGTGACGCGCCGGGGGCATCACATGCCGCTGATGGTATTATCGTCCAAGTCACACCGCAAATTAAACCTTTTAGCATGGTGAGCACCATAAATGCCCCAGACCTCTCTAGGGATACATCCAATTCTGGAGTGACAACTTCATACGCTCCAACGAATCAAACTCATCACACTCATGGACCCTCTTGTCCACAACATTGCTATGGGCAAGCGCCACCGGCATATGTACCACCCACATACTATAACCAACCAGCTACCCAGAACCCAATTCATTTCCTGCCACAACCAATGTATTACCCACAGCAAGCTACAACAGCTAACCCAACACCTCCAATAGCTTAGGGTTACCAACAGCCCCAGCAGGTAACTGGACCACCTCCAGCCCCACCAGCTTATTATCCACCGCAACCTGCTCCCGCACCTGCGGCACCCCAAAATCCTCCCACTGCTCAATGGCAATTGTACACACAACACAATCAACCCCAACATCAAAATAACCAGTGCAACCAAGGTGGACAACAAAACCATGGAAGAGGACGTAACCGCGGAAACAACCAACAACATAATCAAGTTCCACCACCTCCCAATCCTCCAAATAATAACAATGTTGCTCCTCCCAACCAGAATCCTGATCGTCATCCCAAGAAGCCCAAAAAAAATAACCTGAGAACAAACCATCCATGTTCTATATGTGGATTCTATGGACACTACACCCACAACTGCCCCCATTTAGAGAAAGCACGTAAACTTTGGGCTGATGATGCTCAACGCCAGGGCCATGCTGGACAGCCAGCTCCACTTAATCAACTGCAACCCATGGTATTACAAATCCCATTTCCAAACCAGGGAGTAGTAAATACTCATCCTATGGATCCCCCACAAGGATCCGCTGCACCCCAGCAGCAAATCACTTATGCCGCAACTGATTAGCAGCATGCGGATCCAAGCACACACCATTTATTAATGATGCCATCCAATGACATCAACCTCCAAACTCGAAGGAATCAGTACGGCCCACCCCCAAAAACTCCTCCCACTGACGCATCCACCCCCCTTCCACCAAATCAACCACTATGCATACCAAATATGCCGTTGGACGGAGGACCTAAAATCCCTCGCATCCCTTTGCGAAGGATTAACAACAATCCTAATGTTCCCGCGGCATCCAATTATAACGTCGTGGAAGACCTAGCACAATCCCCCGCTGCTATGTTTGCTTTAGAGGTACTGAAAACATGCTTTGCACAATGCAAACTACTATTATCCGCCATCGGAGGAGTAGACCCTGATGACACACACATGATGGCTTTCGACTTAGACCAAGTTGAACCTCAATTGCCATCAAATGTAGCTTTCCAAGTATCAGTAAACATTCGAAACCTTGTTGTGCATCGATGCATCATCGATGAAGGAGCTTCCACCTGCGTTATGTCCACCCTTGTGTGGCAGAAGCTTGGCTCCCCCGCCTTACAACCATCCACCACGGCATTACGAGCTTACGACGGACACTCAGCTCAACCACAAGGCCTTTTAGCGAATGTACCCGTAGAACTAGGCGGCAAATTAGTTCTCATCGACATCGAAGTGATCAATGCCCAGCTCGATTATAACCTCCTTCTTGGACGTAGTTATATGTACAAAATGAAAGCAATAGCTTCATCTGTTTTTCGCCTCATGATGTTCCCACGTGAAGGACGCGTTATCAAGATCGATCAACTCACATATTATGATCCTAACGCCCCCGCAACTCCTCAAAATGTGCTACCAATGATTGAACAAACCATTCAAAACGCACCGACATCATTTGTATCGTCAATTGGTCCTGGAATCTACACCAAGTCACCTATGACTTCCACTTTTCCATCGATCTCACCACCTTTACCGATAACAAAAACATCGGATTTGTGCACCCTGTCGCACACCACACAGCAGCCTTCGTCACTACCACAAACACCCACAGTGCCTACTCATATTGGCACAACACCAATTCACACTATCCCGTTCTTGTTCCCATTCTCCGGAGTTGTCAGTTCGCTAGTAATGGCTACACTCAACCTTCCTGGCTTAACATTAGGGATACCTGTATGGTACTTACCTGCTCCGAGCCCCGCGCTGTTAACACCCAAAAAGTGCTCACTAGCTCATTTCCTTATTCACATGACCCATTTGTCCACTTTTTCACCATTTGAGCCTCTAAAGCCACCAAAAGGTCACCAAAAGACCTTAATACACCCCTTTTTCCACTCAAAATGAATATTTTTCCTCAAAAAACATAAAAAACCCTCAAAAAGGGTCCAGAATTCCCAAAAATATTAAAAAGGGAATAAAAATATTCAAAATATTCAAAAAAGGAAAAAGGAGGGAACAATGGTAGTGACATCCAGAGTGAGGAACAATAGTATACTTGATCTCCCTTGTCAGCTAGATCGGTTACATTGGAAGGTTTTAGGGTAAATATGGATGGAATGGAAGAGCATATTCCAAACAGAGAAGAAACCAACCGAGGAGAGACGAATGGAGCACAATCAAGTACCAAAACCAATACTTTGAATTACCAATCAGAAATTCAGGGACCACACTGACAAATACGATGAAAAACACCCCACATTCAGCATTGCCGAGTTTTCATGGAATGGCAAGTGAGGACCCGGACACGTTTCTGTTTAAATTTGATTTCCTTTGTAGAAGTTATGATTATGTTACGGATCAACAGAAACTGAAACTTTTTCTAGCCACATTGAAGAATATGGCACTTAGATAGTTCATCGGGCTGGGAGGGGACAACATTGCAACCTGGGCCCAGATGAAGAAAGTCTTCCTGGATAAATACCAAGAATATTGCAAAGATAAGGATTGGAAGGAAGCCATATTTAAAATGACCCAGCAAGAGGACGAAAACTTGGAAGACTATGTGAAGAGATTTCAATACAACTTGCAAAGATCAAGGAAGAATGCATTAAACGAATGATGCATTAAAATTTTTTCTCTTACGAGGAATCAAAGATGATTGCATTGAGTTGTTGAATTTAATGGGTGCAGGGGATGTATCCTTGCTCGAGTATGCAGAAATATGTGACCTCTGCAAAAGATATTCAAGGAATGCCTCTAGGTCAGGAAAAGGGATCAGAGATACAGTGAATAGAACCATTAGGACTTCAAGGGAAGGAGTTTCAAGAGTGGAGTTTGGAAATCTCTTGGAGGATTTTAAAACCGATATCCTCAGCTCTTTGAGTTCTCAGTTGGATGCACTTTAGGAAAAGAAAGGCAAGAAGAGGAAGATTGAGATTTAGCCATTTTTTTCCCTAGATGCAGAAAAAGGCACCCCCTCAAGAGCTTCCCATTAGAAAAAATGGAAATTTGCGTTTTATGTGACTAGGAGCATCCTACAAAAGAATTCCCCCTCACTTCTAGGACTTAACGCTATATATGCAGAAGCAGGGCCAGATGCAAAACCGGTTTGCTTCATATCTCAAAAGCACCCATGGAAACCCCAACCTTCGGGTACGATGGTAGATCCTATGCAATCATTCAATCCTTATTGGAATAATGCTCAAATACATCAACCACAAGTCTCACAAGGTTCAAAAATTCCACAAAATTATCAACCTTTGTATCCACCTATGACACCACAAACCTGGCACCTCCATACTCACAAAATAACCCCTAGAATCCAAATTGGAGAAATCCAAGCTTTGGGAATCAGTCACATATTCAATTACAAACTCCTCAACTTCAAAACCCCCAATTCCAGTTTGCACCGGTACAACCATTAATGCAGCCTCCTCTGCAACCTCAGTTAGCACTACCATTGAATAATCCACCTCCGAGACCACTCCTTCCTGCACAACCCACTCGTAACCCTAATAATAAGGTTGGACAACCTGTAATGACTGTCGAGTTACCTAATATCCATCCTATTCCATTTCTATAGTAGACTTCCATGACATCCAATTACGTTTTGCCAGAAATATCAATAAAGCTACATCTCCCATAATTATCGAGGAAGAAAATGAAGAGACACTAGAAACCTCACCAGTTCATTCTGAAGAAACACCAGAGATCTTACTTGCTCAATCTGAAGATAATATCCCACCCATCCCACCCAGAAAACCACAAGAAACATAGCAAAAATGACCTCCACCATACCCTTAGCGCTTAGTTGTTGACAAACTAATGCCTCAGTCAGAATTTGATTTCCTGGGAGAATTACGAAATGTCTGTGTGAAGATTCCACTATTTCAAGCTATCAGAGACATTCCCATTTATTCCAAATTGTTTAGAGAGTTATGTTTGAATAAACCGAGAAGAAAGAGGAAGGATCCCCCAATAGTCCATGTGATAGGAGACTTGGAATACTTGATAATGGGGGACACTCTTGTTGCTAAGTATTTTCAACCTGACAGTCCTGTTGTCAAGGTACAAATCAATGGCCTTTCTCTCTCCAACACACTCTAGATTTGGGAGCAGCCATTAATGTCATGACTAAACACACAATGGAGAGATTGGGCCTCACAAATCTTTGACAAACTATTACAGTTTTACAGTTGGTTGATCAATCTCCTGTCAAACCAAAAGGCGTTATAGAATATGTTGTCATTTCAATGGATTCATGGGAATACCATGTGGAATTTATGGTTCTGCAGAAAAAATTAAACTTGGGATGGTATCCTTTAATTTTGGGTCGACCTTGGTTGGCTACAATTGATTCATATATTGGATGTCGAACAGGAAATATTAGCATATCTCAAGGTAATGTTGTCAAAGAACTCACATTGTACCCTCCTACTAAGCCAACAGTACAACATGAATTTTCCTTGTGGCCAAGTAATGAGAAATTCGAGCAAGAAGATGAGACCCTACAACTCTACATGATTGAACATTCCCTGGAAGTAAAACAACCAACTGAGGATGATCTGATCAGTGAGTTTTTTACAAATTCCAGCCCTTCTTTGGATTTCCGGGAATTACTCAGTTCAGCATGTGTTACCCAGCAAACTAACACTATCTTGAGCTCATCTATTACCCCTGACACTAAATTTAAGATCCTTAGTGATCCCATGATCAAAGAAGTAGAAATCGAACTTGGAAAGACATTAAAAATCAGCTCTACATTATCGAATCAGTAAACTAAGATACTTATCTCTGTATTGAAGAAACATAAAAATGCATTTTCCTGGGATTATAGTGACATGAAAGGTCTTGACCCTGATTTGTGCACGCATCATATTTATATAAAAGGAGTGCTGGAATATTATCACCATCATTTTTTATATTTGCATGTCTGCATGCATCCAGTCATCATGCATGCAATTGCATGCATCCAATCATCAGCATGGTAGTCTCCTAGCACCTAGACCTTATTTTGCAGCCCCCAAGAGCCTATTTCTGCGCAATTTTATCCCTCCTAGCCACTGATGCACCCTTGTTTTCATCACTGGAGTACAAGTGCACCCTCTTCCACCTATTTAGGAGATTCTTCAGTTAGTTCCATGATTAGTGGATCTGTTCCTTGATTTGAGGACTGATTACTAGTTTAACTGATTGAACCACTTAGATAGACCTCCAGAGATACTAGATCAGCTATATTGACTACTAATAGCTCCTCGTGCGCCCTCATTGGAGTATCCTTCCCTAGATTAGTGCTCATGCACTCAGTTAGACTCATTTGACTGACTATTTGACTATTTGTGACTACTGCCACTGATTGGATGATGTCTCTAATGTTATCCAAGCCACACATTGAGGATAATTCGAATTGCCTTAGAGGCATTCGAATCCATTTGATTGTATTCAGTTATTATTCACTATTCAGAGATCCATCTTACATTTGATGTATGATACAACAGTTTTTGTCATTTTTTGTGTTAATGAGTGATTATTGATTCAACATTTCTTCTTCTCTTCTCTGCTATTCTTGAGTGAGTTTTAGTGAGGTTTTCTCCAACTGTGTGATCTCTACTGTAAAATATCACATGGTATCAGAGCTAGAGTCAACTATTCGAATTGCAGCAGCAACAATTGCAATAGTTGCAGCAATTCTTTGAGCAGTTGTCTTTCATTGAGCACCAGAAGCCTCTGGATTTCCACAACAATTCCTGGGGCAATTGTCTTGAATTAACTGGAGAAATCCAGTGAGGTCTAGACAAGTGTGAAGGATCCATTCACATGTGCTCAGTGTCCTAAGGCAATGTTCAATTCGAATTGCAGCAGATCTCCATTTACAATTCTCATTGTTTTGCAGGTTATCTCCATCATTCGAATTCATTTTCAATTCGACTTCAACAACTACCAATGGATCTAAAACTGAATTAGTTCAACTATTTCGAATGGAATTCCATTATGGGCATCTTCATGAAGTCCAAGAGCCTCTCTAGATTTTTTAATGGGACTGCAGTCGAACCCACTGGTGCAGTAGGGAAATCCAAGTACTTAGACAAACTTGATGAAGCAATAGGACTACTGCTCCTCAGCATTTCTGAAGACCTCCATTTTCATGTCATAGATCTGAAGACTCCAAAATAAGTTTAGGACAAGCTAGAATCTCTTCTTGGACATAAAGATGACTTGAAAGGTCATAAATTGGAAAATGATCTCATCTCCTTGAACCCAAGTAGTTTTGAAACCATCACTGAGTTTCTCATCAAGTTCAACAACTTGATTTCACATTTGAAGATCCCTACACTTACTGCTAATCTACTTTCAATATATCAGATGACCCATACTGGAGATCCCAAGACGGTGATCTTCTATCCAAATGAGGTCGAAATCCAAGACCTGGTATCAGGATCTACCATTGCAAAAGGTGTTGCAAACCACAAGTCGAAACTCTATGAATTCTCCCATTTTCTACCTCTCTCTAAGCAATCTGCTCTCCACACTCATGCAAATGAAGAGAGTAGGCTATGGCATGAAATATTTGGGAATCTCAACTACAAGCACTTGCAAGACATGCAAACTCAAAAAGTGGTTGAAGGCCTACCCAATCTCAAGTTTTCCCAAGGCACCTGCAAAGGTTGCTTGAATGGAAAATATCCAGCAAAGAAGGTTGATAAAAAGAAGATTCAGAAGGTAGAGCGAATGCTAGATCCATATCCACAAGAACCTGAAGATCTAGCACCTAAGGTTCGAACTCCTATTGCAAAATGCACCGCCACTACTGCTGCATCCACTAGTGATCTTGTTGGAGATCCACCATCTTCAAGAACAACCAAATTTGATCTTCTCTCTCGCATATATCCATTTCTAGCTGAGAGATGCTTTCTTATGATTGGATCAGATCCAAAGACATTCTTTGAAGCCTACCAAGATCCAAGATGGGTAACAACTATGGATGAAGAGTACGAGTCTCTTCAAAGAAATGAAACTTGGGAGCTTGTTTCTCTCCCTCTTAGGAGGAAGCTTGTTCAATGCAAGTGGATTTACATAACTAAGATGGACTCTGATGGGGTCACTAGCAAATACAAGGCTCGACTGCTTGCAAAGGGTTACTCTCAAGTCCATGGGATTGACTACTCAGAGACATTCGAACCTGTTGCTAAGATGGATTCCATCTGTCTTGTTCTTGCTCTTGTTGCATCCAAGCACTGGGAAGTGCATCACATGAATGTCAAGATTGATTTCATTCATAAAGATCTAGAGGAGGAGATCTACATGAAGAAACCTGAGGGGTATGTTGATGACTCTTCACTCATGTGCAGATTGAGGAAGTCCTTGTATGGACTCAATCAAGCTCCTCGAGCTTGGTATGAAAAGATGGACTCCTTCCTTCTGTCACAAGATTTCATGAGATGAAAATATGATTCAAATGTCTATATGAGACATGATGGTGACTCTCTACTCCTGATTTTTCTATATGTTGATGATCTATTAATTACATGGAGCAACACTTCATGCATCAAATCTATAAAAACAGCTTTGCACAACTCCTTCTCCATGTCAGATCTTGGATTGTTGAAACAATTTCTTGGTCTTGAAGTCACTCAGAGTGATTCAAGAATCAAGGTTGCACAGTCCAAGTATGTTTCATATCTTCTTGATAGGTTCCATATGAGTGAATGCAAACCAGCAACATTTCCTTTTCTTTCATGGATCAGCCTTGAGGATGGTTCTTCCACACCTCTGGTGGATAGTACACTATATCGACAGTTGATTGGGAGTCTATTGTTTCTTACACACACTCGACCTGATATTTCCTATGCAGTCAGTGCTGTCTCCAGATACATGCAAGAGCCTCATGAGCTTCACTAGAAGGAAGCAAAGAGGATCTTGCATTAATTGCAAGGGACAAAGACCTATGGTATTCACTATGCAGTTGTATCTCCTCTGAAACTTGTTGGCTATACTGACTCAGATTGGGCTGGAGACAACTCAGATCGAAATTCAACATCTAGTTTTTTTTTCATGATTGGATCTAGACCTATCTGCTGGTCGAGAAAAAAGTAGACTGATTTAGCTCTCTCTTCAGCAGAGGCCGAGTACATAGGTGCAGTCAATGCAGACACACAGTGCATCTGGTTGCGGGGCATCTTGTCAGAGTTTGGGATTCGATTCAATACGCCACCAGTCATCTATTGTGACAATCAGAGTGCTATCAAGATTTCTACAGATCCATTTCTGAGACAAAGAACCAAACACGTCGAGATATAAATGCATTACCTCCTAGGATTGGTGCATGATCAGACCATCACACTGTTGTACCTTCCTACGGAAGAGAAAATTGCAGATATATTCACTAAGACATTCTCAGTGAAGAAGTACACTTACCTTAGATCTCTTCTTGGGGTGAGTGATGTACATGATTGATTATCGTACCACAGTCTATCTTGAGGGGGGGACTTTATTCCCACTAGTTTTTCCCTCTTTCCTCACATTATTTATTTAGCTTGTTGTACGGGGTGACCTTTGGTCTTAGTCACTAGGGCCCTACAATTAGTTCCTTCAGTTGTTCCTCATAGTTTGGCTTGCGGGGGGGTGTTGGAATATTCTCACCATCATTTTTTATAGTTGCATGTCTTCATGCATTCTGCATGCATCCAGTCATCATTCATGCATCTGCATGCAATTGCATGCATCCAATCATTAGTATGGTAGTCTCCTAGCACCTAGTCCTTATTTTTCAGCCCCCATGAGCCTGTTTCTACTCAGTTTTATCCCTCCTAGCCACTGATGCACCCTTGTTTTCATCACTGGAGTAAAAGTGCGCCCTCTTCCACCTATTTAGGAGATTCTTCAGTTAGTTCCATGATTAGTGGATCTGTTCCTTGATTTGAGGACTGATCACTAGTTTAACTGACTGAACCATTTAGATAGACCTCTAGAGATACTAGATCAACTATACTGACTACTGAAAGCTCCTCATGCACCCTCATTGGAGTCTCCTTCCCTATATTAGTGCTCATGCACTCAGTTAGACTCAGTAGACTCATTTGACTGACTATTTGACTATTTGTGACTACTGCTATTAGTTGGATGATGTCTCCAATGCTATCCAAGCCACACATTGAGGAGAATTCGAATGACCTTAGAGGCATTCAAATCCATTTTATTGTATTCAATTATTATTCACTATTAAGAGTGCCAGCTTACAGTCGATGTATGATACAACATTTTTTTTCATTTTCTGTCTTAATGAGTGATTATTGATTCAACATTTCTTCTTCTCTCCTGTGCTATTCTTGAGTGAGTTTTAGTCAGTTTTTCTCCAGCTATGTGATCTCTCCTGTAAAATATCACAAGGAGACTACAGACCTGTGAGGCAACCTCAGTGCAGAATCAGCTAGCTCTGCACCCACACAATTCTATATCATTAATCGATAGGTTTAGATCCCCACCTAAGATCAACCTCAAATCATTAAATAGTTCATCTTTAAAACAATGGGACCAAAATTCTTCTCAAAACAAGTGAAGACCAAATCAAATCAGCTACATTATCAAAAGCTCAACATCTCGAACAAGACCATGAAGAAGGATACTTGCAATAGAAAAAGAAGCTTCAAAATTCCCCTTCATCGAGTTCCAACTAGATACCATACACTCCTCAAAAAACCCTTCTCATCCACCAAATAAGCATTCCATCCCAACAGAATGGATGGAATCACCTCCTTCGCTTTGATACTAACCACCATAGTTTATTAAAGGAATAAAACATAAGGTTTAATCAACCCTAAGAGGTGTCTCATAACATATACCTTTAGGACCCCCCAAAACCCCTTTATATTCAAGGAAAGCAAGATCATTAGGAAATACTCCTAGAGGGATTCCATGCTCTAAGGTCCCTAGAACCAACATGAATGCTACGTACAAGAAACTCATCCACCCCAAAATCCTCAGGAAGTTTTAGCTACCCAAGTGTGAGTGATTCTAACACTTCTTCCATTGAGTAAAATTTAACAATTTAAAAAATATATATATGTACGGAAGATTTTTTAGGGAAAAGCTAAGTCCTAACGAAGCATTAAACTTAAATAGTCATCTAAAAGCCACAAAAAGCTATAAAAAAAACTCCTATGAAATAGAGCAACGCTACCAAAATACCTAAACAAAAAAACTCTTATCAAATATCTAGAGTAGCGTTATCAAATATCTAGAAATCCAAGTACTTAGACAAACTTGATGAAGTAGTAGGACTGCTGCTGCTCAGCATTTATGAAGACCTCCATTTTCATGTCATAGATCTAAAGACTCCAAAAGAAGTTTGGGACAAGCTCGAATCTCTTCTTGGACAGAAAGATGACTTGAAAGGTCATAAATTGGAAAATGATCTCATCTCCTTGAACCCAAGCAGCTTTGAAACCATCATTGAGTTTCTCATCAAGTTCAACAAATTGATTTCGCATTTGAAGAGATATGGGATAGAGAAGGAAGAGAAGCAACTCATCCTTTCCATACTATCAAAACTAGGCCCTGACTACTCAGTATTTGTCTCTACATTTCAGTCAGCGAAGCTGTCTATCCCAAAATGGAAGTTTCCCACTCTTGAAGACTTCATTAAGTCTCTCACACTTGAGGAGGAGAAGTTAGTTCATATGGGAATGATAAAACCCAAATTGGATTCGTCTCTTGTAGCCACTAATATGAAGAGAGTGAATGGAAAGGGTAAGAAAAATGCATTTAACAGAAAGTCGAATGAGCAGAAGCAAAAGGAGGCTCCAAATCAGTCAGATGGAGTTTCGAATCCCAAGAAAGACAAGCAAACTCAGAAGGGGAAATCAGAATGCACATACTTCAATAGAGGATTCCATCCTGAGAGTTCATGTATGAAGAAGACCATAGATCTCATGGCTTCACTTCTTGAAAAGAATAATCTTCTAGTACCTGCATGTGCAGAAAGAAAGAAGGTGAACCATCAAGATCAGAGGACAAAGAGAGATGGCATTCCCTCATGGCAGGGGCATCAACACAATCCTCCTTCATCATATATTAAGGAGCATCAAGACACATGTCTTCCTCCAAATATCTCTTTACTGGTTTCGAATCCATTGTTGGACCATCCATCATGTTGGGGAATGATTCCGAGGTCTCCTTTGAGGGGATTGGAAGAATCAAACTTGATCATGGGTACTTCTCAGATGTGTTCTATGTCCCTACACTTACTATTAATCTACTTTCAGTATATCAAATGACCCACACTGGAGATCCCAAGATGGTGATCTTCTCTCCAAATGAGGTCGAAATCCAAGACATGGTATCAGGATCTACCATTGCAAAAGGTGTTGCAAACCACAAGTCGAAACTCTATGAGTTCTCCCATTTTCTACATCTCTCTAAGCAATCTGCTCTCCACACTCATGCAAATGAAGAGAGTAGGCTATGGCATGAAAGATTTGGGCATCTCAACTACAAGCACTTGCAAGACATGCAAACTCAAAAAATGGTTGAAGGCCTACCCATTTCAAGTTTTCCCAAGGAACCTGCAAAGGTTGCTTGAATGGAAAAGATCCAACATAGAAGGTTGATAAAAAGAAGATTCAGAAGGTAGAGTGAATGCTAGATCCAGATCCACAATAACCTGAAGATCTAGCACCTAAGGTTCGAACTCCTATTGCAAAATGGGCCACCACTATTGTTGCATCCACTAGTGATCTTGTTGGAGATCCACCATCTTCAAGAACAACCAGATCTGATATTCTCTCTCACACAGATCCATTTCTAGCTGAGAGATGCTTTCTTATGATTGGATCAGATCCAAATACATTCTTTGAAGCCTACCAAGATACAAGATGGGTAACAACTATGGATGAAGAGTATGAGTCTCTTCAAATAAATGAAACTTGGGAGCTTGTTTCTCTCCCTCCTAGGAGGAATCTTGTTCAATGCAAGTGGGTTTACATAACTAAGATGGACTCTGATGGGGTCACTAGAAAATACAAGGCTCGACTGCTTACAAAAGGTTATTCTGAAGTCCATGGGATTGACTACTCAGAGACATTCGAACCTGTTGCTAAGATGGATTCCATTTGTCTTATTCTTGCTCTTGCTGCATCCAAGCACTGGGAAGTGCATCACATGGATGTCAAGAGTGCTTTCCTTCATGGAGATCTAGAGGAGGATATCTACATGAAGAAACTTGAGGGGTATGTTGAAGACTCTTCACTGGTGTGTAGATTGAGGAAGTCCTTGTTTGGACTCAAGCAAGCTCCCCGATCTTGGTATGCAAAGCTGGACTCCTTCCTTCTGTCACAAGATTTCATGAGATGAAAATCTGATTCAAATGTCTATATGAGACATGATGGTGACTCTCTACTCCTGATTTTTCTATATGTTGATGATCTATTAATTACATGGAACAACACTTCATGCATCAGAAACAACTTTTCATAACTCCTTCAACATGTCAGATCTTGGATTGTTGAAACAATTTCTTGGTCTTGAATTCACTCAGAGTGATTCAAGAATCAAGGTTGCACAGTCCAAGTATGTTTCATATCTTCTTGACAAGTTCCATATGAGCGAATGCAAACCAACAAAATTTCCTTTTCTTTCAGGGATCAGCCTTCAGGATGGTTCTTTCACACCTCTGGTGGATAGTATAGTGTATCGACAGTTTATTGGGAGTCTATTGTTTCTTACACACACTCGACCTGATATTTCCTATGCAGTCACTCCTGCCTCCAGATACATGCAAGAGCCTCATGAGCTTCACTGGAAGTCAGCAAAGAGGATCTTGCATTAGTTGCAAGGGACAAATATCTATGGTATTCACTATGCAGCTGTATCTCCTTTGAACCTTGTTGGCTATACTGACTCAGATTGGGATGGAGACAAATCAGATTGCAATTCAACATCTGGTTTTGTTTTCATGATTGGATCTGGACCTATCTGTTGGTTGAGCAAAAAGTAGACTGCTTTAGCTCTCTCTTCAGCAGAGGCTGAGTACATAGGTGCAGTCAATGCAGCCACACAGTGCATCTGGTTGCGGGGCATCTTGTTAGAGTTTGGGATTCGATTCAGTATGCCACCAGTCATCTATTGTGACAATCAGAGTGCCATCAGGATTTCTACAGATCCAGTTCTGAGACAAAGAACCAAACACATCGAGATACAAATGCATTACATCCTAGGATTGGTGCATGATCGAACCATCACACTGCTCTACCTTCCGACGGAAGAGCAAATTGAAGATATATTCACTAAGACATTCTCAGTGAAGAAGTACACTTACCTTAGATCTCTTCTTGGTGTGAGTGATGTACATGATTGATTATCCTACCACAGTCTATCTTGAGGGGGGGGTTTCTTCCCACTGGTTTTTCCCTCTTTCCTCACTTTATTTATTTAGATTGTTGTATGGGGTGACCTTTGGTCTTAGTCACCATGGCCCTATCGTTAGTTGCTTCAGTTGTTCCTCATAGTTTGGCTTGCGGGGGGGTGTTGGAATATTCTCACTATCATTTTTTATAGTTGCATGTCTTCATGCATTCTACATGCATGCATCCAATCATCAGAATGGTAGTCTCCCAACACCTAGTCCTTATTTTGCATCCCCCGGGAGCTTGTTTCTACTCAGTTTTATCTCTCCTATCCACTGATGCGCCCTTGTTTTCATCACTGGAGTAAAAGTGCGCCCTCTTCCACCTATTTAGGAGATTCTTCAATTAGTTCCATGATTAGTGGATATTTTCCTTGATTTGAGGACTGATTACTAGTTTAATTGACTGAACCACTTAGATAGACCTTTAGAGAGACTAAATAAGCTATACTGACTACTAACAGCTCCTCATGCGCCCTCATTGGAGTCTCCTTCCCTAGATTAGTGCTCATGCACTCAATTAGACTTAGTTAGACTCATTTGACTGACTATTTAACTATTTGTGACTACTGCCATTGGTTGGATGATGTCTCCAATGCTATCCAAGCCACACATTGAGGAGAATTCGAATGACCTTAGAGGCATTCGAATCCATTTGATTGTATTCAGTTATTATTCACTATTCAGAGTGCCAGCTTACAGTCGATGTATGATACAACGGTTTTTTTCATTTTCTGTGTTAATGAGTGATTATTGATTCAACATTTCTTCTTCTCTTCTCTGCTATTCTTGAGTGAGGTTTAGTGAGGTTTTCTGCAGCTCTGTGATCTCTCCTATAAAATATCACAAGGAGACTGCATACCTGTGAGGCAACCTCAACGCAGAATCAACTAGATCCGCACCCACACAATTCTATATCATTAATCAATAGGTTTAGATCCCCACCTAAGATCAACCCCAAATCATTAAATAGTTCATCTTCAAAACAATGGGACCAAAATTCTTCTCGAAACAAGTGAAGACCAAAGCAATTCATCTACAGTATCAAAAGCTCAACATCTCGAACAAGACCATGAAGAAGGATACTTGCAACGAAAGAAGAAGCTTCAAAATTCACCTTCATCAAGTTCCAACTAGATACCATACACTCCTCAAAAAACCCTTCGCATCCACCGAACAAGCATTCCATCCCAACAAAATGGATGTAATCACCTCCTTCGCTTTGATACTAACCACCATAGTTTCTTAAAGGAATAGAACATAAGGTTTAATCAACCCTAAGAGGTGTCTCATAACATATACCTGTAGGACCCACCAAAACCCCTTATATTCAAGGAAGGCAAGATCATTAGGAAATACTCATAGAGGGATTCCATGCTCTAAGGGCCCTAGAACCAACATGAATGCTACGTACAAGAAACTCATCCACCCTAAAATCCTCAGGAAGTTTTAGCTACCCAAGTGTGAGTGATTCTAAGACTTCTTCCATTGAGTAAAGTTTAACAATTTAAAAATATATATATATGTATATATGTAGAGAAGATTTTTTAGGGAAAAATTGAGTCCTAACGAAGCATTAAACTTAAATAGTCATCTAAAAGTCACAAAAAGCTATAAAAAAAAACTCCTATGAAATAGAGCAACGCTACCAAAATACCTAAACAAAAAAACTCTTATCAAATATCTAGAGTAGCGCTACCAAAACAACCATAATATTTGCAACAACATTGCTCTATGTTCCAAATAGATAAGAGACCTACCTATGATCTCTCATTGTGACTATGAACTATTTATTTAACATGGACCTACCTTGTCTCTTTCATGGTCATGATCATACTTATATATAAAAATTCCATAGATTGACAATATAGTTGATTTCTCTTTGCATTTCCTAAAATTTGCCAGGGGGTTTTATTGATATCTTCTTCAAATTGAAACAAGCCAAATTTTTTGATCACTTTATTAGGATCATTTGTTGAGACATATGGAACAAAACCCTCTGTACATACTACCCAATGTTTGGGCAGATGAATCTGGAGCAGTCACATTGCTATTGATTGTTGGAGGAATGAATGGAATAGAAGTTCTTAAAGGTGAAAGATCATAATCATAATGTGAGCGATGTAATTGTTCTAGTATTTGTTGAAGTGTTCTTCTTCTCCTTCTAATTTCAATGAATTTCAATTAGGAATATTTCCCTATAATTCTACGTGATGGACGAGTATTTGGGAACATAAAATCAATGTCGAGGTTCAAGGTTTCTATCAGGTCTAGGTGGTAAGTGTGGTTATTCCTCTCTACCAATATCTTGCCTTATGACTTCCCAGGAATTCTCAAGTTGTTGAACAGTTTGAGAAGTATCTAAAATATGTTCAAAGAGGCAAGAAGTAAGGCTAGTTTGATCTTGGAATCCTAAAACAATGTTAGTTGTCGTTTAGTAGGTTGAGTCATGAATAATGAAATTAGGGAAAACTAATCAACCTGCTGCAATTATGGAAGTAATTCATACCAAATACGAGATAGCAGTAATGAGAACCAGAATATGTACCTAATCAGAGGACTCTTTGGTTGTTTCAACATCAGTTGACAATAGCTCTTGTGCAATATTGCTTTCGCCTATTTCCGCAGGCTATCCTAAGAATTATTCTGTCATAAAAAAATGAAAACAAAAAAATACGAAAATCAACTAATAAATATCACAATAACATAAAACCCAAACATAAAACTGAGGAATCACACCCTAATATGATCGCCAAAAATATGTTGATGTTGGAAATGAGTTATTTCGAATCAAATATTTGGAACCTCCAAGATGGCTAAGCGAAGAAGAGACGGGAATGAACACCCTGATTTTATAGCTAACAAACTAAAAGTAAAATACTAAATTCAACATCATGCATAATCTGAGAAGTTAATGATAGGATTTTTTATATTTTCTTTTAAAACAAATGAAACAAAATAAGAAAAAGAAAATAATTTTGTAATGTCCCTTAAATCCGAAAATTATTTTATTATTATTATTATTATGGGGTATTAATATCATTAAGATCTAAGGTTCATAAAAATTAACTTCAGCACTATGTGAAAATGTTGAGAATGATACTGAAATACTTTTCCGTTAACTTGTATTTTCAATTGTGATAATTTTGATGTTTAACTGTAGTATGGTATTCGTATCCATACTCAAGCTATATTAAAATTGTCACTCTGCTAATGTTATTTACTCTACTCTGTTATGATGATTGCATGTTGGTTTTGATGTATAGGTTGAACTCTTTGTGAAAATGTCCTAATAGCTATGTTTATTTATGGTTTCACTGTAACTGGATTTGTTGGGTTAGTATTTTAACTCCCCGGTTCGAAAGAAGGGTTCTTATGGAACTTGGGATTACTTAATTTCTTATATGAGCTAACACATTTGTAACGTTTGTATCACAGGTGGCTATGCAATAGTCCCCAGTAATGAAAAGGGAATCTAACCAATGCTAAGGTCCTTGTGCATCACATGTGAGTGTGTAAGAGTTATAATCGAACTCCAACTATAGTGATGGGGGTAGAAATATTGAAATCGTAGTGGAGGTGGTTGAAGCTTTTAATGCCATCACGTGATGGTCCTAAGGCAGGACTCCACGATGGCAGTATGATAAAACCCCTAAACCATTATGAAAATCCTGTATTGTTCTAGCACTTGGGAGGGAGATCATAAGCTCTCGGCCTTCTGTGGCTTGGAGGGAAAGGCATGCACGTGACCAGCGCTTCGCTCTTAGTTTGTGCATGCTCTCAGTAGTAAAGTATTGTGGTGGAAAAGTCACGAAGTGAACTAGGTAAGATCATTGTAATCCACTATTTCTTTAGTGAATCGTAAATGTCATAAATCTTGGTTTAGTTGTGTATTTAACTTAAATGTTTGATGTTTGCTGTCAGGAGGGTTTCACAAGGAATCATGGAGAGTGCTTGGTTGGGTTTGGACCCGTAGACATTGGAAATATCGAGCCGGTGGCACTGGTAAGACTCGAGTTTCCATGGAACACCTTGGTTTGTGAGATGCTTGTGATAAGTGGGTCTTTCTTTGATTTCAGGGAAGCAGGTGTGGTTGGTGCCTGGCTGCGCTGTGGAGTGACAAGGAGTTGTAGCACGTCAGGTCTATTCGATTGTGAGGTCTGTTGAAATATTGTCTTTCGGTTTTAGGGTGATGTTGTCTAATGAAATTCCCTCTGGGCGTAGTTGTGAAGGTTTTGTACTGGGGTTCACTGTGTTCGGAAGCATTAGCTTCAGGATATACGCCTTTGTTTGAATCTGGTCTGTATACTGAACTACTTGATAATGTGTGTCTCTGTTTTGATTGCTATGTGAGTTAATGTTGTAATTGTTACTTCCATGGTTCTTTATGTTTGAAAGGGAGTTGAACTCCAACGAGGTTCTAACTTTTAAATAATGTCTACATTTATTTTATTTAAGGTGAAGACTCTATTGTGTAAAAAAAAAAATTTCATGTTGAACGTTTATGGGCAAGGCCCTGTTTAAGTTTATATGAAAATCTTTTTGGTGGTAAACTTTGTGTCAATTGTTTGATGAATAAATAGTCGGCTCCTTCATGCTTTAGATAGATCTAGAACTGTTCATAGTTTATTTGTAAATAGTAGGATGTAACTGCTCGACGTTGTGAGCGTGATTCAGTCCTGTAGGTGCTTTTGTGTTTATCTTAAAAGTTTAACTATGCAGTAGTTTTTTATTTACTCAGTTATGGTTGTGAGGTCAAAGCCTTAGTTCTGTCTGAACATTTTCTGTTAAATATTTTTAAATAAGGACAGCATGGCCTTTAGCCAACGCTGTGCATAGTATTAGGGATTCAAGTTTAAAAATATGGAAACGCTGATAGCATGGATTGAAACTCCAAGAGATTCGTTCCCTGAACTAGAGAATGGTTTGTGAGTTTCGATCTGTTTAGAATAATGTATGGTACTCTATCTTATTGTTTATGTTTACTGTTGGCATGTAAAATGATTGGTTAAAACGATAGTTAAAAGGGTCTAGGATTTTGTGAATTTGATGGTCAACATTTTTATTTTAAATTAAAAAGAACATGGTAACTCGTAAGGAGGCCTTGCTGCTAGTTGTTTGTTGTTTAAGTTTGAAAATCCCGCGTGGATGATTGAGTTGTAATAATTGATGAGTATTAAACTAGGTTTTAAAATGCAGATCTCTAGCACGGGCTTGTTGCTAGAGCGATCTTCGCAAGAAATCGACTCTGCCTTGTAATTTAAAAGGCTAAATAATTATTTACTTTTAATGTTGTTGTAGCAGTTCTAGGATCTACGATTCCTGTGTTAAGATTCTATGTGGAACAAATGTTGTTTATGATGTTTGGAAATAATTTACCATAGACTTTATGTAATGAGTAATTATAGATTTGATTTTTGCAGTCGAATGTAGAGTTTGAAAGTAGAGGCTTGGGGTTTGAAGGTTTCAAATATCTCCGAGAAGTTTGTTTTCTAGTTTATAAAAGGAAAAAGAGATCTACCCTAGATTTATTCTAAACAATAAAATAAAACTTTTTAAAGGCTAACCTATCTATAAAATTTATTAAGTAAAACCCAAGGTATCATGACTAAATAATTTTGTCAATGGACCAACATAAATAGATAATTTATTTAAATTTCACGAAGGAAAATTTGCGGCTTTCAATGGATATCTTAATAAATATAAAAGTCAGCCTGTAATCCTATTTAAGAACAGAGGAAAAACCTGATATAGGGAAAGTGTAAACCTATTACATGAGGTTGCATTGCTTGCAGTGGCTCTATAACCCTACACACTTCAAACACAAATTAATAGGAAATACTCTTTAGTTGACTTGTGGAGTGGTAACCGGATAACCTCAGAATTGCCACGCTCCTCCCAACCTTTGACCCGGAACCATTCCTGGTTCTTAATCGGATCACCCCCGAGTTGGTTCCAACATGCAATAAAATCTAGAACACGTAAGGATAAGGATGCTGGTATCTTGGAGCTAATTTCTGTATCTTCTAAGTACAAGGCTTGGAATTCTCTCCAATCCCATATAAAAATATTGATCAGATGAGGAGCCCTCTCTTGGCTCTTGCCCTTATATAGGTTTCTTCGGAATGGGGCAGTTTTGTTATCTTGAGTTAACATCAATATTTTAATACCTTCTTGAATTCAACTCCTAGTTTGAACTATATGTAATTTATTTAGAAGATTATAATTTTTGTTAACTTGAACCTTTTAATTTGTTTCTATTTGAGTTTTAGAAGAAAAAAAAATTAGTTTATTTAATTAGTTTATATAATAACATATATATATATATATATATATATATAGAGAGAGAGAGAGAGAGAGAGAGAGAGAGAGAGAGAGAGAGACTTCACTTATTAAATTTTGTTTATCTTTTATTTCTTTTCAATTAACTTCACACACACACATATATATATATTAATTTCATATATGTATATAGACTTCACTTAAATCATTTATCTTTATTTATTCAAAATAAATTCATATATATATATATATATTTTCATATATGTATATAGACTTCACTTATTTAATTTATTCATCTTTTATTATCCATGCATCATATAACATAATTGTTTATTTGATGCTTCCTTAGTTTATGTTAATTCTTTAACATGGCCTCATGTGGGGTTTGGTCGTTCAACTAAGATAGGTGGCCCTAGATCCCCTTGCATGTTGGATTACCTCATATTTGTGGTAGTATCTTCCAGTCCTTGATGAGATATATATTGTGATTAAATTAATTATTTTGAATAAGTATGATGAACGTTGGTGCTATTCAGATTCTTTCCAACTCAACACCTTTAAGTAAGGTAACCCCTGATGCTATTTAGAGCTTATGCTCAACACTCTCAAATGGACGTTACACTAGTACAATTCCAGAGCCTTTTTCTCAACACTAGTACTAGGATGCATTTGTAAGATACACCTAGGGATACAATGGCCAAAGATCTAATGCTCCAGAGGTTATGCTCAACATCATGTTGGAGTGTTCCAGGGCTTATGCCCAACACTAAATCATTTTTCTGTTGGGGTTACCTATGTGCTCCAGAGCTTACGCTCAACACATAGTCTTGTAACCCATGTGCTCCAGGGATTATGCCCAACACATCATAGAAGTCAATCATGTATACCAGAACTTCTACACAGTACATAACAAAGGTCCTATCAGTATATTAGGGCTTGTACCCAACACATAATAAACATCAACCAAGTACATCGGTGCTTATGGCCAGTACATAAAAATAATCCGTGTCCATCAAGACCTATGCCCAATATATATATAACAAAAGTAAATCATGTGCATTGGGGCTTACGCCTAGTATATGTAACAAAAGTAAAACATGTGCATTGGGTCTTACGCCCAGTATCTATATAATCAAAATAAATCATGTGCATCAGGGCTTACGCCCAATATATAAAATAATCATAGTCAAAAGTTCGGGATATTACATCCCTCCCCTCTTAGAACAACACCGTCCCGTTGTTCGAGGGATTGGAAATGAAATCATGAAATAAGGAAGGGTAAGCCTCCTTCATGGTGGTTTCATTCTCCCATGTGGCCTCATCAGGCTCGAAGTGTCTCCATTGCACTTTTAGCTGGACGATAATTTGCTTCCTAAGTTGTACTTCCCTCTTATTCAGTATGTGAAGGGGATCTGGCATAAAGTCCCCCTCTGGTTCTACCTGTAACAAGGAAAAATCAATCACATGCTTAGTATCATAGACATATTTCTTTAATAAAGATGCGTGAAAAACATTGTGAACTTTTACGTGATCCGGAAAGGTTAATTCATAAGCCACTGGCCCCTTCTTGGCCAGTATCTCAAAGGGTCCACAAAATCTGGGGGGAAACTTTCCTCATCTCCCCAAGCTCAAAGAGCTCCTCTTTGCCTTCACTTTTAAGAAGACATGCTCGCCGACTTGGTAATATTTTTCTTTTCTCTTCTTATCTGCATAACTTTTCTGGCGGTCCTGCGCCTCTTTTAGGTTCTGCTACACTTTGGTGACTAACTGTTCTAGGTCTTTTAGTAAGTCTATCCCTACCATGAGTTTGTCTACCGGGCTATCCCAAGTCACTAGTGTCCTACACTTTTTGCCATAGAGTACCTCGAAGGGACTCATCTTGGAAAAGGTCTGGTACCTGTTGTTGTATGCAAACTCGGCAAGGTGCAAGTAGTCCTCCCACTTTGTGGGATTGTTCATTATGTACATTCTAAGCATATCCTCTAAGATTTGGTTTACCCGTTCTGTCTGTCCGTTTGTCTGTGGATGGTAAGCTGTACTGAATTTTAACTGTGTCTCCAAGCCAGGGAATAAGGATCTCCATAAATTACTAGTGAATTTTGTGTCTCTATCCGAGATGATTGCCTTGGGTATCCCATGCAATCAGAAATTTTCTTTTAGGAAGATGTCCGTAATGTGGACGGATTTGTATGTAGACTTCACTGGTATGAAGTGTGCCGCTTTGGATAACTTGTCGACCACCACAAAAATGGAATCATTTTGTTTCTTTACTTTTGGTAATCCTGTAATGAAATCCATACTGATAACCTCCCATTTCCATTCTGGAATGGGTAGCGATTGCAGCAACCCTGAAGGGTGTTGGTGTTCTGCTTTGACCAATTGGCACTCCTGGCATTTGGCAATGAATAATGCTATGTCGGCCTTTAAATTAGGACAAAAGAAGTGTTTCTTTACTGTCGATATCATATTTTGATATCCCGAATGTCTCAAGTAGGGTTTCTGATGAAACTCTGTTAAAATATTGGACCTAATGTCTCCGTTGTCCGAGACATAGAGTCTTTCTTTTGACCATAACAACCCTGAATCGTCGATCCTATATTCCTTTTGTTTTTGGAACAACCGATCCTCCTAAATCTTTTTAAGGATCTCGACATAGAATCGGTCATCCCTACTTTCCGTTCTAATCCTGTTGTGCAAGTACAAATCGGTTTGACTCACACTTACCTCATATAACATATGAGCTCGTCGACTTAAGGCATCAACGATTTTGTTTTCCTTCCCTTTTATGTGTTTCAACTCAAAGTGGTACTCGCTATGGAAGGAAAACCATCTGGACTATCTAGCATTTAGGTCCGGTTGGTCGAATAGATACTTCAAACTCATATTGTCCGTTTTCAACAGGAACTTCTTCCCCATAAGGTAGTGTCTCCACATCTTTAAAGCATGGATGATGGCAGCTAACTCAAGATCGTGCATGGGTTAGTTCTGTTCGTGTTCTTTTAACTTCCTTGAATCCTAGCAGATTGAGAAGTCATTCTGCATGGGGAATCAACCAAGTCCTTCTTTGCTTGCATCCATGCAAACAATGAAATCCCCATCAGGATCAACAATCCGTAGTATAGGTGTGCTAGTCAAAAGTTGTTTTAGTTTCTAGAATCTTTCTTTGCATTTGGTCGTCCAAAGGAATTTGTTTGCCTTTTTCTGTAAGACAGTCATATGACAAGCAATCCATGACAAGTTCTCAATGAACTTCCAGTAGTAACCTACTAATCCCAATAATGACCTTATGTCGGTGACGCAAGTAGGTGTAGGCCATTCCTCGATGGCTTTAATCTTTTATGGGTCGACCGTTATTCCTTTCTCTAAAATGATGTGACCCAAATACTGTATTTGCGGTTGGTAGAAATCACACTTGCTAAACTTGGCGTAAAGTTGGTGTTCCCGTAATACCCTCAACACAATTCGGAGATGTTCCTCATGTTCCTCCTCACTTTTGGAGTAAATCAGTATGTCATCAATAAAGACTAGTACAAACTTATCTAGGTATTCACTAAAGATACTGTTCATCATGCACATAAAATTTGCTGGTGTGTTGGTCAATCCTAAAGGCAACACCACAAACCCATAGTGGCCGTAACGGGTTCTAAAAGAGGTCTTACTGATGTCTTCATCACGGATCCTTACCTGGTGGTATCCAGATCGCAATTCAATCTCCAAAAAGATCTTCTCTCCTCCTACTTGATCAAACAAATCATCTATCCTAGGGAGTGGGTATCGGTTCTTGGTGGTCAGCTTGTTGAGCTATCGGTAATCAATGCACATTCGCATCGTTCTGTATTTCTTCTTTACGAAGAGTATCGATGCTCTCTAAGGAGACACACTTGGTCAGATGTATCCTTTTTCTATCAACTCTTGTAACTGCAGTTTAAGCTACACCAACTCTAGTGCACTCATGCGGTATGGGGCCTTTGAAGCCGGTACTCATCCGGGTGTTAATTATATGGAAAAGTCTAAGTCCCTCTTGGGTGGTAGTCCTGGTATTTCCTCGAGAAATACATCTTTGAAAGCTACAATAACTGGAAAATCCTCGATTTTCTGTTCCCTCTCGACTTCTATGTTTTGAATGTTAACCGCAAAAAGTTTGCAACCCTTCCTTATGCATTTCTTTGCTTGTAGGGCAGATATCTGTCTGACAGATACTTTCTTGGGTATGCCCTGAATCTTTCTTTGACTTCCTTGGGTGTCCGTACATAAGATTGACCTATTTAAACAGTCAAAGATGACATGGTGTTGTTCCAACCAGTCCATGCCTATAAGTACGTCATACGATCCTAAAGGTAGGATATTTAAATCTACCTTAGTCAGAAAACCGTTCATATCGATCCCGCATTCCGTTACTAGTTCTGAAACCTTCCTCTTTGTACCAGTGGCTAGTTATACTAGCCATGGTTTCCTGTGTTTCTCTTAGTTTAGTTTACATGTGTCGACTATTTTGGGGGAAACATAGCTTCGGTAATCATCGGGGTCGATCAAAATTGAAATAGTTGTGTTTGAAATTTTACCTTCTATCTCGACCATGGTAGCCTGATGGTTTGCTTGTCGGTTGTCAAGTGCTACATAGATCCTTGGTGTCCCTGCCATGTCCCCTATGTTGGTTTTTCTTGTAATTTGTGTAGAACTCCATCTGTTTTGTTTGGGCAATCTCTGAAGTAGTGAGGCCCTTGGCATTTCCAGCAACTAACCTGTAGCGGGGCAGCCTTGGATCCTCTATTTATTGCTGGTATGTTGGTATTTGGTGCAGAAACATTTGGCCATGCACCAGGTCTGTTAAAGTTTCTGTTTGGTGGGAAACTATTATTTTGTTTCCTGTATGGCATTGGCCTAAATCCTGGTTTTCGGTTCTCAGAAAAGGACCTGAATCTATCCCGACTTCTATTTATGTTTTCATTTCTCAGTTGTCCATGTTCATAACATAGTCTGGCTTTGTGCAATGTTATGTCTAGAGTTTTGGGTATGTCGAACTCAATTCTCTCTCGAAAATTTGGAGGGAGACATCTAAAAAACTGTTGTACCTTGACCTTTTCTTCTTTTATGTATGGCACATAGTGTAGCAGATCTAAAAATTTGTTGATAAAGGCATCAATGGTTAGGGAGCCCATCCATAGTTCATGGAACTCCTTTATCTTTTTTTCAAAGAACCTTTCTGACATATATTTTTCCTGAAATAACTTACTGAAGGTACTCCATCTGATATCTTTTACTTCGTGCTTCTTAGTATGCTTCAGGTCTCTCCACCACCTAGTTGCTTTTTCGTTTAAGTTATAAATGGCCATCTGTGCCTTCATCTCACTGGAGTAATTGTGCACTCGGAAATATTTATTAATTCCCAAGATCCACTCTTCATCCTTTTCCCCTGTATTCATTTCTCCTTCATAGGTTGGGGCTTTGATCTTCCGGAATTCTCCCTGTAGACTATCATCATTTTTCCGCCTTTTGTTGCAAGGGGAGGATGAGCCATCACTGGAAGAGATTTTATAGTCATCTTCCATGAATTCAGGTGTGTGTTCTTCTCTTCCCTCCTCCCCAGGACTGCTGGTCCTTCTAGGCGATTATTGGTCTTTTATGATACTTTCAAACTATTGGCCCTTCTTTTAGATTTCGAAGGGTTTCACTATAACTGGATTTGTTGGGTTAGTATTTTAACTCCCTGGTTCGGGTGAAGGGTACTTATGGAACCTAGGATTACTTAGATTCTTATATGAACTAACACATTTGTAACATTTGTATCGCATGTGCCTATGCAACAGTCCTAAGTAATGGAAAGGGAATCTAACCAATGCTAAGGTCCTTGTGCATCACATCTGAGTGTGTAAGAGTTGTAATCAAACTCCAACTATAGCGATGGGGGTATAAAGATTGAAATCGTAGTGGAGGTGTCTGAAGCTTTTAATGCCATAACGTGATGTCCCTAATGTAGGACTCCACGATGGAAGTATGGTAAAACCCCTAAACCATTGTGAAAATCCTGTATTGTTCTAGCACTTGGGAGGGAGAGCATAATCTCTCGTCCTTTCCGTGGCTTGGAGGTAAAGGCATGGGCATGACCATAGCTTCTCTCTTGTTCTGCGCATGCTCTCAGTAGTAAAGTATCGTGGTGGAAAAGTCACAAAGTGAACCAGGTAAGATATTTGTAATCCACTATTTCTTTAGTGAACCGTAAATGTCATAAATCTTGGTTTAGTTGTATATTTAACTTAAATGTTTGATGTTTGCTGTCAGGAGGTTTTCAGAAGGACTCCTGCAGTGTGCTTGTCTAGGTTTGGACACTCAAACATTGGAAATATGGAGCTGGTGGCTATGGTAAGACTCAGGATTCCATGGAACACCTTGGTTTGTGAGATGCATGTGGTAAGTGGGTATTTCTGGTGCCTGGATGCACTGTGGAGTGACAAGGAGTTGTAGCGCACCAGTTCTATTCTATTGTGAGGTATGTTTAAATGTTGTCTTTCGGTTTTAGGGTGATGTTGTATAATGAAATTCCCTCTAGGCGTAGTTGTGAAGGTTTCGTACTGGGGTTCACTGTGTTCGGAAGCATTAGCTTTGGGCTATACACCTTTGTTTGAATCTGGTCTGTATAATGCACTGCTTGATAATGTGTATCTAAGTTTTGATTGCTATGTGATTTAATGTTGTAATTAGTACTTCCATGGTTCTCTGTGTTTGAAAGGGAGTTGAACTCTACAGAGGTTTTAAATTTTAAATACTGTCTACGTTTATTTATTTAAGGTGAAGACTTTGTTGTGTAAACATTTTGTTTTCATGTTGAACGTTTCTGGGCAAGGCCCTGTTTTAGTTTATACGAAAATCTTGTTGGTGGTAAACTTTGTGTCAACTGTTTCATGAATAAATAGTCGGCTCTTTCATGCTTTAGATAGATCTGTAATTGTTCATAGTTTATTTGTAAATAATAGGATGTAACTACTCGACACTATGAGCGTGATCTCAGTCCTGTAGGTGCTTTCGTGTTTATCTTAAAAGTTTAACTATGTGGTAGTTCTTTATTTACTCAGCTATGGTTGTAAGTTCAAAGCCTTAGTTTTGTCTGTACATTTTCTTTTAAATATTTTTAAATAAGGACAGCATGGCCTTTAGCCAACGTTGTGCATAGTATTAGGGAGTCAAGTTTAAAAATATGGAAATGTTGATAGCGTGGACTAAAACTCCAAGAGATTCATTACCTAAACTAGAGAATGGTTTGTGAGTTTCGATATGTTTAGAATAACCTATGGTATTCTATCTTACTGTTTTTATTTATTGTTGGCATGTAAAATGCTTGGTTAAAACGATAGTTAAAAAGGTATAGGGTTTTGTGAATTTGATGGTTAACATTTTTATTTTAAATTAAAAAGAATAGGGTAACTCATAAGGAGGCCCTGCTGTTAGTTGTTTGTTGTTTAAGTTTGAAAATACTGCGTGGATGATTGAGTTGTAATAATTGCTAAGTATTAAACTAAGTTTTAAAAAGAAGAGTTATAGCACGAGCTTGCTTTGCTAGAGCGATCTTCGCAAGAAATCGACTCTGCCCTGTAATTTAAAAGGCTAAATAATTATTTACTTTTAATGTTGTTGTTGAAGTTCTAGGATCTACGATTCATGTGTTAAGATTCTCTGTGGAGCAAACGTTGTTTATGATGTTTGGAAATAATTTACCATAGACTTTATGAAATGAGTAATTATAGATTTTATTTTTGTAGTCGAATGTAGATTTTGAAAGTAGAGGTTTGGGGTTTGAAGGTTTCGAATAATTCTAAGAAGTGTTTATAAAAGGAAAAGGAGATCTACCCTAGGTTTAGTCTAAACAATAAAATAAAACTTTTTAAAGGCTAACCTATCTTTAAAATTTCTTAAGTTAAAGTCATGGTACCCTGACTAAATAATTCTGTCAATGGACCAACAAAAATAGATAATTTATTTAAAGTTCATGAAGGAAAATTTGTAGCTTTCAATGGAAATCTTAATAACTATAAAACTCATCCTGTAATCCTATTTAAGAACAGAGACAAAACCTGATATAGGGAAAGTGTAAACCTATTACCTGAGGTTGCGTTGCTTGCAATAGCTCTATAACCCTGCACACTTCAAACACAAATTAATAGGAAATACTCTTTAGCTGACCTGTGGAGTGGTAACCGAATAACCTCAGAACTACCACGTTCCTCCCAACCTATGACCTAGAACCGTTCCCGGTTCTTAATCGGATCACCCCCGAGCTGGTTCCAACATGTAAGAAAATCTAGAACACCTAAGGATAAGGCTGCTGGTATCTTGGAGCTAATATATGTATCTTCTAAGTACAAGGCTTGGAATTCTCTCCAATCCCATACAGAAATAATGATCAGATGAAGTTCCCTCTCTTGGCTCTTGCCCTTATATAGGTTTCTTCGGAATGGGGAGTTTTTTTATCTTGAGTTAACATCAGTATTTTAATACCTTCTTGAATTCAACTCCTAGTTTGAACTATATGTAATTTATTTAGAAGATTATAATTTTTGATAACTTGAACCTTTTCATTTGTTTCTATTTGAGTTTTAGAAAAAAAGAATTTTAGTTTATTTAATTAGTTTATATAATAACATAGATAGATAGATAGATAGATAGATAGATAGATAGATAGATAGACTTCACTTATTAAATTTTGTTTATATTTTATTTATTTTCAATTAACTTCACTTATATATATTATTTTCATATATGTATATAGACTTCACTTAAATCATTTATCTTTATTTATTCAAAATAACTTCATATATATGTGTGTGTGTGTGTGTGTGTGTGTGTGTAGACTTCACTTATTTAATTTATTCATCTTTTATTATCCATGCATCATATAGAATAATTGTTTATTCGATGCTTCCTTAGTTTATGTCAATTCTTTAACAAGGCCTCATGTGGGGTTTGGTTGGTCAACTAAGATAGGTGGCCCTAGATACCCTTGCATGTTATTCAGAGTCTTTCCAACTCAACGCCTTTAAGTAAGGTAACCCCTAGTTCTATTCAGATCTTATGCTCAACACTCTCAAATGGGCATTACACCAGTGCAATTCCAAAGCCTTTTGCTCAACACTAGTACTAGGATACATTTATAAGATACACCTAGGGATATAATGTCCAAAGATACGATGCTCCAAAGCTTATGCTCAACATCATGTTGGAGTGCTCCAGGGCTTATGCCCAACACTAAATCATTTTCCTGCTGGGGTTACCTATGTGCTTCAGATCTTACGCTCAACACATAGTATTTTAACCCATGTGCTCTAGGGATTATGCCCAACACATCATAGAAGTCAATCATGTATACCAGAACTTCTGCGCAATACATAAAAAAGGTCATCTCGGTATATTAGGGCTTGTACCCAACACATAATACACATCAACCAAGTACATCGGGGCTTATGCCCAGTACATATAAATAATCTGTGTCCATCAAGGCCTATGCCCAATATATATATAACAAAAGTTAATCATGTGCATTGGAGCTTACACCCAGTATATGTAACAAAAGTAAAACATGTGCATTGGGGCTTACGCCTAGTATATATATAATCAAAATAAATCATGTGCATCGGGGCTTACACCCAATATATAAAATAATCATAGTCAAAATTTTGGGATATTACAAATTTAAAAGCAATGATTTTATACTTTATTCTCTACAAATCTAATAACAAAAATATTTACAAATTATACAATATTTACAACTCATCCACATAAGTTATCAAAAAAATGAAAAATGTGCACAAGAAAAAGGCAAATATGGCATCCAAAGTATTTTTATTGATTTGCTTTAACATTACACTGAATATAAAATCTGTATTTCTGAAGCATAAATATGTCCTTCACAGAAGATCAACGTTTCCACACCGTTTGATTAACTGTGTAGATAATAAACAAATAAAAAAGGAGAATCAATAAGACTAAAAGGTAGGCTTCTGGGAAAATATTCTACAAGCTGGAATAGTCTTCTGCAACCAAATAATTAATTAAAAGGAAAGCTACATGAAAAATCTATATAAATTCAACAAACAATCAGGAAATGATACCTTTTACAGCAGCAAAATCGATTCTTGTTCTCCAATCTATCACCTAAAAAGGATTCCTGCTACCATAGAAATGTTATAATAGGAAAGAAAAGTGTAATTCAAAGGCTATTAACTACAAAGGAAATTTAAGCTTCTAGCATACCAGAGCATGGGTGGATGACGTGCTTCTTCTGAATTAAGCCTTTAAATAAATCTTATTGAAGAAAAACATTTTTGCAACCACCTCAAGAAATAGTTTGGGATTTATTAGGATAAGTTAAAGGCTTGGATACATGGTACTAATAATACTTATTAATTACACGAAAAACTAAGTGTTGAATAAACTAGGAGGACCTGCCATATTCAATCAAATAAATAAAAGTACATCTCCCCCAAACACGTGTATACACATAACTTTAATTTTCATAACATCATTTAAAATATGCTTGTAACTCCCAGTTTCATTAATAGTAACTATGTATCATAATCTGTCCAAAATTTTAACATAACAAAACATGTTACCAACCATAATTATTAGAATCCAAAATTATATAGAATCACATCAAAATATAACAACTAGACTAAACCAAAATCATAACATCCTTTGAGAAATTTATGCATGATAAAACTCGATGACATCTTAGAACAACAAGAAGGAAACTGAAGTGGCTTTGCCAATGAAGCATAAGGTTCAGAAACTGATACAACCATCAAATTCTATTCTTCATCAACCTTTTGTTCTGGAAGCGTCCCTTCAACATTCATTGTGGCTTCAATATGAGGGAGCAAAGAGGGATTTTCAATCAAAGGTGGATTTTGAGTGGCAGGGGCAGCAATAGGTAGATTATTAGGAGATTCATAAGCAACAATATCTTTTTTTTTATGTAAACGGTTAACAAGCTTTGTATTAAAAAGGTGGATCCAAATACATAGAGGGGGGAGGCCAATCCCAAAAATTCAAAGCTGCTAGAGCAAACTCTGAGATAACAAGCCTCTGTAGTTCAAAACTAGCATTATGCCTGATACAACTGTAACTTAATATACTGAATACACTACTAAAAACTTTAACAAACTGGCCTGATAGGAAACAACAGAAGAAAAACATAGTAAATAGACATAAAACTGGACTTTAGACTCAAAATGGAGAATGCTTCTCAGAGTTAATTGCCATGACGATCTCGAACAGGCTTTTCCTTGTTGCCAACAACATTTCCAACTTCGTCGTCAATGTTCAGGATGACTGAAGGGTTGTTCCCACTGTTGGTTCTCACATAGTCTACTTTGGCCTCAACAATTCTTTAGCAGTTGTAGAAGGTGTCATGTTTTCCCATTAACTTCTCAAAGAAATATTTCATCTTTTCGGTGCCATCCTGAGCTTCCGAGTTTGAGATTTGAACGAACGTTGCTAGGTTAGAGATAGACTTTTTCATTTCTGCAAAATCTCCCCCGAGCCCACGAACTTGCGGTTCCAGGTCTTGCACCTGCGAGTTCATCTCCGGAGAGGGACTCTCCATCCCCCTCGAGGAACCTCTGTAGCCAAAGTCTCCTAGAATTCCACGAGTTTTTTTCCGAGGAGTACCTCTCACAACTTCAAGTGTGACCAGCAACAGCAACATGCCCAGGGAAATGACCATAATTTACAGGCATTCCATTTCCACGATTCCCATGTCCAATACTGAGATCCAAAGGCGTCCAAACTCCACCATTTCCAGATTCCATGGCATGGTTGTGACAGCCGGACCTAAGACCACTTCCTCTGGCGGCCTCCACATATCCTGTCTCCTGAAAAATATCAGACAGAAGTCGTTTCTTTCCTCCATTGCCGACCCCCCCCAGATTGGCATGCTCATTTTTCCTACATTTCCTGCAGTGCAGTGTAGCCGGACATTGGTTACAGTCCCCCATTTGTACCTAAGACAAGAGAGAACCGAGAGTAGGGAGCCGAGAGCAGACAAGAGCGCGAGGCGAGCAGAAAGACTGAAGGCGGTGTGGTTGAAGGTCCTCGCCACCCTGCGTCATATAGCAAATGCTTACCTTGGAGGATGTTCTCATTAAGACGCCGCATGCGAGCCAGGTGGTGGCATGGAGGGATGGCAGCCAAAACATTCAAAGGGACAAGAGACCAGCACCGTAAGATCTCAGCAGGATATGGGGAGTTAAGGCTTCCATTGTGTGGGTAGATGTGCAGCGAAGATGGGGGTAAGGGGGGTGCTTATGGCACCCAAACTTGGGAAATATTGTGGCCATTAAATTGTGCATGCCCACAATATAACCTTGCTCCTTTATTAGCCATATTGTCAGTGTTCTTATTGCAGTTCCTTAGGATATGATGGAGGGAGAGAGAATGGAAAGCTTTGGCCAAATAGTAGAAGTGTTGATGCATCTTGGTAGCCGGCTTTTGACGAAGGCTGGAGATATCTCTGGCATCTTTGATTACTAACATTGATTCCCCAAAAACTACAAGGTCCTCAATATCTTTTCTTCTGGAAATGCCTAGCCCTTTTAATCAGTGCTAACCATTCCGCTTCATTGTTTTCTTTTCCCAATGCCCCAAGCATAGTCTTCTATCTTGTGTCCATCGGAGTCCAGAAGGACTCCCCCCACACCTTCCAACCCAGGATTGCCTTTGGAGGCTCCATCGAAGAAGAGGATGCTGCTTCTTAGAGTGAGGATCCATTTTTGAAAATCGTTAGGATCTTGCCTTATATGCCAGCTCTGTGGCTTCTTATCCCGTTGTGTAATGGAAGAAGAGTGCAGTGGAGATGAGAGAAGATCAGCCACCCAAATTTTTTCTTCAGTACTTAGGGGTTCTATGTTAAGATATTTCATACCTCTAGCAGACAGAGAGTCCACCCACAGAGGTTTAGCAGAAGAAATGATTCTCTCGGGGTTTGCTTTCTTATCATTGAAGATTTCATGATTCCTTGTCGTCCAAAGTTTCCAGCACAAGAATTTAGGGAAGGCAATCCAAGCTCTTTTGAAATTTATTTTCCCAGATAGAGAGTTTAGGTAATAAAGGTGCCAATTCTCGAAGAGATCAGAGCTATTGGTGGGAAGGGTGAGATTAGGGAGGACGACTTTAAGGGATTTCTGCCAAACTTCCTTGGAGAATTCACATTCTAGGAACAAATGATTAATTGTCTCCTCCTCTTTTTTGCAGAGTACACATCTAACCGGTCCTGCAATACCTCTTTTTTTGAGATTATCAACAGTGAGAGTTTTTTTATGAGCCAATATCCAGAAGAATACATTCACTTTGGGGATACCATCTCTGCTCCATACTTTCTTCCATTTTTTATCCTTGTTTCCTCTGTTGTTGAGAGTATCTAGATATCTGTAGCCTTCTTTGACACTGTACTTTCCATTTTCTCCCCATCGTCTCTTATCCCACAGAGCATGATGGATAGGAATCATGCCATGAAGTCGTGAGAGAAAAGTATTGTACTCCTGCTGTAATTTCTCCGGAATATCAAAGTTCTTCCATCCCGACCAATTCCCAATAGAAGACCACGTGGAGATATCATAGAGGGAGTTTAAGTTGTTTTGATCCATCCAGTGTTTCAGGTCCTGGAAAAAGATGATGGATTTGGCAGGGGACAAGGGTCCAAGATTATCTGTCCAAAGTTTGATTTTTTTTCCATTGCCAAGGGCCCAGGATAGGATTCTTTAAAGGATGAAGGTTGAGCTTTTGCAAAGATTCCATATCGTGGTTCCCTTTTTTTCCTGATCAATTCTTTCCACACACCTGCTTCTGCTTCCCTGCATGTATTTTTTATAAAAGATTTCTTTCCACCAAGCATTCTTCCCGGTTATGATTCTCCAGAGAAATTTGGCACCTAGAGCTAAATTCATAGAAGTGAGGTTTCTCAAACCAGCCCCTCCATACTCTTTTGGCCTGCAGATTGTATCCCAGCTGATGAGATGGAATTTTTTCGTGCCATTTGTTTTTCCGCCTTTCCAGAGGAATTTATGGAGGTTTTTGGAGATTTCCATGATCACCGATTTAGGGCCTAAGGAGATAGAGCAGGAATAAAGTGGATAAGCTGAGAGAATAGATTGGATGAGCACCAATTTTCCAGCTGGATTTAGCCAACGAGATCCCCAGGTGTTGATTTTGTTCTTGATTTTGACTACTAACTCCTGCCAGTCCGCCAATTTCTTCCGCCCTTTGAATATGGGAACTCCAAGATATGTGAAGGAGCTCCAATCTTTAAGTCCTTCGAAACCAAAAATTCTAGCAATCCTTGCTATGGTCCTTTGAGAACAGTTCCAGCTATATATTTTGGATTTTTCGAGATTCACTTTACCATTCGAGGCTCTAAGGAAAGTAGAGAGGGCAAGATTGAAGTTGATTGCAACAGAGACAGAGGCTCCTCTAAGGAGGATAGTATTGTCTGCAAACTGGGCGAACTCCTCTAACGATTCTTATGCCCTTCAGTTCTCCCGAGGTTTGCATGGAGTGGAGTTTTCGACTCAAATATTCCGCAACCAGTAGGTACAGAAAGGGAGAGAGGGGGCATCCTTGTCGAAGCGCTCGAGAAGCCATAAAGAAGGTGGAGGGTCTACCATTAACAAGGGGTGCTATCTAGGGGGAGTTGACACAAGATTTAATCCACCTTACAAACCTGCTGGAGAAGCCAAATTTTTTCATGATGGAAAAGAGAAAATTATGGTTGACTCTATCAAATGCATTTTCCATATCTAGCTTAATGGCCATTCCTTGATGCTTTTTTTGCAAACTGGTGTGATTGGCTTCCTGGACAATAACAATGTTATCCAGGATTTGACGACCTGGTATGAAACCTCCTTGAGCTTCAAAGATGAAGTTCCCCATGACTTTTTTCATTCTGGTGGCAAGAATTTTAGTGAGGATTTTGTAAGAGGTATTGCAGAGGGATATAGGATTGAAACGGTTCATGGCTGAGGGAGCAATGTCTTTGGGAATGAGAGCAAGGAAGGAGGAGTTGGTGGCTCCTCCAATCTTGTCTTTTTTCTTGGTCCAGTTCAACATCCGCTTCAAAACCTCTTTTATGATCTCCTAAGTAGCCCGGTAGAAGTTTATGGTGAAACCATCATGGCCAGGGGCTTTGTCAGTCTCCAGGGACCAGATGGATTTTTCTATTTCATGTTCCAGAATGGGTTTAGCAAGGTCCCAATTTGCATTTTCTGATACCAAGTTGGGGATGTTCTCTAACAAATCCAATTGAGCATTTAAGTCAACCTCTCCATTGTCCGTGAATAGCTCCTTGAAATGATTGTAAGCCATATTTTCAAGATTTTCTTGTCCAGAGATTCTTTCCCCATTACTATTTTTAAGATCCTTGATGGCGTTATGACTTCTATGAGATTTAGTTTGGTTATGGAAATATTTGGTATTGTTGTCCACTCCTTTTAGCCACAGTTGTTTGGATTTTATTCTCCATATTTCCTCTTCTTGTTTTGTTGCCCTAAGAATCTCCAGTTCCATATTTTTTTCCTGATTTAAGATGACGGGCATGATTTCTTCACTATCCATATTATCCATTTTTTGATGCAGGGAGCTGTGCTTGGATTGAAGGTTGAGCCTAGAAATGCTGGGATTTTTGTAGGAGATTTTGGCCCATTTTTGGAGTTCATATTTTAAAGCTCTTAGCTTAGATTCCCAAATGAAGCTGGGAGATCCAAAAAAAGACTTGTTCCAAGTGTTCTTAACAATGTCTATAAAGCCAGGAGTATTGATCTAGAGATGATTGAATCAAAAGGGAATGGGACCAAGATTTTCAGGGGGGGGAATGGATAAGCCAATCGGCTTGTGGTCAGAAGAGGCACAAGGTATGGAGCAAGAGTTTATTAGAAGATTAGAATGGAAGAAGTTAGAACTTACCAGAAAACGATCGATCCTGGCCGCGATGTGTCCCGCACCGCATCTTCTATTATTCCAAGTGTATTTAGCATTCTTGAGGGGGATATCAATAAGATCCAGATCCATCAGAAGGTCATCTAGCCTTTCCCCAAAAGGGTCATGAATGATGCTTCCACCTCGCTTTTCTTGATTTGATTTCGTGATGTTAAAATCTCCAGCTATTATGAGTTTTTCCCCCTACATTCTATCTTTGAGTTTGCTTAGATCTTCCCAAAAGTTGATTTTGTTCCGATGATGATTAGGTCCATATACATTGCAGATGAAGATCGATCTATTGTTGTCCTGAGTTTTTATTTCAGAGATCATCCAGTGATTATTTTTAACTGAGGAGAGACTTTTAATCTTAGAGGATACTATGGTTTCTATGCCCCCAGAGGCTCCCCGAGCATTTACTGTTGCCCCCTGGCTTCCATTCCAGATGTTATCTGTGAGTGCTAAGAGGTCTGCACTCTGCATTTTGGTCTCTTGGATTAAAACAAGGTCCGGTTTTTCTGTTTTTATCATATTCTTGAGAGCTTCTACTTTATCCCAACCACCCAGACCTCGACAGTTCCAAGAGACTACTAACATTACTTCTTAGCTGAGTTAGGCCCTGCTCAGGGCCTTCCTTCTTTTAATCCACACTGAGATTTTTTCTATTGAAGTACCTTCATATCCTCTAAACTTTTCTGCCTTCCTGATTCAATTTCTCTTTCTGCCTCTTGTTCTCTGTGGTATCTTTGGGATTTTCTTCCTCTGGTGATAGGGGGTTGCACCATGTTTTTCTCCTCACAAGATTCTGATCTGATATCTGAGGAGGAAGGCACATAATTATATTTTACCTTATTATCCCAAGACCCTCCAGGCGAAGATGGATCTCCCTACTTTTCTTCATTTGGCTCTTTTCCAAGGTCAAGAATCACTGTGTCTTCTTTTTCCAAATCTACCTAATCTTCCAAGGTTGCAATTTCTCTTTCTTCTACCTGGATATCTTGGAAGATGATTACTTTGGTGGATTTTTTGGCTTCCATGACTTTTTCTTTGATTGGGGAGGGTTGTTTGTTTTTGTCAGTTTGTGAAGCAAGCACGCTTTTTTCCCCTTTTTTACCTGCTACCATCCATCTTCTTGTGTTTGATCTGTCTTTTCTTGTAGATTCTTGGGGAAATTTTTCACAAAGTGACCATATTCATGGCATTTATTACACTTGAACGGCAACTGTTCATATTCAACTTTTTGTAGATGTTCCCATCCATCCATTTGAAGATTGACCTCTTCAGGTAGACCTTTCTCCAGATCTACCTCTACACAAATTCTAGCACAAGAGAATAGGGAGCCCTTTGGCTCGGCTTTATCTATGTATTTCCCGATAGCATTTCCAATGGCAAGCAGGGAGTCATCATCCCAGCAGTGCAGAGGCAAGTGGGGGAGACACACCTAGACGGGGATGGCAGAGGGAACATCTTTCTCAGGGTCAAAAGAGAGGCTCCATCAGTTTAAGTAGAGACCCCGGGGACCCATAAAATAGGGTCCACTACGAAAGATTAGGTCTTTATCAGATTTATTTTCAAAGAGAAAAATGAAGTAACCCTTACCACAAAAGCAATGTTGAAGACCTCCGGTTATCTATGGCATCCAGTTTTTGTTGATCCAAATTTCCATTGACTTGGGTGACGACCAAATACCTATGAATTTTCCAATCAAACCACGCTCATTCAGTGCCAGAGCCTTGACCTTTGAAGCTGTCGACAGGATCTCGATTCAAGGGGCAGCTGCCCATTTCACAAAAGCATCTGAGTGGTCCACTGAAGCTTGGGGAGGGGGGGAGGCATCGACCAGAGAACGGAATGCTTCATCTAGTCGGCGTTTACGGTCCTCCGGGGGTGGATCCATGTTTGCGACCCAGGAGGAGCTCGCAGATTGAGATGGGTGCGCACGACCACTAGGGTTTCAGGCTAGCGCAAAGCAAAAATCCGTAAGATATCCACACTCAATCTTACCCATTGCAGGAAGAATTTTTATGCATAAGCAACAATATCACAGGCATAAGGATGTTCAAATTGTTCCCAGCCATTTATTTTTCTCTTTGGTGAATATATTCTTGGTTCCCAACCAAAATTGTGCATAGAGGGACGAGGCTGATAATTCGTATGAAGGGGACGAGGATGCACAATAGAAGGAATATGAGAAGGTGAACGGCGTTAAGTGGATGTAACAGAAGGAGCATGTGCAATGCCAAAATAGAGGTGTCCAGTGCGGGCTAGGCTATTAAACTCTTCAAAATTGGCATCAAAGTGAATTGAAAAATATAAGGTTTCTTTTCCTGCCACCTCGCCAGATGTACTGGCCTCTACTTGCCCGACCTCTCACGAATCTTCTTGAACCTCTACTAAAAAATATCATGAGTGTTGAAGTAAGATAAAACAGATTTTATCATTATTCATCAAACAAAAAAATGTACACTGACAAAGATCACCTCATTTCACTTTAGTATTCATCAACAACAAATCATTATCATCAAACATGGTCATTTTTACAAAGGGATAAGAAACAAGGTAAAGCGAGAGTGGTCGTGAAGAAGGTACAAACAAACTGAGATGGAATTAGGTCATCAATTATCTCATAAATTTGGCCAAAATATTGCAACTTTCTTCCTTCATAAACATACAGAGACCGAGCCTGTGAGAAAATATTTCAGTAATAACTCCCAGTTATCATCAATGTGTCACAACATCACTTTTCCAAGATACTGCTATATAAAATTAATATCGAAATGCTTGAAAGAAAAAAAACATGATCTTATGCGAAAGGTCTCCATTGAAAGGTCGATTTTATCTTTTCTTAATACTCATCACCTCAAACAATATTTTTTACAAAATATCGATAGTAACTTCCGAACATAAACCCTTATCTTAAGAAACATTCATTTCATAGTCTTGTCAAGGATCAAATCTTAGGGAACTGAATTAGGGTAGAAATTAGAAACAACAGGGCATAATATCCCAACATCTCGGGAAATGGAAAGGGAAGCTCAAGGGATTTATGATTAAAATAGGATTTTAGGAGGAACCCCGCGGGACCAAAATCACAACACAAGTAGCATTATTCATTTATGCCCGAAATGCAATTACCACATCAATAACATATCCACCACAACCATTATTTGAACTCAAATCTATTAAGAGAACTTCATTATTCAAGAAGTATAATCAAGAGAATAATTAACCCTTGTGACTCCCACAGACATCAAATTTCAAAACACCAACCCATGTAGTGGATAAACACTATCAAAATAAATATCACAAGTCTAACCCCAAACAAATATTTATTAATATCAGCTCTGTCATTTCAAACTCTGGATTTTATTCAATTGCAAGTAATGGCTAGATATTCTTCGAAAAACTACGGAAGAATCTCATCAAAATCAAGTTATTGTCGTCTTGGTAGAACTAATATTTGACCCATAATTTTCTTTCAAACTCCTTATGTAATTAGGGTATAAATTCATCTTATACTTAAAAATACTTTCCAGGAGTAATATTACATAATTTATTCAAAGAACCAACAAATCACCATTGCCTCAAAATGAACGACTTCTTTAAAAACAATTTTTACTATGGTAACCTGTAAAAGCATTATCTTTTAAGAATGAGCCAAAATATCAAATCCATGTATAAATATTCAAGGCTGTAAAAATTATTTGCAGTGTGATATTATCTCTCCAAACCATTATATTTTAAGAATAGAACAAACTTGTGACTTAGCATATGAAAAAGGTCAATACCTTTGACGATAATCATGTCAAGGAGGGATCGGGAGGAGGTTTAAATTGGCAGGTTAAAAATGCACACAGTCAAGCGAGAAAAGGTAATGCAAATCTGGAAAATTTGAATAGGGTCGTTGTTATTTTCCAGATTTGCAACTGGTGTTGAGATAAGATACCGCAACTTCCCTGTGAACAAATGTGGCTCCTCAAATTGAACACAATACTAATATATGAGCTTCCAAGGACCAAAATCTAATAACACCATCAAACAAATTGCACAAGAAGGTTCCAAAACAATAACAAGCAGTGTAAGAATGAACCCTAATATTATTTTGAGGAACCAAAATCGATAACAAGTTTTATGATGTATTTAATCATGGACTTTTTGAAACAGTTTGATGAGATATCATTCATAATTGCAAACACATCAACGGTGAAAGAAATGAAGAAATGGTAATATAAATCAATCAACGATGGTAATTTCACAGAGTGTAATAAAAATCCAAGGAGCTGACAGAGTAGTGGAGCGATATAAATGGAAATTAGGGTTTTGCATGCCACATAAGTTTCCACATAACCAAAATCTTGCCAATAGTTCACAACATATAAAATGGAAAATTTCCAAATCAAATGATGGTCACAAAAATTTGCCAAGTCAAAGTGCCAGTACCATCTCTAATATCCACTCTCCATAATTGTACTGCCAAAATGAGCCAATGTTTGTCACTTCATGAAATTGTTCGAATAAAAGGTTGGCTAGATATTGTTTCAATTTTGTAATCATCTCACAAATGATAACTGGAGTAACCTTGGCAGTGATTACAACAATATTGTGATGGAGCCCGCCAATGCATATATCATTAAACCCTTAATCATTCCCAAAGTGAATTTTAACAAAAAAATTGCATATTATCCCATCCACATTTTGTTGAGGCCTGAACCAAAAATACAATATTTAAGTTTCAATTTTAATATGATTATCCAACGACAAGAACACAACCAACAAAATATTTATAAAATGTATCCAAAGGCCTTTCAAAATAATTGGATCCAACTTCCAAAATAAAAAAGATAATCATATAAACCAAATCATTCTTTCTTTGTACATTGAGATTGATCTTCACCTATAAACATGTCTTAATCATTAAGATGTCATAAATCATGATTCATTATGCATTATTTGCCTAGGTTAGGTCCACCTAGTTTATTATTGTGGAAAAATAGTTTGTTTAGGCAAATTGTCGAATGGTCCAACACATAAGTGAAAATAGATAGCTGAAGCAAAACTTTGTGAAATAGTTCAATTGACGCAAAATGTGTCAACAATACCTAGATATCGGTTTAATTTATATACGGAATAGAGAACAAATATAATGTGGTTCAAAAGAACATACATGGCTATTTAAATATTAGTTTGTGAAATATCTTATCCCTTGAAATAATTAGATATAATTATACATGAGACACATATGCGGTTGTTGAGATGACATACAAATGGATCGACTATGGGATATTTGAATTCCTGGTCTGAGGGTAACCTGGACGCAGTAGAAATCAGGGAGATAGTTGTGTACTATATGTTGTATTTACGATGAAAATTATGATTCTAAGCACTAATATGATTTATAAGTGTGGTTTTTACAGGATGCACAACTTGCCTAGAGTGGTTATTCAATGACGAGGATCCTTGAACAATAGTTTCTCAATGTGGTTGGGACTTGATGTTAGATTGTTAACCCTAGTTCCATTAGGATGGGTGGAGGTATTGCACACTGTATAACCTTTGAAACATGGATTCATGGGAGGGAAGTGGTGGAAATGCTCCCCTAGACACGTGGTGAAAATTTCCAGTTGCATGTTAGTGAAGTTAGGTCGATATAGTCAATGCTTCCACTTGAGGGTTATATGTGTACTTAGGCCAGTATAACCAACACCAAAACATATTCTAGCATAGGAAGGATAGGCTGGGAGAAGAAGTAGGTTAGGAAGTTGGATGACTCTAGGTTAGTTGTGGATTCTACTTGGGAAGTAGCGGTGTATTTTAATTACAGTTTAACACCTACCACGTGAGGAATACAAATTTGGTTTTGTTTATTGATCCTGATGTAATGATTAGTTAATTTTGAATAATTGTGATTAGTAGTTAATGCTTATGAGTAATGATTAGTTGTAAACCTTATTAGTAGGAAAGGATGAATTATTCATTGAGATTATTATCTTGCATGTCAGATTGAGGAACACACACACACACACACGTGTGTGTGTATTATGCATTAGCATCAACTGTTGCTAACTACTAGTACCCATGTATGATATGTATACATTGCCCACATATACACACCTTACTTGAGTACATTAGTATGATAAAGTAGTTATCTAACTAGGTTAATAACTACTGTGTTAGGGAGTTGATTAAAGTATTTAGTGGTTCTTGTGATTAGGATTTACTTGAAATGGTGTAACGCTGTATTTTTGTGATGTAAGCTTATTGTGGGAAGTATTAAGATATTATTTTTAATAAATTGGTAAGCATATGTTTGTGTGTGTGTATATGTGGGTGTGTGTGGGTGTGTGTGTGTGTGTGTGTGTGTGTGCGCGCTTAATATGACATCATAAGTAAAATATATGCTTGTAGATTAAGATTTGACTCATGTGTTGGTTAAATTTATTTTATGAACTTTACCTAATGACTTTTAGCAATGCTTCATTAATATTTATTAGAAATGATATCTATCACTATTTGAAAGGCAATTGATTTGTCAAAGAAAGTTGATTTATTGAATATTATTTTATTATTTACCTTGATTGGTGTGCAAAACTTGGGTTTGGGGAAGAATAAGATTTGATAGGATAAAGGTTGCTTGGGTTCTTCTTCCACTAGTTTTTTGAAGGTGGGGAAGAAAAGGTCTTGTGGGAGACTTGGTCACCTGATGGAGCTTGGAAGCTCCGGTAAGAACATAATTATGTTTATTATTTTGGGAGGATTCCATTCAATAATTGTTGTTGATGGAGCCATTAGCAAGGAGGGTTAGGAAAATAATTGGTTTCCTGGATCTAGGGAACTTTCTAGGACCCTAATTGCTTGGGAGGATAACTTGTGGTCCCACTTAGAGAAAATGGAGGAAGGAGAGAAATAATTCAAAGGAAAACTCAAATATAACTTCAATTTAGCTAATTTTATCACCAATGAAGGTATTTTCCTTGTTAGTTAATCAGGTTCGAAGAGGTAATTTCCTTTGTTGAATTATGTTTTAATGTATTGAGTAATTGTTAGTTCAAATTGATATGCTCATTTTATGTTGTTGTCTTAGTTGAATTGTTGCAAAAGAAAAAATTTATCCAGTAAGAATTCTCATCTATAAGTAGTTAACGCGTTGTCTCAGTATAGATGCAAACTACATAATTTCACCTTATGGGTAATTGTTGTTATTGATAACAAATTAGTAAATAACTAAAGTTGTTTTGAAACAATATAAAAAAACAGATATAAGATAACTAAAAAGATACAAGAAAGCCTGGAATTCTATATTTTAATTCACTAGGAACATGAAAGGAATAAACCTTGCAAGATGCTACAAAAATTGTCTAACCCTGGTCTTCCATCTCTTTTCTCCTTTTATACTTGATTTTCTTGACAACTACCCTTCTTATCAGTGAGAAAAGTGATTCTAAAAATAACATTTTATTTTCTTTAGAAGAAAAAGATAGTTGAATGCCATGTGGATAAATGATTATGTTTTCAACATTTAATGAACTAGGTAAATGACACAACTTCTCATGAAGATGGATCCTTATCATAATATTGACCAATTTGCTTCCATTTGTGTCCTATTGGATATGTAAAAATAGTCATTTTTCTTGTTGTTCTATCCAATTGAGTGAATTGATCATACAAATTAGGATGAAGTATTAAAAATGTATTTCTAACTTCTCATAGCATCTCAAAATCATCTGATAATTTATCAAGGATAACATGTCCTTTTAATAATCCTTCCATGTCTTGAAACTTTTGTATGTTATTTTTGCATTCCACCGAGAGTGCATTAAAATTGTTGAGACGACAAATTTACATCGTCATCCCAAAAATACAGTAATCCTTTCTAAATCAAAGATTTGAATTTATTGTTGAATACTTTTCCACCCTTTAAAATAACATTGCATTGTGCTTGAGCTTCTTGAACTAAATGCTTCTTTGTATTGACTTTGGTGGCATCCATTATGATTGTACTTCTACCAAAAATGCCCAATTCCCTTAAATCATTCCAAGATCTTCAATTTAAGAATTTGATGACAGTGTCAACAATTTGAGGGTTATTTCCAAGTTATGACCACAGTTGATTGTGCCAAGAGGCACTTTTTATAGCCTAGTATGACGGAAAAGTGTAATTATACGTTCAATGTGGAGTTGACATGTTGCACTTTAATAAAATAATAAAATATTAAGTAAATAATTTTTTTACAATGTTGCCCCTAACCCAAAATTTCAAAACTAATATGAGGGAGAAGTGTAATTCCATGCTCAACATTGGCATGTGGCACTTTAAAGAGATATGTATTCCAAGTAATTAAAAATAATAATAAAAAATTAATTAAACATGGATATTTCTTACTATGCAATGTGGGAGTTGAGCCATGATTAAACTGAGATTAACATAGGAGGGATTTGAGCACATACGAAATATTTGCATATTAAGCCAGTATAGATCCATCTTAACTCCAAATATACCAAGCATCAAGATAGATCAATTCTCTTGAGGTGCAAGATTTTACTCAAAATTTCTATTTTAAAAAATGTTTGCACCTCAAAGGGATTTGATCCCTCTAAGCGCTTGGTAGATCCAGAGTTAAGATGGATCTATACTAGTTTATACTTTGGTCAGTTTGAGTAGCCAAATTCTCATCATCCTGTAACACAATAAAATGACTCAAAGACTTGGATAGTGTCATGATTATTTGATCCTATATTGCTTCCACTTTCTCTTTCTCCAATTCCTCATTGTGATGCTTTAACAAAGCAATCTCATCCTTCAATTTCTTTTTTTTGTTGTCAAGTGGTACCCTTTACTTGCAGGGTTTTCCTTTGGCTAAGAAACCATGAACCAGGGGCATCTAAGCTATCAAAATCACACGGGGATCACACCAGGCCTAGACCGCACCAACCCTTAACATGGTAGGATTTTTGGTATCCGTGGGGTTCCAAACTGATGACCTTTCAGCTTAGGGGCGTCTTAAATCATCACCCGCCACCGACTATTCTACATCTGGATCCTTGAATTTCATTATATAATCCATTAACTATTCCTTTTCTTGTTGTATTACTGGAACCTCTTGAGTTTATACATCTTCAGTGTTTGACATTTTGATATTTTTCTTCAAAACTTGGATTTCTGAGTCTTTTTCTTTGATAATAGATTTTACAAGTTTTGGATTATTAGGACTTGAGCCTAAATCGAGTTTTGATATACAAGTTTTGATATTTTACAAGTTTAGATATTTAAGTTGTCTTGTTGTGTTTACCAATTTATCCTATTTAAGGTACTAGTTCTCAACCTTCTTCACTAGTTTTTGTAAATTCATCATTCTAGCAATAGTCCGTAACAAGTCTCTGAATACCATTTCCCCTATTTGTCTATGAAGGCAAGTTTTATCAATTACATGCATTTTATCCAGTTTAATATTTACTTCAATTGCTTCATAATCTTCTCATGATTGAGATTTTTGTGATTTAGGCTGGAGAATAACTATATTCAAAGGAACTTCCTTAAAGTCCAAAGAAGATAGGATTCTTGGCTATGCCTTCTCCTTTTTCCATAATTGAGGATATATTTCTCTCTTTGCCTTGACATTCTACTTCCTTATGACTAGTGTGTGCGCACTAGTAGAAAAAGAAAAATTATGACTAAAAAAACTACTAAAATTTGCATATAAATGACTAATTTCGGTCACACGACTAATAGTAGTTTATAATCAGTCACTTATAATGTGACTAAATTTATGACATTTTTTTTTCATTTATTGGTTGCTTTAATTTGTCAACTTGTAGTATATTTAGTCATTTAACTAGTAGTTTATTTAGTCATTGTAGTCATTGATTGCAGTCAACTGGTAGTATATTTAGTCATTTTTATTCACCGATTTCCGTCAATTGGAGGTATATTTAGTCATTAATTGTCATCAAATGGTAGTATATTTAGTCAATGATTGTTGTCAAATGGTAGTATATTTAGTCATTGATTGTCATCAAATGGTAGTATATTTAGTCATTGATTGTCGTCAATTGGTAGTATATTGATTTATTATTTATTAATTTTATAATCATTAGTGCAATGCAGTTACTGTACAATATTATTGGATGAGCCAATTTTATTGATGTTCATCTAGTATCAGTGAAACATATTTACCAAAATTTACTGAAATTTAACAATATAGATGTACTAATTGAAATAAAACATACAATCAAATAAAAACATATACAATACACAATTCAACTCGGAGATTACATAAGCACTTGCACTAATTTATCATTAGCATTGTTGTTCCATAAATTCACAATATAAATTAGAAATACACAAGTATGGGCAATTATTTAACATGACCATTTCATAGGCAACAATTTATCACTAACATTGTTGTCTCGTATATGTAAATTCTACTTGGAAATTACAAAATCAGATGCAACAAGCCACATGTTGGTAATGTCTCTCCATTGAATGTCTTACTCGGAGTGAACCAATTAGCACCATGATGATGAAATCAAGATTTAAGTGAATCACTCAATAGAATCATTCCTCTTTAGAAGAAATGCCTAGATATGGATAGACAACAAGGATTTTTTTTCTCCACATTGTTCCTGAAAAATTAATCAAGAAGTGGTGAAGTTGAAAAAGTTGATGATTGAATTTCCAGTAATCAAACGCGAAATTTTAAAAAAATATATACCATTAAAATAACTTTCAAAATGGATAGCTGTATCAAATTCGTAATGGGAACAAAATTCATTTTAGGATAAAGAAACCAACACTTTCATCTGTTGGTGACAAACCTAAGAATAAGTGCAACTACATCAAAGAATCCTTAAAGAACTCTAACCAAATTAAGACCATTCTGATCATCACCATCGATGAGATAGAAATTTAGATCAGAAATGAACTTATACACAACAATAAATCTATGGAACATGGCAATTTCGGTTGCAAGACATGAAACCCATTCATCTCTAAATACTTTAAATAATACTATTTATAATGAATAATATCAAATTTATGTTTTCAATTCTTCCACTAAGAATATAGGTTTTAACACACTACTATAATCTAATACATTATCAGAGCGCTACTGAAAATATGATGTTTAGATAAATTATAATAAAAACAAAATAAGAACCTTGAAGAAAATCATAGCAAAGGTATTCATCCCAATGATAGAACTCAAAGTCGGAAAATGTAAGATGCCAAATTTATGTCTAGAGCTTGACTATGCACCAATTCAAAATAATGTTCAGAAAATTAATTAGAGAAACTTAGTTGCAGCTATATACTTTAGAATAAGGATGTGCATTCACCATCTTATTTTAAAAAATTATGATAATGTTAAGTTTTAACACCATGAAATAACATCAACACATATAATTACTAACAAATAAAAGTAGGTTTAATTGATGCTTGAGTCTCTAGTAGGAAAAATGAAAACTTTAATAATGTCAATATAGAAAACTAACGGCATTATGTTGTCATTATTTGGAATTTTAGTCTAGTCCTTGGGTTCTAGATGGACAAAAATGGGCATATAGATATACACTTTGCTAGACTTGTAAGTAACACATGGTTGAATAACATTTCCTTACTTGTTGAATATTTGTTATGTATCCCTAATTGGCCAAAATTAATATGCACCAATGTTTTCGCGCCTAGAAACAAAACTGAAATATGAGCATCAAAGTTACTGTTCCTAACAATAAAATTGAAGAATGAGCCAACATCTATTTTCCACTTATACAAATGGTCAATTAGCAACTCTTAGACTTGCTTAGATATGGGTATCATTGTTGGTAGGGTTCCTTGAAATTGAGCGACTCCTTGGGCAGAATTTTAATCTTCTCACTTTTCCCTTGAAATTGAGTGACTCCTTGGGCAGTATTTGACCTTTCACACTTCTCCACTGTAATTGAGTGACTACTTGGGTAGAATTTGACCCTTCACACTTACTTCCAGTCTATTCAATCTAGATTAGGGATCTAGATTAGGTATTCTACTCGGGGTAGTGCTTCATTTGCACTAGAGTTCCTGGGCATACTTTTGAATTTAATGCTTGATAAGATCTTCTACAATTTCATGTAATATTTCCATCAGGTGTTCCTTAACTCCTCCATATTCACCTTGAGGACCATCTTCTCTTGCAAAATACGAAACATTGTGTTGTCTATTTTCAATCCTAATATGGGTTGTGATCATTTTTTTTATCTCACAACGCTAAATATTTGTGCTTTGAAGTTGGGTTTGATATAGGAAACAAGGATTATGCATCAATTCCTGAATGATATCACACTTACCTCAGATGTTATATTATGATCTATTATTTATATGAAGAATGATTATAGTCTCTTTCCACAATTTCTTCAATTGATAATGTTTTAATTAATGGTAATGACCGATAGTTTAATGAATGCTTGAATATTTCAAATCATGGTTGATAGTTGTGGCATCGAGTGGCTTGATTCTCTTGTTGTGAATCACATCGATTCAACATACTATCGACGATCTACACAATACACCTAGATCAAGGCTAAGGGAAATGCATCAATTAGTCAAACCATTGATAGAGGTATTACTTATTGATACATAGATGTATTGATAGAAGGATTACAACGAAGGAATTAATTATATAGGGATTTTAAGCACCAAAACTCCTACAATGCCATATCGATTGAACCTAAAACAAGGCCTGTGATAGATCACACATACAAACACACAACAACACAATAATATTACTACTAAATACCAATCCATACTTTTCAATATAGAGGCATCCATCCCACAATATATACTAAAACCCGCAATTAAAAAAATTCCATAGTCGATGGGAGTATGACAAAGATATTTCTTTAGGGAAAAGGATGAGGTCAAACATGTTTTTTAACTAGCCAATCAGGCGCCCAAGCACATTTGTAATAAGATCTTGGAAGTGGATTGTTTCTTGTCACTTGCATCCACCGCCACTCTAATTAGAATACATCAAAGCTCAATTTATTTATATAATGTGGTCAAAAGAAAGAATATATATAGTTCTACCCAACTTTGCAACAATTTCATAAAAACAACAAAAATGATTCCAATTAGGAATACATTATTTAAGTAGTTGTTTGAATCTGAAACACAAAATAAATAAAATAAATATTGCTCATTGAATAGGATGAGCCAGTGGATATAAAAAAAAAAAACTTTTTTCATCTTCATATCACTCTGGAGAAATTCCTTGCTTATAGATTCTACTGGATCTTCTCACCAGGGTGACTACCTTCATAACCCCTTGCTCCTCATCTTGACCACCCTGCTTATCCAACTAGATTAGATCAACATTAGAGAAAAAATATCTCAAGTTCAAAGAAAGAGAGATATTCAGAAGAAATTCTTTGTTAATTTATGATATTTATATAATTTTAGACAAAAAAATTAGCATTGACGACAAAAGTCATTACAAACTTTGATACCTTTGGTTTACTTCGGAGTCAATGAGTCTCAAGATTCAGAATCATACCCTTTCATTTAAGGAGGAAAACCTATATCTCTCTCACTTTATACAAATAGAACTTTTGAACACAAGAAATAATTTAGTTTAAGTTCTATTGGCCCTAACCCCATTGGCATGACCTTGTAGATACATAATCGGCCTTGGAGAAACAAAAGAAAGACCCTATATAGCGTCAAGAAATTGTGCAATACAACCAACTCTTATCTCCTGGCATTGGCATCAAATTAAACAATAATGTTTCAAAACTTATGCCAAGGAGTACTGCTAAAGGATGTTCTATTCCAAATTCAACACCTCTATTCACTATTTTCCTTCTTTCTAGCCTCGACTTCATTTCATTGTTCAATATGGTTGTATTTCCATTTTTTTATGATAAGTTATAACTTATGTATGGTTGTATTTCATTTTATTTCACTTGATGTATGTTGTAAACTTGTATTAATCTTTATATTGTAAATTTAAAGACTTTAATAAGTTCTGCTCAAACTTTCAATTTTTATGTATTCTAACATAATTTTTGTAATATTTATGGTGGGGTCCCCTATGTTGAAGACCCCAACATCCCCTTTGATGTTTCCTAAAATTTGAGGGAAACTTCTAAATCGACAGCTCTTGCGTTTCCCCGCTCCCACATGCCTTGCGTTTCCCCGCTCCCACATGCCCGCGTCTCAAAAACTTGGTGGAACATTAATCTATATACTTGAGAAAGCATTGCATATTTAATGCTTTAAATTTTCATGGATGTACACACACACACATAAAAAATAAAAATTTAAATATTTTATATATTTTTTGGTCGACTAGTTTTGTTTATGGTTTTTTACTTTCCAATTCAACTCCAAATTTTGGGGTCAACAAGATCAATAACCAGTCAAGTCATGATAACTCTTGGTAAGGATATTCCCCATTCCTTTGAATAAGCATCACATAGATCAAAGTGATCAGACTTGGACTTGGCAAACCCTTCAACTCAAATGCAAAAACACTATCTCGTTTGTGATGTTTGTGCTTTGTGTCCAAGGAATTAGGAATAAGCATTGTTCCCTTTACAAAACAAATATAAGCACGGTCCCATTTACAAAACAAATATAGGAATTGTAGATACACAAAATGATAAATGAGTACAATGCTTGAATGGATAGGAAACAATGATATCCATTTGATTCAATGTTGTTGTAAGGTTTGTTTGGTATTTCTGATTTTTCCCCATGATGGTCCTAATAAACTGAATATTGAGTCATGTCTAAAAACTAAAAGTATACTATCTATTTTTTGTTTTGTAGCAGTGTAAAGGTATCAAATGAACTTGGAGTTGGATGCCCAAATGCGAGACAATATTTAGTAGTGGTGGCATCTTGACCTCGTTAATGATAGTCATCCTGTGTATGGTCATTAATTTAAACTCTAGAAATATATTTCTTGACATATATTTTACCTGGATCTTGGCTCTAAAATGGCGGAATCTGGCGTTCTTAGGATGAGGAATCGTTGTGGAACCATGAATTTTGCATGAAACGATGAGAAAATGAAGTTTAGTGGATCAATAAGTTATCACCAAGGGCTCAGTGGAATTGTTAGTCGTACTGTGTGAATTCCAAGGTAAGCGATTGTTTAGCTTTGGTTTGTGTCGAAAGTGTGATGCTTTTATGCTTATAATTTGACTTTTTTTGTGCGTAAGGGGGGTAATGTTGGTGTGTGTTAAATTTGGCTGAAAATTTTGTCCGATTGAAGGAAGTGGCTTTATTCCATGTAAGAAAGATTGAATTTGGGTCTATACAATAGCAATATTATTGTTTTAGTAAAATATGTCAGTTAAACAGTTGTAGATGGAGAGCACGAAGAATGTTGTGTTAATTTTACTGCAAGTGATGAAAATATGTGCACTGTTATCAACTTCTAATGTTATCAATTTCTATTTTTCTCCTATTCTTGTTGTCATTACTACACAATATTGTCTGTAGATTGTAACATGTACAAAGTGAACAAAGTCCAGTAGTTTGAGACTGTTCTAGGATTTTATGCTTTTCTACTATCATATAATATTCTGGGTTTTTTTTAAACATTTTGTGTAGAAAAGATGCAATCTTTGTTTTTATAATAAAATTATTGGCCATAAGATCCCCCCTTAATAAAACTTTACCTCATCCCACCCTTATTAGCAATACTAAAGAAAAAATATAATAGTCATTTTATCGACATGTACATACAAGTAAAATCCAATACTAGAAAAGTAAGGTTTATCACATCACATGAATAAAGAAGAGCACTTACAAGATGCAACATTTAAAGAGACATATCAAGGTGTTGTTGAGGTGACTACTCTATAGTAAGTAATGTTAGTGGCATTTATTAACTGTTGGTTGGCGATGTCTCGTATTCAATGAGACCAAGATGGATAAATAGTGATGTACCTTCATGGTACCATCCTCCGTTGGGGGGGGTTTCTCGTTTTAGTGATAATTACGGAGATAATATAGAACTTAGAAGCTACTCCAGGTTGAGAAGCTACATTTAAAGAGAAATACCAAGGTCTTGTTGTGGTGACTACTCTGCAATATGTAATGCTAGTGGTATCTATTATATGCTATTTTCTTATGTTTGGTATTCGATGAAACCAAGATGGATGGACAATGAAATACCTTGATGGTCCCATACATTGGGGTGTTCATGTTTCATTGGCCATTAAGGAGATAATATAGAACTTGGAAGTTATTGGATCATGATAACAGTGTTTAGTGCAGGGACATGTCTACACTGATTTAACTATTATTCTAAGAGCTGGTGAGTCTCTACGTCAGCATTATGAAAAGATTATCACAACTCATTTTAAATCTAGATTCATTCATCCATTTAAGACAAGCAAATTTAAGATCTACAGCCATTTAAAAGTTTAAATCACACAATACAAGCCACATTCAAACATCATAATGGCATAAACTTGAATCTATTCATAGTAGGACAATTGAGAAGTACATCCTTACTATGGCATTAGGTGTACATCCTTCCTCCATTGACATGAGCTTCCCTTCCTTCACTCTTGCTTTTGAAGAATTTGAGATCCTTTTCCTCCTTCATGTTAATGTATATGTAACTTTGGAATGTATTTCATATATATTTATTGTACCCTTGTAAGAGATGTGTTATTCCTCTATAAGGAAGTGTCGTTATGTGTATTGACAAGTGTCGCAAGTGTGTGAACTTTCCGATGGGTTATTAGACCACCATGTGTGGGGTCGGCCCTATTTTATGTAATATGTAATTGATGTACCTAATTAGACAAGTCATCCCAATAAGGATACTCGGCAAACAGGTTAAGTATAAATAGAGATCGGGAGATCTCTATTTGGATCACTCAGAAACTCATACTTCTCTCACTCAGAAAGTGGCGCACTAGTGAGGAGGAGGATCATCTGCTACTAGGAGACTATCTCAGTGTATTTTGGTTTTACTTTGGTTGAGCCATTGCTCTCTCTATCTCTGAGGAAGTTGTGGGGTTTTTCACCTTAGGGTTTTCCCCACGGAAACTGTGTCTCTTGTCTCTCATGCTTTTGATTCTTGTGATGCTTGTCATGCTTATTGTGATTGTTATGCATTGATATACTGCATATGTTATTCTCTCAGTAAAGATCCTAGAGTATTGTGAATTAATGCTCAAAATTTAACATGGTATCAGAGCTAACCTAACAAGAACACATTTTGCAGTGACAGAAACTTAAGTTTCTTGTTTATTGGGTTTCTATCCCTAGATTTTGGAAAAACAGTATAGTATATTAACTCTACTCATCAAGGAAAATCTATTTGTCCAATCAGAATTCAATTCTGAGCATTTTCAGATTTGGCCCTAAAAATTAGGGTTGCCACAAAAATAGGAATTTCTGGAATCTGAAAACATAGCTGGAGGCTCCTTGCAAAAATCAAAGTTTAGAGCTTTGGATCGAGATTTTTGGCTAGGTATATCTCTAGTAAACTCAAACCCTAATTCAGGGCTCTCCCTAGTGAACCCGGGAGGACAAAAAGACAAATCTGAAGGGTAAAGCTTTGCTGATCTCAAATTCTGAATGCACCAGGCTAATCAACTCATCAAGGCGCATCTTTCTATCATTCAGAAAGTTGAAATTCACATTTTGAATTTTTAGGGTTTTTTCGACAAACCCTAATCCGGGACCAGATCCAGTTTTCAGCATTTCAAGTGGTAAGACCTAAATCTTTTCTATTTCCATTTGAAGTACTCTTTAAGATGTCTCACCACACCAAGCTTGATGATAAGCTTGAAGGGGTTGATAACTTCCGAGCTTGAAAGTATAGGATTGGGTTAATCCTAGAAGAGAATGAGTTGGACTCATATATAAAAGAAGACATCCCTATCCCAGAGGATGAAGAGGCCAAGGTATTGCATAAGAAGAACTTGGTCAAGGCAAAGAGAATCATTGATGATTCTATCAAAGACCATCTCATACCCCATGTGTCTTCTCTAAAGACACCTAAGGAGATGTTTGACTCTTTGGCAAAGCTATTTGAAGGGAAGAACATAAATTGGAAGATGACTCTGCGGAATCAATAAAAAGGGGTCAAGATGTTGAATGGAGAAACCATTCAATCTTACTTCTCCAATGTCTCTCAGATCAAGGAGCAACTTGAAGCTGTGGATGAAGTAGTGAACGATGGTGAAGTTGTTATGACCACTCTGAATGGCCTACCTAGGTCATGGGACTCCTTTATTCAAGGAATCTTTGCAAGAAAGAAATTGATCTCTTTCAGTAAACTATGGGAGGAATGCTCTCAAGAAGAAGCTAGACTTGTAGCTCGTGAGGAAAATATGGGAGGTGAATATCAAGCTCTCGAAACTCACACCAAAAGAAGCAAGCCCAAGAAGGAGCACTCTTGCTACAAAAGATCCTATCAAAAGAATAAGAAGGATCTAAGATGCTTCACATGCAATGAGAAGGGTCTTTTTGCTTCAGATTATCCCAAGAACAAAAGGGATAACAACAACTCCAGCAAGAAGAAGAAGGGCAGCAAAAGAAAGTTCCATGCTCATGCTTCCGAGGATGATGAACCTCCAAAGAAGAAGGCTAGGGCAGAAAGTGATGATAGTGATGATGACTCATCAAGTGAAGAAGAGTATGTTCTAATCTCTGCTCTCACAGGTACTATTTCCCATGGTTGTAATGATTGGTTGATTGATAGTGGGGCTTCCAAACACATGACTGGATTTAAGGAATCTTTTGTGAATCTATCTGAACATGAATCAGCCCATAAGGTGAAACTTGGGGATGATTATCAATACCCAATCAAAGGAAGTGGTGAAGCCTCCTATAACCTAGATTCTGGAAAATCTTTGAAGATGAAAGAAGTCCTTTATGTACCTGGGCTCAAGAAGAACTTACTCTCCATCTCTGCATTGGATGCAAAAGGTATGAGGGTTGCATTTCTGGATGGCCAAGTCCTAATGTGGCCAAAGGGAAAGACCATAGATGATGCAGTAGTGATTGGAGAGCAAGAGGGAGGTTTGTATAAATTGAAGGGACAACCTGAACATGCCATGGTGCATGAATCCATGGATCCAAGTGAACTTTCGCATAGAAGACTTTCTCATATGCACTATAGGGCACTTCCAATTGCAAGCAAGGCTGTATAGGGGCTTCCTGAAATCAAGACCAAACATGAAGGTGTTTGCAAAGGATGTGCAAAAGGTAAGAACATTAAGAAGGCTTTCCCAAGCAGTGAAAGCAAGGCAAAAGATATCCTGGAAATCATCCACTCAGATGTATGTGGTCCTATGTCATACAGTTCTCTAAGTGGGTATGTTTACTATGTCTCATTTATTGATGACTTCTCCAGGAAGACTTGGGTATAATTCTTTAAGAACAAAGATGAGGTGTTTGATAAGTTCAAGGAATTCAAAACCTTGATGGAGAATCAAACTGACAAGAAGATCAAAACATTCAGATCCGACAATGGTGGAGAATTCACCTTAGGTGACTTCAAGAAGCTTTGTAGTGATTCAAGGATTAAGAGGGAGTTGACTGCTCCTTATAATCCTCAACAGAATGGAGTTGCAGAAAGGAAGAACGGAACTATCATGGAAGCAACAAGGGAAATGGTGCATGACCAGGATCTACCTATGCATCTATGGGCAGAAGCAGCTAGAACAGCTGTATATGTGCAGAACAGAACACCCCACAAGATATTGGACAATAAGACACTAGAAGAGGTCTTTTCTGGTAAGAGACCTGCAGTCAGCCATCTCAGAATATTTGGTTGTCCAGTATACACTCATGTCCCAAAGGAAAAGAGGACTAAACTAGATCCTTCAAGAAAGAAGGGTATCTTTGTGGGTTACAGTGAAAGCTTGAAGGCTTACAGAATATACTTTCCAGGGTTCAAGAAGATTGATGTCAGCAGGGATGTAACATTTGATGAAAACTCAGCATTCATCAAATCAAGGAAGGCACCTATCGAAATTTATGAAGAACCTAAGGAAACTAGATTTCAAGACACTACCATGACAGAAGCAATTCCAGATGTTGTTCGTGAGTTTGAAGATCAACAAGAACCTGTAGATCTACCCCGTGAAGATAACCCTCATAAGAGGAAACCTGCATGGGCTAGAGAGCTCATTCAATATTCAGAAAGATTTGGCATTCCAGAAGAAGAACACAGAGCAAAGAAGAGAACCAGATCACATACCAGCTATGTTGCTTTACTCTGTGACATTATGAACAAATAACCTTCCAGGTATGAAGAAGCAGCGGAAAAGAAAGAATGGGAGGATGCCATGGTTGAGGAATACCAATCAATAATGAAGAATGATGTTTGGGATGTTGTCCCAAGACCTAAAGAGAAGTCTGTTGTGACTTCCAAATGGATCTACAAAATCAAGCATGCTGCAGATGGCAGTGTAGAGAAATACAAGGCAAGATTCGTAGCTCATGGCTTCTCTCAGAAAGAGGGAATAGATTATGAAGAAACGTTTGCACCTGTAGCCAGGTATACTTCCATCAGAACAGTACTTGCCCTGGTTGTAGCAATGAAATGGAAAATACATTAGATGGATGTCAAGACTGCTTTCTTGAATGGTGTAGTTGAAGAGGAAGTATATGTAGAGCAGCCACTTGATTTTGAAATACATGACAGGGAGTCATATGTGTGCAGATTGAAGAAAGCCTTGTATGGCTTGAAGCAAGCTCCCAGAACTTGGTATGGTAGGATGGACAGTTTCCTATGTAGTTTGGGCTTTACCAAGAGTAAAGCAGATTCCAACCTTTACTACAAGGTTGAGGAAGGGAATCCTATGATTCTACTTCTGTACGTAGATGACTTATTTATAACAGGAGATGACAAATTGATTGCAGATACTAAGAGGAAGCTTGCTGCTGAGTTCGATATGAAAGATTTGGGAATGATGCATTTTTTCCTAGGTATGGAGGTGTGGCAGAGTGCAGGTGGGATCTTCCTTGGTCAAGGGAAGTACACAATAGATATCCTGAAGAGATTCGGGATGATGGTTTGCAAGGCCATGGCCACACCTATGGAATCGAATCTGAAGCTTCTATGTGATGCTTCATCTGAGCCGGTTGATGTCTCTATGTATCGTCAGATGATTGGGTCCTTGATGTACCTGACGAACACGAGACCAGATATTTGCTTTGCTGTGAACACATTGAGTCAATTCCTGACAGATCCGAGGAGTGTTCACCTGGTTGCTGTAAAGCATGTTCTGAGGTACCTGAAGGGTACAGTGGATTATGGGCTCAAGTATGAGGCAAATCAAAAGTTTAACCTGCAGGGTTATGTTGATTCAAATTGGGCTGGCAGTGTTGCAGATAGGAAGAGCATATCTAGATGTTGCTTCAGTATGGGATCAAGTGTGATCTCTTGGTTCAGTGGGAAGCAGTCCTGCGTAGCACTGAGTACAACTGAGGCAGAGTATGTTGCAGCCTATTCAGCTAGTTGTGAGGCAATATGGTTTCGGAAGCTACTGTCTGAGTTATTTGATCTCCCGTTGGATGCTATTGGTATCTTTTGTGATAACAAGAGTTGTGTGAAGCTGTCCGAGAACCCAGTGTTTCATGACAGGTCGAAACACATAGAGATCAAATATCACTATATCAAGGATATGGTGCAGAGAGGAGCTATGGAGCTCCTGTATGTTGCGACGGATGAGCAGATTGCAAATGTATTGACAAAGCCACTAGCCAAGGTGAAGTTCGAGTACTTCAGGGAGAGGCTTGGCGTTCTTCAAATTGATGACACTTCGAGGAAGAAGTGATGGACACATTTGCTGAAGCCATTCCAAGCATGTTGGAAGGAGGATCCTTCACATGGCTATGGATGTAAGCGCTGGATGATGAGCATCTGGATGATGAGCATCAGGATGATGTTCTGGTTTCTGCTTTGTATGCATCATGTTGGATGCTGGATATGATCAATTGGATCATTTATTTGTATATGCATGTATGCATCATGTTGGATGCTGGATATGATCAGTTGGATCATTTATTTGTATATGTATGTACGCATCATGTTGGATGATGGATATGATCAGTTGGATCATTTATATGTATATGTATGTACGCATCATGTTGGATGCTGGATATGATCAGTTGGATCATTTATATGTATGTACGCATCATGTTGGATGCTGGATATGATCATTAGGATCATTTGTATGTATTTTGTATATGCATCATGTTGGATGCTTGGACCATGTATCTATATTTGTATCAGGTACATACACTGTAAGATCAGGTGGATCATGTATGATGATATGTATCAGGAAGATACTTGGTATGCATTAGGTAGATGCATTGTATGATCAGGATGATCATGGATGACAAGCTTAAGGATGTTGCTCCATATGACATGCAGCAGGATGTTGTAGTGATGATGATTAGGATGATCATGTGTACATCAGGATGATGTATGGTGAGTGTCAGGTTGATACTCTATGGCTGTGGATCAGGTTGTGCAGATGAGCATATAATTTTTCCCTGGGAAATTTGCAGATAGTCTTTTGAGGTTTTGCCTATGGCATGTAATCTGGCCCTGGGATATCTGTCAAATACTCTTTCGAGGTTTTGCTATGGGAGGACATATAATAGTGCCCTAGGAGATCTGTAGATAGTCTTGCAAGGTTTTTTCGCTGGCATATAATAGCTCCCTGGGATATCTGGCAGATGCTCTTTCGAGGTTTTGTCCTATGGCATATAATAGCGCCCTGGGAGATCCGATAGGTTGAGCTGTGTGCTCGTAATAAGTCTTGGGATGCTCTTGCAAGTTTTTTCCATGACCACATGTAATATCGCCCTGGGAGATCCGATAGGTTGGGATGTGTTCCTGTAATAAGTCCTGGGATGCTCTTGCAAGGTTTTGTGGTGACCACATATAATAGCGCCCTAGGAGATCCGATAGGTTGAGCTGTGTGCTCATAATCAATCTTGGGATTCTCTTTTGAGGTTTTTTGGTAGGGTCACATGTAATAGCTCCCTGGGATATCCTATAGTTAGAGCTGTGTGCTCGTAACATCCTGGGATGCTCTTGTAAGGTTTTGTGATGCACATAATAAGTCCTGAGGATTCCACAGTATGGCTAGTGATGATGAAGACCTGCAAGTGGTGGGCCTACATCCAGTATGAAAAAGGACTGGCTCTGTAGAACTTCCTATGACGAGTAGAGTCAGAGATTGGTTGAGATAGCAGCAGCAGTGACGATGATGATGACGATGATCCCGAGAAGAAGACTTGTGTAGCAGAACTATGTCGAGAAATACTTTCCTAGTTAAGAAGGAGTGTTGATGTATATGTAACTTCGGAATGTATTTCATCTATGTATTTCATATATATTTATTGTACCCTTATAAGAGATGTGTTATTCCTCTATAAGGAAGTGTCGTCATGTGTATTGACAAGTGTCGCAAGTGTGTGAAATTTTCGATGGGTTATTAGACCACCATGTGTGGGGTCGGCCCTATTTTATGTAATATGTAATTGATGTACCTAACTAGACAAGTCGGCCCCATAAGGATACTAGGCAAACAGGTTAAGTATAAATAGAGATCGGGAGATCTCTATTTGGATCACTCAGAAACTCATACTTCTCTCACTCAGAAAGTGGCGCAATAGTGAGGAGGAGGATCATCTGCTACTAGGAGACTATCTCAATGTATTTTCGTTGTATTTTGGTTGAGCCATTTCTCTCTCTATCTCTGAGGAAGTTGTGGGGTTTTTCACCTTAGGGTTTTCCCCACGGAAACTCTGTGTCTCTTGTCTCTCATGCTTTTGATTCTTGTGATGCTTGTCATGCTTATTGTGATTGTTATGCATTGATATACTGTATATGTTATTCTCTCAGTAAAGATCCTAGAGTATTGTGAATTAATGCTCAAAATTTAACACTTCATAATCTCTTCAGCATGCCTTTGCTCCTCTTTTGTCTCCCCTTACCATGCCCCAAAGCCTTTCTTATATAGCATTGGGAAGTCTGCCTTAGGTTTCTCTTTTGAGTGTGGGATAATCCATTTAGATTATTTTAGCTTGAAAACCCCCTTTTCAAAGTTTTTAGGCTTTTTGCACCATTTAGAATTATTTAAGCACAATTAATGCATTTTAATGCATTGTTTAGAGAGGATTCATCTCTGCATGAACTTGTGTCATGTCCTCCTGCTGCAGGTGCATGGTAAAAATGCGCTTCTTCCGTCACTTGACTAAGGGTGTTAATTTTATTGTTAACAGATGCCCCCTAATGGGTGAGATCCGAAGCAAAGCTAAGGGCCGAAATACATTACTGAAAGTTATACTCTGTATACTGATACTCTTTATTGTTCAAAGCAAGGATAAGGGAAGGAAAGCTCACATGCGATGGATTGAGGATCACACCTATAAAATATAGCAATATCTCACATATATAATATCTTCCTAAGGCGGGCATACCCATGCTCAGCAGTAAACAAGCATGGCTACGAATAATACACAATGGATCCATGTCAAAAGCAATTTTTTCTGAAAAATGTAAATGTGCACTTTGATGAGTGCGATGACAAAGTCCTTTTAGGCTTCTGACATGGTGGTCTAATCTTGCATAGCTCTGGAAGTGCATCGATGAGTGATACAACTGTTTTTCCCAAGCTCTTCAATACAAACTGACGATAGTATGAGTTTACATCATGCGAATAAGTGATCTGATGTTGAGCATAATAAAACACCATCTGAGTACAAACTAACAAGTGTGAATAAATTATCTGAAGTCGAACACTTGTAGAGTCAAACAATCAGGGGTCATTGATGTATACCCACTGTTATTTGCGAGGAAACCTACCACTAATGACTGCAAGATCCAAGGTACTCTCGGGTTTCTAGATCCATGTCCTAGATGATGATTTGATTTCTATAGGAATAGATCCATCGGAAGGAGGGCATTAACGCATCCCACATCAATCGATATGAAACAAAGATCAATAGTCTGATATAATTTGGTAGAACTACGACATCCAACACTGTAAACTGACACAAGTAAGGTCGACATGACTAGTCAGGAATATTTGAGGAATGGGCGACTCGATTTAGACTTCCCTTGAACACATAACACAACACAGAATGGACACTTGGAAACATAGGACTTTGAGTAACCGACCTTTAATGAAAACCACTAATGCCAGATGCATTAATGGAAGCTCCATTGTTGACGGGAAGGATAACCCATCGGTGGAGATCTGTTCAAAATACTGGTACAGTTTCCTAAGGAAAATGTAGATGGTGTATTGATAGCGGAGACCAAATTATGTTCCATGTTCAAGGGTGACAAGGAATGACTATTGTCGTTTTCTCTAAGGAATATACTATGAAGTGATTCAAGTCTCTACCTTTTTGGATTTTTGTGTTTTTTTTGTAAAAAAGAATAAAGAATGTTATGATACATAGGAGGGAATGAGTGTTGCATGGGCATACGCCTATTTTTCAAGGGTACGGGTTAGGCCAAGACAAAGATCCATATTGCCAACAAGGGCTAAGCTAGTTGTGCACACTCTTACCGCTGTTCCTTCCCAAGGTAGGTTATCTGAAGCAAGATTATGTGTTAACGGATGGTGAAGTAATACCATGTGACTGAGGTTATCCAATTTGGTGAAATGGCCAAGTTGGAATGGTTCAATGAGGTTTACTTCAGCTTGAATCTTGTGAAAAATGTCAAAATCATAGATCATCATGAATCATGGTCTGTCTCAACTACCTGAGTCAAATAGTTTGAACCGTCAAAGTCTTCAAGTCCTGAAATCAAAACCATTTCACTAGCTAGCAATTTAGTTAGAAACTGGTTCAAATGTGCCTTTAATAACTAAAAAGATAGCCAAAAATGAGGAATTATGCACCTTTCTATCATTCACAAGGATACGATTTGTATATGTATGAAAAAGATAAGTAAAAAAAACTCATGATTTACCATATGTGTTCTTTATGCAGTCGATGCATGAGAGGAGGCATCTCCCTTTCAACTTGAATTCCTAGAAGCTATGAACCTTTAGTCTTTGATCTTCCCGTAGTAGGTTAGTTTTGATGTTGAACTAGAAATTTTTGAAACAGTTTCCCATTTTTTCGAGTTTTTCCAAATTTTCATTTTTTTGTTTGTATGAACATTTTTTGGGTCTTATCTGTAAGAAAAAGAATCAAAAAGGAAAATAGCATTTACACTATTCTTTTTGGTGTGTGCAAAATTTACACACTTTTTGGGTTATGATGTAAGCTAGACTATTTCGGTTCCACTTATGTCCTTAAATGTTGTGTTCAAATAAATTGGCCATGAAATAATGTACATGCTTTCTTTTTGGTATGATGTTAATCACTTAGATGCCAATCAAGTACATAGTTGGCCAAAGAATCAACCAAACTATTCAGACTTCTAGGAACATGTGTATACTCAATAAACTCGAACTGACGTTCTAAAAGACGTACTCGTAGAAACTTTCTAAACAGTGTAGGATGTCGAACCTGATACTGACCATTTAACTGGGATACAACTAATTCTGAGTCCAGTTTGATGATTATTCGTCGGACGCCAAGGGTGATAGCCTCGACAAGAATCTCAATGACTGCGCTATATTCTGCAACATTGTTGGTTGCAGATCCGAGAAAAGTGCCTCCTGAACTAAGAACTTCGTTATTAGGTGAAAAAACAACCCATGCAGCGGAAGCAACGTTCCGAGAACAGTTGTTAACACCCAAAAAGTGCTCACTACCTCATCTACCCCATTACATGACTCATTTGTCCATATTTCCTACCATATTTGCCTCCAAAACCTTAAAATACCATTAAAAAGCCTCCAAAAGGCCAAAAAACCCCTTTTTTCCCCAAAATAATCCAAAATTCCTCCAAAATAGCAAAAAACCTCTAAAAAGGGAATAGAAAATACAAAAAAGAGGGAAAAAATGAAGCAAAAACCCTATATAGCTGACCTAAACCATATGGTGCCCAAAACCATGGGTCAACACTCCACCACTAAAAACCTATAAATAGGTGATGGAGGCTCCCCATTTCATATCCACAATCATCCCTATCCTCATGCTGCTAAAAATTCTCTTGAAACCCTAGCTCTCCATTTGGAGCTAATTCTTGAGAACCCTTTTGGCCCACACCCAAAACATCTTTGGAAGAAGGAGAAGGAACAACACTGGAGCTTGGAAGCAACCCTCCTGGACTGCTGCAAAAGCTTCACCAACCTCTATACCTGAGGTAATTTTTAATACAAAAGGAGAGATCTTTACCATATTTTCATGTTTTGTTATTTATGTTAATGCTCATGCTATGTTAAATTTCATATGGTTTTATTGCTTTAATTTAGTGATTATTGAACTGCTACTAAGGAGGCCCTTCTCCTTAGTAGGTGCTCATTTGCACAAGCTAGGGTGAAAACCCTAGCTACAGTTTTGGCGACTCCCCTAGTGTTCCTTTGAATTTTTGGTTATAGTTTTTAAAAGTTTTTAATTTTCTGCAATATTTTTCTGTTTTTTCCTTTCGGCTGCCCCTTTCGGTAGTCGGGTTTGCTGCCGTAAACCGTGTCTTTTGTCCCCACAGTTGCGATCCGATCGCGTCTTTTAGACTGTTACCTGCGATCCGACCGCGGCTCTCAGACTATTTCCCGCGATCTACTGGCGGTTTTCAGTCTGTTACTTGCGATCTGACCACGGCTCTCAGCCTATTTCGTGCGATCCAACTGCGGCTGTTCACCCCTTTCCTGCAATCCGCCTGCAGCTTTCAGCCATTTTCCTGCAATCCGCTTGCAGCTTTGAGCCATTTTCCTACAATCCGCCTGCGGCTTTCAGCCATTTTCCTGCGATCCGCCTGCGGCTTTCAGCCATTTTCCAACGATCTGCCTGCACCATTTAGCCATTTTCCTGTGACCTGCCTATGGCTCTCAGCCCTTTTCCTGCGATCCGCCTGTGTCTTTGAGCCATTTTCCTGTTGTCCGCCCGTGACTGTCGACCTATTTCCCGTGATCCGACCGCGCAGTTTCACCGCAGACCCGCGATCTGTTTTCTGCATTTTTCCCCTGTTTGAACCCAGAACTTTGCTGCAATATTTTATGCACCTGTCCTACCTGCAGCCATACTTACCTACGGCCTTTTCCTGCAGTATTATTTATGTTCCATTTACAGAATTTTTTAAATTTCAGCATTTTAATTGAAAAGAGAAAATTTTGCATTTCAAAGTTTAATTTCTGCATTGTTATTATTAGTTAGAAAGTTGCCCACCCCGTGGCACTTTTGTTTGGGTTCATTATCTCACACGCACACACTCTGTCACCTAATTCAAGTGAGCCATAAAATACTGCTTAACACAACCAACATTCTAACCCCACTTGGGGAACACAAAAGAATATTGTAGTTAGGTAGGGTCGGGGGGATAGGCATCTAAATAACACCCCTCGGTCGCTTACACTTGAGACATAGTTGTTGTCCATTAGGAAACCAAAACCCCCTAGTATTTTTTGACACGGTTTAAAACCAATTTATTGGGAAGGCCTCTCCCCTAGGAGGGTTGAAGTAGCCAGACTAGTTCCGGAAGCCTGATTGGAATACTGCAATCCATTCAGTAACTGAAGGATACCTTTCGTAGTTCTCGGTGTACTACCCGTATGGGAGTACAGCGGCGATAGAACCAAACTGCAGATTCACCCAACCAAACGTGTCATAAACGGAATATCTTATTTGCTTTTCTTCTAGGATTGACTACCCGGTGTCCCTCCCGGTAGGGGGATATCTTTAGCCACTTGGCTCTACTATCCATATTTTCTGACTTGGATTTCATCACCTTATAGAGGATATGTCTGGTTGAGTCAGAATACTATTTAGCTAGGTGTTTGCATGCTCCCTTACCTCCCTTTGGTCTAGCGAGTCCACTATTTTTTATTTTTTAGGAAACCTGTTGCTTGTTGGTATTCTGACCATTTTTGTTGACGCTCCACTTATTGTAGCATAGCTATTACAGTGAATTTTTGAGCTAGTTGTTGGCCTGAGTGCCATATTTTTTGCGCTCTCCTTCTGCACACTCGACTGCATTAGGGTTTTTGAGTTGTTTTCCACTCGACACAACCCCCAGAGACTTGACACCATTTGTCACCATTGAGTCCCCGAGACATTCTCGGTGCCTCCGGGGCCAGCCCCCGCAGCACAGTTCACTTGACACCACCCGTCATAGACGTAGAGCTTCATCACTTGACTCCACTCGTTGTAGACGCAGAGCTCCGTCCCCCGGCACTGATGCCCCTTATTTTACCTCTGATTCTGAGGCATAGTCTGAGAACCCCACTTACACTGCACCAACCAGCCCCATGGCTGGCATGACTTTGAACCCTTTCTTTGTAGGGACCATTGGTGGAACATCCACCACCACCCCAACTACCACACCCGCTTTGGGTATGCCCTCAATGGGGGCCACATCCACCATTCTGGTCATTGTACCTATTCCAGTGACTACCATACCCATCCCAACTCTACCAGTGGCTCACACTACCCTTGGCGGTGTAGGACCATCCCATACCACCTTTGTTGCTCCACCTGAGGGCAACATCCCCAACCCGAACCTAGTTCTTCCACTTGAGGGCATTGGCCCCAACGTGGTCCCAACCACCAGTATGTCACATCCTTCTACTAGTTTTCCATTCATGGCTAGTCTCAACCTTCCTGACCTGGTCAGAATGACTAACGACCCCATCAGACATGACCCTTCATGGCCTCACATGCCCACCAAGCTCCCATTAGACATACCAAAGTTTGAGGGCAAGGCAGGTGAAGACCCCCAGAACCATATTATGTCCTTCCATCTATGGTGTTCCTCTAACTCCATAGTAGACGACTCCGTCCGACTCCGTCTATTACAATGCACCCTCACTGGCTCTGCAGCTAAGTGGTACATTGATTAGCCCCATGGGACCCATGCCACCTTTACTTCCCTTGCCTCGACCTTCCCACAGTTCTTTCAGTTACCTGTCCGCTATGACGCAGGAGTTGAGATCCTACTGTCTTGCAGACAGAACACGGCCACCCACATCACTGACCACATTCATGAGTGGCGTCGACGATGCAGCCTCTGCAAAATCAAGTTAGATGACCGTATCTTCTTAGATTGGTTTCTAAAATCTCTCCTTCCTATCATTGCCAAGGATGTGGCATCCGAGCGACCCCAGTCCGAAGATGAGGCCATCCTCAAAGCCCAGCAATTTGACCTTATTTACGCCCAGTCTAGTTACCTATATTCCATGATCCCTGATTCCCCCCACGGTGATTCCTCTCGGCACGATGCACCGGAGGCATCCCATGCTGCAGATGGCATCATTGGCCGATAGCCTCACATAACCAACCCTTTTCCATAGCATGTCCTAGCACTAGCCCCTACCTTTCACGAGCTACATCCTAGTTTGGAGCAATCAATTTGTATGCCACCATGGCACATCATCACCATTCCCACGGACCCTCATGTCCACCTTAGTGCTTTGGTCTTGCATCCCCCGCTTACGCCCCCCCGGTCGCACCTCAGCCATATTACCACCCGTAGGTTGCTCCAGCTCCTGTATCCTCTCAAGCCCCACCTGCTTATTACCCGCAACCTGTCGCACAAACATATCAGCAACCCCCACAAGGTTCAACACCTGCGCCACCTCCACCTACTTATTATCTACCGCAGCCTTCTCCCGCACCTACACAACCCGAGAACCCACGTGCCACCCAAGGGCAAGTGTATGCACAATAGAATCCGCAACCCAACCAAAATAACCAACGCCAACAAGGCCATCAAAATCGTGGCAAAGGTCGTAACCATGGGAACAACCCCCCTCCAGACCAAGGCGGTCAACCTCCCAATCCTCCAAACAACAATAACGTGGCACCTTCCAACCAAAACCCTGACCGGCTGCCCAAGCAAGCCAAAAATCCTAATTTGTGAACAAACCATCCTTGTTCTATTTGCGAGGTCTATGGCCACTGCACACACGCTTGCCCACATTTGGAGTGGGCTCGGTAACTCTGGACTGATGGTGCCCACCGCCAAGGGAACGCGGCTCCTCAGGCGTCGCCCAACCCCCCACCACCTCAGAATCAACCCTTAGTGTTACAAAATCCTTTTCCCACCCAAGGCATAGTGAACACTCAGCCGTTGGCTCCCCCTCAAAGAAACATGCCACCACAACAGCAGATCACTTATGCCGCTCCTGATCAACCCATGATAGACTCAGGTACCCATCACTTGTTAATGATGTCATCTGCCGATGTCAACCTTCAAACCCGTCAGAACCAATATGGCTCCACCCCTGAAGCCCCTCCTGCCGACAAAAATACCAATGCTCATCCCACCGATCAGTCATTATGCATACCTCCGGCTCCGCTAGATGGCGCCTCCAAAGCCCCTTGCTTCCCACTTCACCACATCAACAATAACCCCAATGCTCGCGCTGCGTCTAATTACAACATTGTAGATGACTTAGCCCAGTCCCCCACAGCCATGTCTGCGTTAGAGGTCTTAAAAAACTGTCCAACACAGCTCAAGACTTTGCTTTCAGCCATTGGTGTTATTGACCCAAATGATTCACGAATGATGGCCTTCGATTTGGACCAATCCGAACCACGCTTGCCTTCCACTTTAGCGTTCCAAGTTTCTGTATCCGTTCAAAATCTTGTCATCCATCGGTGCATCATCGATGAAGGTGCCTCTACATGCATTATGTCCACATTCGTTTGGTAGAAATTGGGATGCCCTACACTCCAGCAGTCCACCACTGCGTTGCGAGCCTACAATGGCCGTTCGGCTCAACCCCAAAGCCTCTTAGCTAATGTCCCCATCTAGTTGGCTGGTAAAATAGTGCTTATTGACATAAAGGTCATCAACTCCCAACTTGATTATAACCTCTTACTTGGCTGCAGTTACATGTATGCCATGCGGGCGGTTGCCTCATCCGTTTTTCGTACCATGATGTTCCCCCATGACGGATGCGTGGTTAAAGTTGACCAACTCACCTATTACGATCCCAATGCCCCTGATGCACCCGAAAACGTTCTCCCCGTGATTGAACAACCTGTTAGTGGTGCGTCTACCTCATTGGTTTCCTCAGTGGGACCCGGAGTTTACTCATATACATTGATGACCTCAACATTCCAATCCATTCCACCCCCGTCACCCACGATCGAAGTATCTGACTTATGTACCCTTTCCCACAATACACCAACACCCAATCATCAACTGCCCTTGCTACCCCCAACCACCATTGGTACCTAGTCATGTTGGTGTTACACCCATCCATACAATCCCCCTCCTATTTCCCCCTTCGGGAGTAGTAAGCGCCCCAGTTATGGCTACCCTCAGCCTCCCCGGTTTAACCTTAGGGTTACCCGTATGGTACATTACGCCTCCCGTTACCCCTCCGACACCAAATGTCGTCCTACAACTGGTGAAACCCATCACCACTGCTAGTCAACCACCTCCCAGTGTCGCTACCCCCTTCATCATCCACTAATCCACCCCCTCTTATCAAGCACACTGGGGGCAGAGGCCCACAACCATACACTGCTGTACCCCCCCCCAAAACAGTTAAACCCCCCCGTGTTTCGTTCTCCTCCCAAATGCTCATTGTGTGATGAGTTAGGCCATCCTACACATCAATGTCCACAATTACATGCATTACAAGAGCACATGCAAATGCTTGACAACGACCCCAACATCCCGGTTGTCCAACTCGACCCAGCCCCCAAGCATCATGATAAATTAGTGCGTACCAACCACCCTTGTGCAATATGCGGTATTTACAGCCATTACTCACACCACTGTCCAGATCTCCCAGATTGCAGAGCAGCTCTCTATGAGATGAATAAATTGGACCTCGAGACGGCTCCCCCTACCATTGAAGAGATCCACCCCCAGCATCCCCGCCAACCAGAGAGATTAATACCATTTATATGATCTCTTCTACTAGCACTCCCTCATCAACCGATTTGACAACCCAAAGTTTCCACAATGATGAGGAGATTCTAGAGGCTCTTACTGCCCCTGATTACCCCTAGGAGGATATGCACCATCGTTCATATTTCCTCCCGGAGGCCTCCTCCTCCACCATAGCCACCCAATTCTCGGTTGAGTCCAAAGATTTCCTTCCTACCAAAGTCGACTGGTTTAAAGACCCCATTCCTACCCCCGACGCCTTCGAGGAAGATAACATGGCCAACATCTCACCCATCATCTACATTGATATCTCTGCCCCAGGCGGTGCTCCTGAAATCATTTCGTTAGGAGCTTCCTACACCGAGCACGAGATCGGAGAGTACAAGAAACTTTTCCAAGAATTCCGCGATGTCTTTGCCTGGTCCTATACCGAAATGCCTGGTCTTGACCCCGCTATTATAGAGCATCACATTGACACATGGCCAGATGTACCCCCCGTTCACCAGAAACAGCGCCCTATTCATCCAACAAAGCTCCCCGTCGTTAAAGCAGAGATTGAAAAACTTTGCACAGCAGGGATTCATTTATCCTATTGCATACACCACTTGGGTTTCTAACCCCGTCCCTATCAACAAGAAACAAGGCACCATTAGAGTATGTACTAACTTCCGTGATTTAAACCGAGCATGTCCCAAAGACAACTTCCCCATGCCATTCATTGACCAACTCATTGATGCGTGTGCAGGCCATGAGGTCTTATCCTTCATGGACGGTTTCTCAGGATACAACCAAATTCAAATCCGTAAGAAAGATCAATACAAGACTGCCTTTACCACCCCATGGGGCACCTTTGCCTATCGTGTCATGCCTTTCAGCCTTAAAAATGTTGGTGCCACCTTCCAGTGGGCCATGACCTATTGTTTCCATGATTTGGTCCATATCCTGTTAGTCTATCTTGACGATCTTACAGCTCGTTCCTGGAAATGACCAGACCACCTTAACGACCTCCGGTAAGTCTTTCTACGTTGTCGCAAATATCAAATCCGCTTGAACCCACAGAAGTGTTTCTTCTGCATTCCGACAGGCCAGTTGTTGGGTTTCATTGTTTCCCATAAAGGAATCACTGTTGATCCCCTCAAAGTCCAAGCCATCATAGACCTGCCGGCACCACGCATGCTCCAGCAGCTCCAGAGTCTGCAGGGAAAATCTAATTTCCTCCGTCAGTTCATTCCTGATTATGCCACCACAGTTCATGGTTTCTTACGCCTACTTCGTACCCATATACCCTTTGTTTGGGATGACCAGGTGCAAGCTGCATTCGAATCCCTTAAGAAAGCTCTCACACAAGCCCCTTTGATCTCCCCTCCAGATTTCTCTCAGGACTTCATCCTTTACGTCTCAGCATCCGATCATGCCGTGTCCGGAGTCCTTGTCCAAGAAGACGCTGCTCGCCAGGAGCATGTCATTTATTATGTTAGCCAGACCTTATCTGGACCACCCCTCCGTTACCCATATGAAGAGAGGCTAGCCCTCGCGGTTGTCTTTTCTATCCAAAAGTTGCGACATTACATTTTACTCAATCATACCACAGTTGTCGCCGACTCCAACCCCATGGTCTATCTCTTGAATCGACGAATTCTGCAAGGTCGTGTTGCTAAATGGGTAATTATCCTCCAAGAATATGACCTCACTTTCACAACCCCTAAGAGCACTAAAGCCCTCGCGCTTTCCCAGCTCATCACTGATCTGCCATCCCTTTTTTCGTCCCCACAAATCTCTGTTACCCTACAATCACTTGTTCATCATCTCATCCGATGACCCATGGTACGGTGATATTTTGCTCTACCTTCGTACAAAAAAGTTTCGACCCAACATAAATCATGATGGACGCCATTGTATCCGTCACCAAGCCTCTCAATATCTCCTCTTGGGTGATATCCTTTACCGGTGAGGGGTTGACACGATCCTCCGTCGTTGTCTTACACACGAGGAAGCCGAACAAGTCCTTAATGATTGTCATAGCAGCGCCTGCGACGGACATTTCTCTGGAATGGCCACCGCCCAAAAGGTCATCCGCGCCAGATACTTCTGGCCCACACTCTTTACCGACTGCATCACAGCGGTCAAACATTGCCATAATTGCCAACTTTTTACCCCTAAGGCTCGGACACCACCAGCCCCATTACACCCAATCGTCACTATTGGTCCCTTTTGTAAATGGGCCATCGACTTCATGGAATGTAAACCCTCATTCGCAAACGTCCATAAGTACATCATCATCGCCGTCGACTACTTCACCAAATGGGTTGAAGCCATGCCCACCTTGAATTGTAAAGCTGACACCGTTGCCTGTTTCTTTTTTAACCATGTTATCACATGATTCGGGGTCCCCAAACAGCTGGTCTCAGACTATGGTTCACATTTTGAAGATTCCATTTGGCATGAGTTGTCCACTCTACTGAAGTTCAAACATCAGTATCCCTCTGCTTACTACCCCCAAGGGAACGGCCAAGTAGAGGCCATCAATAAAATTTTAAAAACCATCCTCCAACGCACTGTTGACCGGCATAAGTCCAATTGGCATCACATGCTTTTCCCTGCATTATGGGATTACCGTACATCAACTAAGACCGTCACCGGTTTTACCCCGTTCCATTTGGTTCACGGTGTAGAGTCTGTCCTCCCCATCGAGTATCAGATACCTGCCTTACAAATCACCATCGAGCTTCTCCCAGACACCTCCCCACTCGAGCAACGTCTGCTATCCCTGGAGCACACTGATGAAGACTGTCGCGCCACCCTCCAAACCATTGAAGCTGCCAAGAACCGCTCCAAAGTTGGTTACGACAAACATGTCCACCATCGAACTTTCCGTGAAGGCGACCTTGTTCTCGCTTATGACCAAGCCCACGACAAGACCGGTAAAGGAAATTTTGAATCCATGTGGCAAGGCCCTTACATCGTGCAAACCTGCCTCATAAATGGGGCATATATTTTAACTGACTTCGAAGGCCACCCTTTGTGCAACCCCTGTAATGGGTTGTATCTTAAACGCTTTTATCCTTAAACAAACCCGCGGCCCCATCGGTCCGTATTGTGCAGTTTGCTTTCTTTTTTTTTCACCTTTTTTTACCACAACCTTACATTCATCATTTTTGCATGATTACAGATGGACCATCTTCCACCTCGTTACATTGGCTTCACCGATGGAGAGAGCCGCTGGTCTCCAAACCTGGCCTCTGCAGCATGGGTCTTATATTCCCCTTCACATGAGTTGATCCACCTCGACGGAATGTGCATAGGCACTGCTACCAATAACCAGGCGGAGTATGATGCTGTGATCGGTCTACTGAATGCTTCCCTTCAGATGGGCATATGTCACCTTCATGTGTTCCTTGACTCCCAGCTACTTGTCTCCCAGCTCAACAATTGCTACCAGGTGCGTGGTCCTTGCCTCTTTAGAAAGTTCCTGCGCACAAAACAGCTTAGCCGACAATTTGAATCCATATCATTCACCCATGTCCCACAAGCTCAGAATAGTGTCGTAGATCAAATGGCTAACAACATACTAGATTGGCATATCAATCACACCATGTAAACCATCCATCATGCATCATCATGCCATATCATCCCATCAAAAAACATCTAAAAATCCCAAAAAGATTGCATTTACAAACAAGGGGCCTCCACGTGCCTCTCATCACACTACTATACAGGGGCATCCACGTGCCTATTATAACACATACTGTTGCATCCATGTGCAATACGTAAATACAAAATACACAAGGGGCATCCACATGCCCATCATCCTACACTACTTGCATCCATGTGCAGTACAAACACATAACAAACTACAAGTACATCCACGTGTGTACATTACATCATAAGTGCAAAAGATGCATCCATGTGCATATATATATCAAAAAATAAACGTCAATGTTCTACACATGTCCTGAGTAGCTCAGCACTCAGCTATACAAAAAATGTATATACATCGACAAGCCTCGTAGAATACAAGCTCTAAGCTACAAAAAACCCCGAGTGTCCATACACATCGAGGGGGAGTCCTCTGTACTCCCTACTGAGAGTCATACCCTCCATCACTTCCTGCATTGACCACCTCCGAGTCCTCACCCCACTCCTCCTCTGGAAGCTCCTCATCCCTTGCCAGATCACGTGCCCGACCCCTCTCCGCCAAAATGGCCACCCGGATCGCGATCGATCGAAAATCCTGTGGCACCCCAAGACATTCCTGAATCACCTCCTGATCCAAGTCCCGCCACCCATCATCAGTCACTCCAACCAGCAAATAATTGAGAAGCACCCGTACGGACTCTAGAGTCCCCTCAGCGTCCCGTCGATACACCTCCCCTCGGCCTGGCAGGGTTGGTATCGCTACATGGCCCCGGCGGTCTATGTGTCCCAGTGGTGGTCTCGGGCCCACATATGCAGATCATACATCAGTCAATACAAGCATATCAATATCTCAAACATATCATATACAAAATCTGACATACAAAACAATCAAGCACAGTAGATACATACCATCTGGGCCCCACGCCTGCCTTGGAGGCCGTGGTGCCTCCGGATCTCCTGTGTAGTCCATATCTCTGTATGGATAATCATCCAGCCTCAGTGGAATCTGCAACCACTGTAGGTAGAGATCCTAGGTAAAGTATCTCCCAACCTCACCACCACCCCATCGGCACATCATCTCTCCCCACCGCACCATGCGCAGCTCCCTCAGTCCTCCCACCCTGACCGGAACCCGCGGCCGCAGTGTAGGTACCCGCTCCATGAAGAAGGCATAGAGAAAGGATCCGTAGCAGAATCCTTTGCTAGATTCCTTTACCAAGGTCAGCTGCCACTGAACGCAAGTGAGGAACATCTGGCCCCACGCGAAGTAGATACCATCCAGCACTTGCTCCACCAGCTGCATCTGGCCCCCTAACACCCGCTCGGGCGCCTGAGACCCTAAAACTCGAACCACACACGCAACAATCACCCTCACTGATGGCTCCTACAGGTCCACAATCCAGAGTGCATTCCTATGCACTATAGCCTCTAGAATGCAGTACCACTCCAACATATCCTCCACGTCCACGTCTGCAGACACTCGTGGCTGTGTATCAGCCACCCTACCCAGATAGGGCAACCCCGTCAAAAAATATACATCTGCAAGGGTGAGATCCACTCTCTCCCCCTGCACCCTGAAAGCCTGTATGTCGGGCTCCCAGAAGCCCACCAACCTGTTAAGCAGTAATCCCGCTGAATGAATCATGGGAACCTGTGCAAACTTCAGAAGCCCGCACAACCCCAAAGTAGACCGCACATGTCGATCCCTCCGAATGACCTCCACTATGTAGTCCGAGACCTCCCGCTCCCGCCATAGCACTACTGGCATCCTGTCAATCACACAATGCAAACTCATCAGACCCACATCAAATAAATAACCCTTTCCCCCCCCTTAGAAAACCCTAAAGCTCGATCCATATCGCGGCTTTAGGACCCCTTGCCACGCTCTCAGATCGCGGCTGTCAGGGATACAGTCGCGTTCGCAGACCACATATTTCCCTATCCGAGTCGCGATCTGGGACCGCTACTGTAGGTGTCGAACTCGCGGTCCAAGACCGCGTGTTCATCAATGGAACTCGCAGTCCCAGACCGCGATTCCACTCTGGAAACCCGCGGTCCACCCCATCGTCAGACCCACCACCACCCCGAACCAAACAAAAAATGCAGGTATGAGTTTAACGGAATACTTGCAACTCCCGGATCTGAAATCGGCCGGTCGGATCGTCCAAAAACACCACCTGAGCTCTGGGTCTACTCTGATCTCTAGTCAAAGTCAACAAGTCCAACTGACACTTGTCATGTTGGGCCCACTTACTATTTATACCATGTTGACTTTTCTTGTTTCAGCCATTCTAAACCCATACGGATTCCATTTTCCGAACCGTTTCCACCACTGGAATCAGCACGATGAGACCGTCATGATGGTCGACTCGTTTTCTTATTTTTTACGCACCGTTTTTGAGCATTTTTCTAGACACCACTCGTCACCTCGGTTTGCATGCCACATCAGTCGTAGCCCGTTTTTGATATATGATCGGATTCATTTTTTCGAGCCCGTGATGATGCTTGAGGTCCTTTCTCGCTCTCACCCCCAGATTTTTCGGGTATTTTTCCCAAAACACCCCCCGTCGCCTCGGTTTGAGAGCCACCTCGGTCGTTCTCCATTTTTGACACTTTTTATGTCATCAGATTCAGTTTTCCGAGCTCGTGATGATGCTTGAGATCATTTATCGCTTTCACCAGGTACAATTTCAACATTGTGTCCTGACACCTTGTTGCCTCGATTTGCACGCCACATCGACCACCATCGGATTGTTACACATTTTTACATGAGCCAGTCACTCCACTCATACTACAATTATTTCGTTATTTTTGCACCATTCATCATCCCTCAAGGAGTCCCACCAGTGTTCCCCCCCACCCTCGTTCTTGGTTCTCATCGATGATTCCTTGATTGAGCACTTCCTCCCTGACTGGCCATTCCTTTTGTTTGGTATAATTTTATCCCTTTTTCGGGTCGGACAAGTCCTTTACAAAAAAGGCACTTAGGGAGATTCTGTTAAGCTCTTTTCTGACTCCTAAAACAATGAAAAGATCGCCGAGAAATCTTGCTTCCTTTCATGCTCGTTAAAGTACCTGAAAGGGTGTCTATCTAGTCTAAGTTTAACCATTTTCCGAACATGGTAGACTAATTACGAAAAAGGAATACTCTAGTCACACCGGCTAGAAGAGTTCTTCATTGCATCCTTTTATGCTTCTTCGGGCCTTGGAGACTAACACATGAAAAAGCACCCCCCTGGAGTCTTCTTATTGCTTTCAGAATCTCTAAAATTGAAAGCAACCACGAGCACGCACCATCCTGGGCTCATACAAATCCACACGATGGTACCATTCCATATCGCTTTCAGACTCCTTAAAATTGAAAGCAATCACGAGCATGAACTGTCCTGGGCTCGTATAAATCCACATGACAGTACCGTTTTGAACACACTTCTTCTAATTCCTTAACCCATGAAGAAGTCCCCCCCCGTGCCTCTCGGCACTATGATCGATCACAATGGCATCACCCCCAATAAGGTCGCCTTTGTTCAGAGTATTCTGCAGTCTCCTGCCATATTACACCAACTTGAGTATCACTCATACCAGTCACTATCCTTGATCCATTACAGCTATGATCCCTTTCCCACCAGTCAGTTTCATTTGCTGCCCGATCATCCCCGCCATCATACTCTGAACAAAGGAAGTTTGAGTCCACCCACTCTACTTGCCTAGTTATCTCTCACAGTATGTCAGTCCTACCATCAGTACTCTCACACTTCAGTTCTCCACCTCGTGCTCCTATCAAGGAAACATCATTGCCTTGCTAGTTGCAGGTCTCCCTCTGTCGACGACAGTCCCTCTATTCCAAAGGATATACCTAGAGGTCCCTGCACCCTGGACTCATCACCATCTGTGGTGAGTGCCTATGGACCATTTTGAGAGGAGTCATCAGTGCCTCTTCGAGTGGTTGTTTCTCACATGCTCAACTTCAACACCTTGATCTCATCGTTGAGAATTGCGTAGGGTATATATCCCTTCAGTTATTGGTTGAAGACCCTGGATTTCCCCCAACTATAGCACATTGGTGAGTCACTTTGGAACGCCCAGTTATATGTTCCCATGGATTTCTAGGTTGCATTGGTGATTGTATTCGGAAGCCACCCAGTTATATGCTTCCTTGAGTACCCAGTTTAGTTCCAGTTCAGTGTACCATTGAGGGTATAACTCCCCGTCACTATGATCCAGCCGTTCATCAGTTCCTCTGGTACCACACTCAGCAGCACTATTGTTATTCCAGTGTATCAGTTATTCAGCTCAGACATGGTCAGCCCAGCCGTACGTCCCAGATTTTGTGTCCCCTCTGGACCCTTATGATGTACGCAGTGGTTCCCCATGTATCTTTCGGGTCCCCATTTTCAGGCCTCATTGTTATTGTTTATATATATCTTGATACGAGCATGGGAATGCCCGCCTCATCCATATATTGAGATTCTTCCTCATTCATTATTTGAGGCCATGTATATTTCAGGTCCCCATTTTTTGGACCCCTTGTTATTATTATATATCTTGATATGCGTATGGGAATGCCCACCTCGTCCATATGTTGAGATTATTCCTCATTCACTATTGAGGTCATGTACTTTCAGTTTTTGCAGTTTGTTCGGGACCATTGTTCTGGGCTCTAGTTCGTTTCTTCTCCTCTCCACATCCCCAGAAAACCATAAAAGACCTATGATGTCTATCGGCCATATGATGAGCTCCTGCCCTCACACATCAGGGGGCAATCTGTTAACACCCAAAAAGTGCTCACTACCTCATCTACCCCATTACATGACTCATTTGTCCATATTTGCCTCCAAAACCTTAAAATACCATTAAAAAACCTCCAAAAGGCCAAAAAAACCCATTTTTTCCCCATAATAATCCAAAATTCCTCCAAAATAGCAAAAACCCTCTAAAAAGGGAATAAAAAATACAAAAAAGAGGAAAAAGAGGGAAAAAAGGAAACAAAAACCCTATACAGTTGACCTAAACCATATGGTGCCCAAAACCATGGGTTAGAACTCCACCACTAAAAACCTATAAATAGGTGATGGAGGCTCCCCATTTCATATCCACAATCATCCCTATCCTCATGCTGTTAAAAATTCTCTTGAAACCCTAGCTCTCCATTTGGAGCTAATTCTTGAGAACCCTTTTGGCCCACACCCAAAACATCTTTGGAAGAAGGAGAAGGAACAACACTAGAGCTTGGAAGCAACCCTCCTGGAATGCTGCAAAAGCTTCACCAACCTCTACACCTGAGGTAATTTTTAATACAAAAAGAGAGATCTTTACCATATTTTCATGTTTTGTTATTTATGTTAATGCTCATGCTAGGTTAAATTTCATATGGTTTTATTGCTTTAATTTACTGATTATTGAACTGCTACTAAGGAGGCCCTTCTCCTTAGTAGGTGCTCATTTGCACAAGCTAGGGTGAAAACCCTAGCTACAACTACGGCTGGCACCATCCGCATATCCCAAATATGTGAAAGATTCTTGTGCCATTTGCCAAAGTGACAATGCCAAGCAAGATAAGTGTGTGCCCAAAATAACTAATGTACAAAATTTTATACAAAAATACAACATAATACAACAAATGGTGTGAAGCATCAATGCCTACGCGAAGTATTTCTTCAGATAGAGACCATTTCTGATCTCCGACATGGGTTCCCCAACAAAATTGACCAATTCATAAGCTCCCTTTTTTAACACAGTTTTGACAATAAGTGGGCCAAACCATTTAGGTACAAATTTTCCTTCTCCTATTTTATCTTGGTCTTGGTCATAAACTAAAACCAGAACGCCTTCAGAGAAGACTCGAGGACGAATGGACTTGTCATATTGTGTTTTGACCCTCTTCTTGTGTACTTCTATGTTTAGAGAGGCTTCTCTTCTAGTTTCATATAAAGCATGGAGATGGAGAAGACTTTCCTCTTCCGTAGAAGTGTAAGGTAGGAGTTCGACAGTTATCTTTAATGATGGGATTTCACATTCAATCGGTAACACGGCTTCTTCTCCGTAAACTAGTTGGAAAGGAGTGAATCCGGTTGCAGTTTTAGCAGTTGTTTGGTAGGCCCAAAGAGCAGTAAACAAAATCAAGTGCCAGTTATTCTTGTTTTTATTAATCATCCTTTGTAACATGGTTTTCAAACCTTCTTGATGGCTTCTACTTGTCCGTTAGCTTGAGGATAATATGGCGAGGAAAAGTCCTGCCGCAATCCTAACCGGTTTGTAAGTTCATCCATACAGGAATTCCTAAAATGACTTCCATTGTCCGTAGTGATCTCTTTGGGTACACCAAACCTTGCTATCACATGATTGAATAGAAAGTATGCTGCAGTTTTGCCCGTGCAATTGAATGTAGGCATTGCCTCAGCCCACTTGGTGAAGTAGTCCACTGCTACAATGATGTGGTAGTGACCATCGACTGAAGGTGGGTTGACTGTCATATAATCAATGGCCCATTTTGAAAATGGACCCACGGTTACTATAGGGTGTAAAGGAGCAGGATGCGCGTGCATTTTTCTTGTGTAAATTTGGCAAGGGTGACACTTTTTGACAGCAATTATGCAATCTTTGAAAATTGTAGGCCAAAAGTATCCCGCACACAAGATTTTCTGAGCAATTGCTAACCCAGAAAGATGACTGCCGCATGCTCCAGCATGGCAATCATTCAATACTTATTCAGCTTCTTAGTGTACTAAACAACGCCTTAATATCATGTCTATTCCACGATGGTACAAATTATCCCCAATGATGAGGTATCTTCGGGCTCGATGTCAAATGCAACGCCGTTCAATACTAGAAAGCTGAGGATCGATCCTTTGGGTTTGAAGGTATATAATGAATGCTCCATACCATGGATCAGAAGGTGCAATGAGGAATACATGTTCATTTGCCCAAGTTTCAATAGATATAGTACCCTCCTTCTCTATGGGTAACTCAGACATTAACTCAACAAATGCCAACAACTTCTTGGCTTTAGCGTTTTTGAATTCGAGGTCAAATTCTTGTAAAATTACTATCCATTTTGAGTATTTGCCACCAACGATATGGCGGGACAAAATGTGTCTCATGGGGTTCATTTCATCCACTATGGTTGTTTTCCTTGGATGTATGTAATGTCTAAGTCGTTGGACAGTATGGACTTCTGCCAAGGCCAACTTCTCGACCTGGGAATATCTCAATTCGGGACCTGCAAGGCCCTTACTAAGATAGTAAACAACATGTTCTTGAGAGGATTCATCTTCTTGTGCTAAGAGCACTCCAATTGTGGTAGGAGAGGCGGCCAAATATAGCAAAAAGTCTCGATTATAGTTCGGTGGACTAAGCACTGAGGCAGAGACCAAAGCTTTCTTTAGTTCATCGAATGAGCGTTGAGCTTGGTCATCCCATGTAAATGTTGCATCTTGTTTTAAGAGACGCATAAAACCTTTGGATTTTTCAGCAAAATTTTCGACAAATCTTCTCAAGTAGTTGGCTTTTCCTTGAAGGCTTTGAAGTTGAGTGATTGTTTTTGGGAAGGCAACTGACGTATTGCCTCAACCTTGATGGGATCAACCATGATCCCTTTTTGGGATACTACGAACCCAAGTAACCTCCTAGAGTCCACACAAAACATGCATTTATGTGGATTTAACCTAATGTTGTACTTGCGGCAACGCTCAAATATGGCTTGTAAATGTGCACCATGTTCAACCCTATTTTTAGATTTAGCTGCCAAATCATCAAGGTAAACTTCGACGATATCTTTAATATCGTGAAATGCATATGACATTGCTCTATGAAAGGTAGCCCTGGTGTTTTTAAGGCCAAATGGCATTTTCCTATAAGCGAAGGTCCCCCAAGGGCATATAAAAGTTGTTTTATGTTGGTCTTCCTTTTTAATATGGATTTGGTTGTAACCGGAGAAGCCGTCCATAAACGAGAAGATTTCATTCCCGGCGCATTCATCGATGATCTGATCAATGAAGGGTGTGGGATAGTTATCCTTAGGACAGGCTAAGTTTAGATCTCTAAAATCGGTACAAACCCGGATAGTCCCTTGTTTTTTATTAACTGGAACAGGGTTGGATACCCAATCAGTCAAAGGAATAGGATAGATGAATCCAACGTTCAATAGCTTTTCGACTTCTGCTTTAATGGCAGCTGATTTCTTAGGGTTCATTGGATGTAGTTTTTTCCGCACAAGTTTAACATTGGGATAAGTTTTGATTTCATGTTCTACGATGCTGGGATCGATGCCTGGCATTTCTGCATAAGACCATGCGAATTTATCACGAAACTTTTTAAATAAAGTAGTGTAAAATTTTATTTCCTCGGGAGAACAATCCGCACCTATGTTTATATACTCAATGATGCCAGGTTTGATAGAGATATCAATTTGGATGGTTTTAGAAATGTTCGCCAAAGCCTTCTGAATTCACATCATAGATTCGAACTGGGCATTGGTACTTACGGTTGTCACCTTCGAAGTAAAATTTTTCAAGTTCAACTTCTAATGAGTCGATCTTAGGAAGAAACGAGGATTTGTGATGCATATCCTCCCAGGGTCATTTCGAGATGTTCATAACCTCTAAGATGGCTTCGTCCGAAGGGAAGGTTTGATCTAGGATATCATGGTTACTTTGTGAGTTCAAGGCCCAAATAGGTGAAGTATAGGGATCATACTCCTCCATCTTGGGAGGTTTTTGATCCGATTCTACTGAAGCCATCTGAATAGCTTGATAAGCGAGCTCTGCGGCAAAAAAGGGAACACTACTCTCCATTTCCTCATGGTGTGCAGAAGCATGTGTCTCGTCATTATTATTTTCATCTAAGGTGTTTTCTTTGGAGGTTCCAGACGATGAGGTGGAACCGATCTCCGAAACGGAATTAGAGAAAACTCTTAATGGAAAGTATACTTCTGATGTTATGGTGAAAATGGGAGCAACATTAGGGGTCAATATTGGTGGTGGAAGTGGGAAAGTTCCCAAAAGGGATGAGTCTTTAAACATTCCTACCCCAACATCTTGAATAACCATCGTTCCATCCCCTACATAAGGTACATTTGAATGGATACCAGTTTCAGGTGAGCAGTAATCTAGTTGATCGATTGTAACAATCTTCCCTTGGTGGGGGAACCGAATGACTTGGAATACGGAAGACACTATCGCCGTCATCTTGTGTATCCAACTGCGTCCCAATAGAAAATTGTAGTCTATGGGTGCATCTACTACCTCAACATCCACTTGAACTGTTTTTCCTCCCAGTTCAACTGGGCAAGCCAAGATGAGTCCATGAGGTGGTAACGAATGTCCATCAAATGCCTTGAGTATTGTTTGGGATGGTACTAAGGTGGGTGATCCCAAATCTTTCCAACAAGCTAGGGACATGACGCAAGTGGATGCTCCTTCATCCACAATGGTTCGAAAAATATTCTTCCCATGTGAAGTTACTTTAATTTGGAAAGCGATTTGTGAGGGAAGCCTAGCTGTGGGATGTTCTAAGTCAAATGTGATTAAATTGGTATCTGATGGATCAACAACACCAATGGCAGACAATAGTGCTTTCCGCTGAGTGGCACAACTTTGCAACACCTCCAAGGCAGACATTGCACAAGGGACTTGAGCTAAATCTTCAACCACATTGTAGTTTTGAGCATCTCGTGCATTGGGATTGTGTGTTGTTTTGCGGAGGACCCCTTTTGGAGGTCGAGGCACCATGTCTATGGTTGGTTTTTCAATATTTAGAAAACTACTAGGCTAAGATCCAATTGTTTCAGCATCTTTTGAAGGTATATCGTAAGAACGGGCCCTAGTTTGGATATGAATATTATGTTCACCAATTGTGAAGATATTTGCATTGGGTGGATTGCTCCCTGGTGGGGGGTTTGCTTGGTTTCCTCCCGTTGGAGGTGTTGGCGCAGCAGCAACCATTTGTTGTTGCTGGGGGGAGGGTTGAGTTAGGATAGCAGGTTGTGGTTGTTTCCCTCCTCGTTGTGCCAACATGCAATGAATATCATCCATATGAGGACAAAGATGAGTAGGGTGATCTTCTTTGCAAATTTTGCAAGGATATTTGTTTTTCCTATTCTCATGGTTTCCTCCGTTAGGATTATTCACCTTAGGTGCATCTCCTGTCTTAGGGTTAGCATTAGGTTTCTTCTTTTGCTTCTTCTTTTTTCCTTTTGGGTCCACAGTTTGAATCGTAAGGACTTTGGAAGTTTGGGCAGGAGTTGCAGCTTGCTGATGTGCCTGGCCAACTGTGGGTTGTGGGTTTTGAATTGACATTTGTCCCAATTGCTGGGTAATCTGTTCCACTTGGTTAATGGATCCAATCACACCATCAGTATGAGGTCCTTTTGGTGGCCTAGCTGGATCACACGCAGGTCTTACAGCATGGGGGTATTAAGTCATAAAGTGTGCCTGATTGGGAATATACTAAATCCATATGGTGGGCACTCTGAATGAGTTGTTCTTTAGTCATGGCTCTTGACATGGGTACATATTTGGAAAGAGTAGGTAACAATGATTTAATGAACCAATCGGCTAAGAATTGATCAGGGATTTTAGCTTTTATAAGCCTTCGACGTCTCTTCCACTCGTGGATATGATCCGAGATGTGAGTAGCGGTGGATTTCCTAAGTGAAGTTAAAAGTTCAGTTCCTGTCTCATAGCGGATAAGTAATTGAAAATGTGTCAAAAATGCCATAGCTAAGGATGAAAATTCAGTAAATGTATTGCGGGGCAAATCAATGTACCATTTCGCAGCATTTCCCGTTAGGGTCCGCTGAAACAACCTCAACCTAATACTATCATCGACTAGGGAATTGGATGAACACCACAAATGGAATGTCATCACATGATTTGATGGATCTTCCCCTAGTTTTCCGTCAAACTTGGGTATGTCTAAGGGTAGTTTGGTTGGTATTGCTGGCCACCCATTCAAATGAAGAACAGGGTCATTGGTCAGCCGGGATAAATCCGGTAGATTCAACGTGGCCAGAAATGGTGACTTGGATGATGCTGAAGCAAACGTTTGATATCCGGGTGAAGCTTAATGGCTCCACTGTTGTGGTCCTTGGGCTTGAAAAGTATTCCAAGCGGGATTACCTCCTTGCAGAGATTGCATCCAAAAATATGGGTTATTTCCTGAACATTGCCCATTCCATTGTGAGATAGGATGCATGTACAGATTGCCCCCTTGTGGAGGTATGTTCCATTGAGTTTGGTGACTTGGTGGAAAATTGCCACTCCATTGTGGCATAGGGTTAATGGATGGATTTCCCCCTTGTGGGGGTATGTTCCATTGTGATTGGTTACTCGGTGGACCATTACCACTCCATTGCTGGTTAGGATTCATGGGTGGATTGCCCCCTTGCGGGGGTATGTTCCATTGAGGTTGGGTACTCGGTGGAACATTACCACTCCATTGTTGGTTTCCTTGGTTTGGATATGCATTCCAAGGTTGATTGCCCCCTTGCGGGGGTGGTGCCCAAGAAGATGGGGTATTTCCTAGAACCTGCCCACTCCATGGTGGAATGGGGTTGATGGATGGGTTACCTCCTGGTGTGTTACCTGTTGGGGGAATGGGGTTGCCCCTAGGATTTGTGCTAGGAAAGTTTGGATAAAGGTTTCTCGAGGCACTTCCACCAGCTTGTGGAGTATTACACTAATTAGCATTAGTGTTCCATGGTCCATTAAGTCCACTAGGGATATTGAGGTTCCAAAATGAAGGATTCCCCCCAGGTGTAGAACTTGGAAGACTGTTTGGTATGCCAATAGGATTTTGATTTACTCCTAGATTGTTTTGACCTTGAGTAGCCAAACCATATGGGAAACCCAAGTTTGGTAAGGCACTCCCTCCAGTAGGTATCCCTGTAGGTAAAGTGGATGTACTTCCTGGGTTAGGACCCGAAACTATACCAACTGGCACTGAAGTGCTAGTTGAAATTACGGTAGAAGCAGGTAAACTAATTGGTGGAATTGTGGTAGAGGTCAAGTTGGAAATATTACTACCTCCAGCAACCGTGTGTGGTTGTGATGATGTGGTCCCTTGTGCTCCTGATGAAGCTATAGGGATGTTGGGAGTATTGCTACCTCCAACACTCGTTTGAGATGGTGTTGATGTGGTCCCTTGTGCTCCTGATGAAGCCATGGGATTAGATGTTGAATTTAGCATGTGTACCAAGTGTGCCACAAGAGGATTGATGGTGTTCAAAGGTTCACTGATGTGGAGTACCACTGTGTCTGAAATATTTGTCAGAGGTGGATTTACGGGATTTGCAGTGTTGTCTTCTAATGTTTCAATTGAAATCGGAGCAAGAGGATCAACAATTTCTATGTTTTCCTGGGTAGGTGGTGTTGTAGTATTTGTTTGATATGTATCTGCTCTACTGTTGATTATTGAAGTTAGAAGTGTGTTGGTTTCAAAGTCAAAGTGTCTTGTATTTTGTAGTCGCCTCCACAATGTAGCAAGGCTTTCAAATTCTGGTGACTCGCCTCTACGCCGCCATGACTGGTGGGTCGGAAGATTAGCCACTTTGAAGGATATTGATAAAATGATATGTTTAAAAAAATTTTGAAAACAGAATCAAACAATCCTATGGGTTTCTAGACTCAACAAAATAAAGTGTCCACACAATAAAAATTCCCTAGATATTTCAAGCAAGCAAACTTACTTTTCCAAAGAACCGAAGCTCAGTGAAAAGTTGGATTGTAGGGCCTTCCAAAACTAGTAGTTGCTGAGGGATTTCATGTCCTCATACAATTGCTAGGAGCGAAGGTGTGAGAAATAGTTACAATAAACTTTAATCACCAGGGGTACAAGTGTTGGTACCTGACCACTCACCCTCCCAAGGAGTAAAAGTTCCAAAGTCTGTCTCAGGTATTGTAAGTGTGTCCCACTCACAACAGCCTATGCGATACCCTAAGAATAGCCACTAAAGTTACCACTTCACAATCGACGGTCGAGCGGACAGTTGTAAGTCGATGATAACTCTTATTACCAGAAACTCTAGAAACAGTGATGTCACCTTGAGGACTTGTCATTGAACATAGAATCCCTTCGATAAGCTCATGTCCCACCAAATAAGCAAGAAGGGGGAACCACCCTTACTTATTTAGATTGACCTCGTGCTTGAAGCATGTTTCAGAAGCGCTTTCCCGACAAGCGTTTTTTGCGATAATGGATTTACTCTTTTTAATCAATGCTAGTTTCAAATTTTTGCAGCCCAGGAGTGTTAACTCTCCAAACATAATCCAGGGCACTAACATAATCTTGTTGGTGATATTAAAATCAAAAGGTTTTCAATTTTAGATTAAGCACCAATTTTAGTGGAAGTTTGCTTAGTCTCAAGAGTGGAAGTGAAACTGATGGTGTTTTGACTCGAAAACAAAATGAACCACACAATGCAGAATGCTCATGATGCTATCTTTCAGTTCGATGAATATTCTAACTGAAGGAAGGGTTAGAGGTTCATGAGCTTCTTTCAAACATGCAAAATTTCTAGTATATGTTCATGCACAGTTTTCCTGAAATATGGATAATAATCGATGTGTAAAGATCAATGTAATCCAAACAGATATGTCAAGTAAACATGAATCTAATTCTTTCACACAGGGGATCCCTGTTTCTCATTCACAAGATCGCTCGAAAGCCCAAGTGAAGAGGATATGCACAGCCCTTTTGGAATGCTTTGGAATTAAATCCTAAACTGTTCCACGTGAGATACACTTTCTCATTCACAAGGTCATCATAAGATGCGAATGAAGAGGATACGGTGCCTCAATATAAGATGCTTGAAAATCAACCCCTAAACTATTACACGCAAGATACACTTTCTCCTTCACAAGATCATCATAAGATGCGAGTGAAGAGGATACGGTGCCTCAATATAAGATGCTTGAAAATCAACCCCTAAACTATTACATGCAAGATACACTTTCTCATTGACAAGATCATCATAAGATGCGAGTGAATAGGATACGGTGCCTCATACACAATTTATCTCTAGAAAACTGAACTCTAAAGGTACAACTCTCTCTAATTGTTTATGAAAATCATGAAAATATTCTGACTGTAAAATAAAATGCAACTAACGAAAGTCTTGATTCTGTTTTATGGAAATAAATGATTCTCAAATTAGCTCAAACATGTGATGTGTAAGGTGGTTGTCAAATGCAAATGTGTGTGTGAAGGGTGCTACAATTTTGGTTACAACTCTATTCATGTCTCCATTTGGTCCCAAAAATTCGAAATTTTTTTCCTTTTTTTTTATTTAGGTCCCCAAAATGACAATATTTGCAAAAAGATTCAATGCATAAACTTCTTGAAATTCACAAAAATACCTTTTGTCAAATTTCACAATGTAAAAATTTTTATAATGTAAAAATTTCCATTCTTTTCACAATTTTTGCACAAGTTTTGAAATTGACAAATACACTATTTGCCAAATATATTTTTCACAATGTGGAAATTTTCAATATTTGCAAAAGTTTTGAATTTCATAAAAAATACTATTTGCAAAAGAATTTTCACAATGTAAAAAATGTTAATCTTTGCAAAATGTTGCATTCGAATAACTACAATTTGCAAGAGAATTTTCAAAATGGCAAAATGTTAATCTTTGTAACATTGTTAAATTTCAAAAATTACAATTTAAAAGATAATTTTCAAAATGGAAAAATGTCAATCTTTGTAAAATTGTTGAATTTCAAAAATTACAATTTACAAGAGAATTTTCAAAATGGAAAAATGTTAATCTCTGCAAAAAATTTTGAATTTCAAAAAAGGCTTTATTTGCAACAAGTATTTTCATAATACATAGACTTTCCACAAGTTTGAATCTTACAACCAACCTGCCCCCTCCATTTTATTTTAATGTGGTTTGACAAATTATCAAAACGCATGGGTCTACTCAGCATGGTTTTGAATTCTGTTTGAACACTTTTTGGCATTTGTACATATCATTTAAACCAGAGCTCAAATTCCTTCAACAATACTAACGATCAGAGCTTGATATGGACCAATCTGGTGTCATGACTGTGAAGCTAGCTGGGCTACTTCATGATATTGGTCTTGGACTATTTAGCTACACGTTTGATGGGATTAGTGCGCATTCAGCAGTAGCAGTTGGTTTCAAAATGAAGACGCAGATGTTTGATGTTTCAAGATCCACGTAGAGGCATTCAACGCTGCACACAGAGATCTTCACAAGCAGAGATCTTCACTCGTGGATGAACTTTCAATGCTGGTTTGAAGAACTAGGTGGAGTTTTAAGTTAACATGCAGAGTTGAGCTCTTAAATGGCATAATTTAAGCTAGTGATCATGGCCCTGTTGAAGATCATGACAGATTTCACATGGTAGAGTTTAAAGGGTTTTCAAACATTCATGCGGAGATAAAAATATTCACTCATTCAGCATTGAGACGCAGAGATAACTGCATAGACGTCTTCACCAAAACAAAGATAGCAGCATTCAACCAATCTTTCAGAGATTTCGTCTTTCAAGATTCAAAGGCTTTCAAGATTCACGCCGTGATCTATGAGGGAGATGACGAGCATTCCTCTTTCACCAAAACGCTGGGGTTGAAGCTTTAAAAGCTTAAAACGCAGAGGTGAACACGCCGGGTTTGGAGGCAGAGTTTTAAAGAAGTCACGCAGAGGGTAAAGAATGACAAATGACAGAGTGTAAAGATAGGTTGAAAAGCAATTCAGGCAGAGCTTGAAGCTTCCATGCAAAGGTATTCAAAATTCGTGACAGTCAAAACTCAAGAAACTCATCAAAATTCAAGAAACCCATGAAATTGCGTAGAAGGCAAAGTTAACACGCATTCATCAAATCTATTGAAGAAACAAGGTTAAAACAACATCAAGTATAGTTCAATACACATATCTGTTAAAGATTCAAAGCTGAGATCGTCATCTCGCATAGGGAGCTTTCACGCATTTTTGAGAGCTTAAAACGCCGAGATCTATGGCCAAAACTAAGGTTGAGATTCCTTCAATGCTGGGATTAACAGCTTTGCAACGCTGAGATGAGACCCTGAGATTCAAGGTTTGATATGCTGAGATTAAAGTGATCTTCAACGATGGCAAAGTTTAAGACTTCTACACACAGAGTTGTAGGGGTTTTCTACAATTCACGCAGAGTTTTCAAATTACTGCTGATCTTTATTTTTTCAAAAATATTTAAAATCATTACTATTCATTGGACGCAGAGTTTGAGGTAGATATTAAATAAATTTGAAAAGATTTAAAATCGAAACAGAGTGTAAAGGAATTTAAAATGCAGAGTTAGGAAGATCGAGCTACCATTTCTTAAGAACAAAAACTCAAAGGCCCAGAGCTTCTTACAAATGCAGATAAGATAGAATTCAAAGAATAACGTTGAACAGAGTTTAGAAATCAAGAAATTCAAAGTTTCAGACCCTAAACAAATCAAGAAAACTCAGATCTGAGCAGAATTTGGAGGTGATTTGATGGATTTAAAGCATGGCTAGGCTAATTTTTAGCTTCTATAGGGAGATATAAGGTTCTTTTAAAGATCTTTAAGCTAGAAATGAGTAGATATGAAGGAGGATAAGCACCAAAAATGAAGAAAAATGTAGAAAATTTCAAGAAAAATGTAGAAAATTTCAAGAAAATTGCAGAAAATGTCAAGAAATTTCCAAGCAAATTCAACTCAGCGGAGTCACCATTCTAATAATAGTGTTTAGTGCAAGGACATGTCTACACTGATTTAACTATTATTCTAAGAGTTGGTGAGTCTCTATGTCAGCGTTATGAAAAGATTATCACAAGTCATTTTAAATCTAGATTCATTCATCCATTAAGACAAGCAAATTTAAGATCTATAGCCATTTAAAAGTTTAAATCACACAATACAAGCCACATTCAAACATCATAATGGCAGAAACTTGAATCTATTCATAGTAGAACAATGGAGAAGTACATCCTTACTATGGCATTAGGTGTACATCCTTCCTCCATTGACATGAGCTTCTCTTCCTTCACCCTTGCTTTTGAAGAATTTGAGCTCATTTTCCTCCTTCAGAATCTCTTCAGCATGCCTTTGCTCCTCTTTTGTCTCCCCTTACCATGCCCCAAAGCCTTTCTTATATAGCATTGGGAAGTGTGCCTTAGGTTTCTCTTTTGAGTGTGAGATAATCCATTTAGATTATTTTAGCTTGAAAACCCCCTTTTCATAGTTTTTAGGCTTTTTGCACCATTTAGAATGATTTAAGCACAATTAATGCATTTTAATGCATTGTTTAGAGAGGATTCATCTCTGCATGAACTTGTGTCATGTCCTCCTGCTGCAGGTGCATGGTAAAAATGCACTTCTTCCGTCACTTGACTAAGGGTGTTAATGTTATTGTTAACAGATCGAGAAGAGGTAAAAAATAAGTTATTGGGGTGGGAAGAGTGAGAAATTTTCCACTAGTCTATGTATAGTGGACTTCTTATACTTTGTAGGATTAACCACTCTTAAATAACATTTTGGAGTTTGTTTTTTTCTTTTACCATGTAGGTAATAGGGAATCTGAATTTCCAAGAGAATACTTGAATCTTTTCTTATAAGTCCTTTACATCTACAAGATTTATGACTTTATCCTAAATTTTGGCAGCCAAACCCCTCCCACTGGCTCCATCTACCTATGCAACATAATATTTGTTGTCAAATGCATCGTGTGAAAGTATGACATTTGTTGTCATTTTTTCAATTATTTCAAAACGTTCATGTAAGAAGTCATTTAAGAATATACTCATTTATCAACTAATCTCACCACAGGATTGCTAAGATGCATAATGCTAGATTTGGATTCTATGCTTGATGAAAGTTTAAAAGTCCATTCTCTCATAAACATCTCTTAAATTAAAAAAAATATTATTTAGATACTTAATATAAAATATGTATGTATAAAAATAGTATTTTAAACAAATTTTTTTTAACGAAAACGAGTATTATATATATAAAAAAAAGCCATGGTTTTAAACCAAATCGGCACAGTACATATGAGGCAATATTGGCTATAATCTGATTCCTGGTTCACCGAAGTGTTGACCTGAGGGAGCCTTTATTGTTTATATGAGAAAAAAACAAGCTTAAGGAGCTTATTGAAATGAACAGAATATAAAGAATTCTCTATAAGGAGCAAGGATGCTGAAATAATGTATGACTGGCGTGGATTGTTATAAGGCTTCATTAAGTGAAGGAAAAGAGATTAACTCTACCTGTCGGTGTCAACGCTGAACTTCCACCGGTGCTAATACGTGTATGATGTGTGATTATCCAAGCTTTCTTCAAAAATCGGTGGATCACTGATTCTCCAATTAATTCTGAAAAATGAGATTATGAGAAGGCATAGTGTTGCTGGAGGAGATGCCGAGGTAATCTTAGACAAGATGTCGAGCGATGGATTGCTGGAGTGCTGAGCTACCATTTAAGAAGATGAGACTTAGCCTAATCTCGAGGCAGAGCCGGGCTGAATGCTCCAAGAAGGCGACCATCAAACTGTTTGAAGACTACTGCGAGGGACTTTGTTCTCTGCTGAAAAACGAGTTTGAATAGAATGACTACTGAGTGTGGATCAAGTATTCAGAGTGGCCTGCGCCTGTAATGATACTGAAGTGAATTTGCTAGGAGTGATGAACTTCACTTTCAAAAGAGGAAGAGCAAAATTCTGCACCGTTTCTGATCCACATCTACCAAGATCGAGAGGTTCAAGTGTGTTGGTTGATTGTTCTTATTGTCTTGATGCTTTGCTTAGGAAATTATGATAAGTGCTCTTGTGAGTGTCCTGAATGGGAATGACTTGGTCTGAGATGGTGTGCTTCAATTGAAAAAGAACAGAGAGCAGCTAAGGTTGAAGCCAGGATGCTCAGATGCATGATTAAGGAAGATGACGTGTTTCATTCTCTGTATCAGAAAGTTCCAGAATGCCTTGATTAAGTCTGGTGGCTCCATTTGCTTCTATGTCCACTTCGTTGTTCAGACTTCTTAAGACAATATAATCTTTGAAATTGGTGAATGTGTTTGTAATTTGACATATTCTCTAGATGATACGACCGAGAGGGAGATTATTGGGGGTGGTGTTCGTGTTGAAGGCTCCAATAATGATCATAGAGTCTCCAAAAACTTGGAGGTTGTCTATATTGTGCTCTCTAGCAAGTTGGCAACCTTTCAACATAGCCATTGCTTCTGCTATATTGTTTGAGTAGGTGCCAAGGCCCCAGCTGTACTTTAATCTTCTCATTCCTTCTTTAGTCCAGAAGACAACCCCTGCTCCTGCAGCACCAGGGTTATTTCTGGAAGCTCCATCAAAATGCAGGTTGTCCAAGTCCTGTTTAGTTCTCCATTCCTAGAATTAAAGAATAGAGAGTCTGATATGCCAAGCCGGTTGAGGTTTCCAGGGGGGATCAATACTAGGGTGAGGTGGGGCCGCTCCAATCCAACTCCTTTCTGCATTACTGAGGGTAGCATTAGGCCTGAGTTTGGAGGAGTTGAGGCACTCAAGCAATAGGATTTTGGCTTGGCCTGCTGAGTGTAGGGGGGTGCATAGATGGTCATGGAATATGGTAGAGTTTATTGCTTTCCAAATTTTCCAGAAAGCAAACTTAGGCAGGGTGAGCCAGAGATGGAGCCAGAATTTGTTGATGGAGAGAGGGGCAGGATAGGGAGTTTTCCAGTCTTTGAAGAGTTGAGTAATCGAGCTATAGTTAGGTAGGGAAAGATTGAGATCAAGCAACAGTAACCGCCATACAGACATGGCATAATGGCACTCCAGAAAAAGATGATTTATTGTTTCTAAATTATTTTGATAGAGAGGGCATCTAAAAGGCCCATGGATGCCTCTCTTGCTAAGATTCTCGCCTGTGATGACTTTTCCATGGATTAAAGTCCAAGTGAAAAAGTTGATTTTTGGGAGGCTTAAAGGGTCCCAAACCTGCTTCCATAGCTCGTTTCTGACTTCTTGATGGATTTGTAGTGAATTGTAACCGAGGGCTGCTGAGTATGAACCTAATGGGCCCCAACCCCGCTCGTCTCTGGCCAGAAGATGCAATGGTGCACATCCTTTCAGGTTTTCATAAAGCCTAACTTTGTCTATCTCTAGGTGGGGGGGGAGTGTCGATGTTTTTCCAGCTCTTCCAGTTGCCGTGCGTATCCCAGATACTAAACTCTTTGAGATTCTTGATTCCATGCTGAGAGACCCAAGCTGCTATATTATGAAACCCTTGGGAGTCATTGAGTGGATCCTTTCCCATTATTTTGTCCGAAAATATATCTATTTTCCTTCCATTTCCTAGAACCCATTAAAGATCTTTGACGAAGAATTCCCACGCTGCTTTGCATAATGTCCAGGTGTTGGTACCTTTGGACAATGGCTTGTGGTCTAGACATCTTGAGTTTGTCATATTTAGATATTTCTTCCTGAGGACCTGACTTACTTTATGGCGCTTATGGTGTAGGATTTGCCAGAGAATCTTGCCTCCCATTGCCAAGTTTGCAAGTCGTGGGTCATGGATTTGGAGGCCTCCTGAGGCTTTTTGCTGCTTAATAGTTTCCCAATTCACTAAATGGAATTTTTTGTTGTTATTTTTACCCCCAGACCATAGAAAGTCTCTCATTAGCTTGCTGATATGATCTGATGTTCCTTTAGGAGCTAAAAGGGTTGAGAATTGGTAGATGGGCGAGGCAGATAGAACAGAGTTTACTAATATTAGTTTACCGACCTTGTTGAGCCAATGGCCTCCCCATATTCTGATTCTTCTTTTGATTTTGTTGAGCGTGTCGTCTCACTTTCCAGCATTTGAATTCCCATAGGTGATAGGAAGGCCAAGATAGGTGAATTTGTCCCAATGTGTATGGACATCGATTCCTAGGATTCTGCTAATGTTGGCAACAACTCTATTGTTGAGGTTCCAGCTGTAGACTGCACTTTTGTGCAAGTTAATCTTGCCTCCGGAGGCTTTGCAGTACCTATTCAAGTTGCGCAAAAACTTCCTGGCAATGTTTGTGTAGGCTCCTCCCAAAAAGAGAGAATTGTTTGCAAAAAGGGTGTGGTTGAGGGGTTGGGAATCGAGGGCCAAGTGGAGTCCGGGGAGTGAGCCAGTGAGAAGATCATGGTTGAGTTTTTGACTGAGGGAGTTTGCCAGAATGATGTAAAGGAAGGGGGAGAGCGGGAATCCTTGCCTGATTTCTCGGGATGCTTGGAAGAAAGCAACAGGGCAACCATTAATTAAGGGAGCGATCCACGAGTTGCTGATGCAAGTTGAGATCCATTTGATGAAGGTTTCATCAAAACCGAAACGCGCCATAATATTGAAGAGGAAGGAATGCTGGACATGGTTGAAGGCATTGGCCATGTCAAGCTTGATGAGCATACCTTTTTCCTTTCTGGATTTGCTGGAGTGTATAGCTTCTTGTACGAGGATGACATTGTCGAGAATTTGCCTCCCTTTCAGAAAGCCTCCTTGGTTTTCTGAAATTAAATTGTTGAGCAGCAGTTTCATTCGAGTCGCCAGCATCTTGGATATGATTTTGTAGGATGAGTTACATAGTGAAATTGGCTTGAATTTGCTAAAAGAGTTGGGACTAGTTTCTTTCGGGATGAGGGATAAGAAGGTGATGTTGGTGCCTCCATCGATTTTTGATTTGGTGTGGAATTTTTTCACCATTCGCATGAAATCTTTGTTGATATACTTCCAGCAAGCTTTATAGAAGTGTATCGAGAAACCATTGGGGCCCAGTGCACTGTCGGCTTCCAGCGAGTGAATTGTGTTTAACACTTCTTGCTCAGTGAATGGGTTAGTAATACTGCGATTTTCCTCAGGCCTGATACATCTTGGGATGTGCTCCAATAGGGAGAGCTCGTTGTCCCCATCGGTGTTGTCCTCCTTAGCGTACAGGGTAGAGAAGTGGGCATGAGCTGCCATTTTAATATTAGAATTTCCTGTGTGAATCATTCCATCATCCCCTCTGATTTCCCCTATGTGATTGACGGATTGTCTGAGTTTAAATTGATTATGGAAGTAAATTGTATTTTTGTCACTTGATTTGAGCCACGTGCTCCTTGACTTCAGTCTCCAATATTCCTCTTCCATACGAAATGCTTGATAGACGGTTGATTGCTAGCTGACTTCTGCGTGCAACGAGAGAGATTCCGATGGCTGATCCTCCATTGCGAGTTGGATGTGTACAAGACTGCCCACGACTTTTTTTCTATGTTGAGTCATGGCTGGGCAAATAGTTTTGGCCCAACTCTTGAGAGCTACTTTGGTATTTTTGAGCTTATGTTCCTAGACATGGCATGGAGAGCTCGTGACAGGAATTTTCCAAGCTTTTTCCAATGTGGTCCAGAAGCTTGCATGGTCAAACCACTATGGACTGAACCTGAATGGGATGGGGCCTAAGTCCTCATTATCTTTGAAAAGGAGTTGGATGGGTTTGTGATTGGAGGCAAGATTGACTAAAATGCTGGAGGAGATGATTTGAGTGTCCGACAGGAGGCTGCTTTGCACTAAGAAATGGTCCAGTCTGGCCATGATGTTCCCCTTGCCAAGGCGCTTGTTGGACCACGTATATTTCCCTTTTTTGGGCTTGATATCAGTAAGATCCCATTTGTGGATCATGGCTTCCACCTGCAATTTGAAGAAGTCATTGCCCTTGAGGCTGCCTTTCTTTTCAAAATTTGAGAGTGTTATGTTCGTATCACCGGCTATAATGATATGTTGTGGATTATAACCATCCAGAAAGACATCGAGAAGACTCCAGGAGTCTTTTTTTTTTGCGTGAGAGTTTGGTACATACATGTTGAAAAGGGTGAACTATTTGTTGCTCTTCAGATGGATAAGTTCGGTGCAGATCCAATGCTATGTGGCGAAGTGGTTGTGAAGCTGGAAATTATCAGAGGACCATAATGTTGCCAGGCCACCTGAAGCTCCTCTGGCACTGACTGCGTAACCTACATTTTTTTTCCAATGTAGTTTGACAATGCCTAGAACCGTGGTGTCATCGAGTTTGGTCTCCTAGAGAAGGAGCAGATCAGGCATGTCATTTTTCTGCAAATCTTTTACTGCTTCAATCTTACTAGGATTGCCTAGGCCTCTGCTATTCCAGGAAACCAGCTTCATCATTTAGATGTGTAGTTGGAGGAGGGGGTTCCTCCAACTGGGTCTCCGTGCTTTTTCCCTGCAATCCTGACTCTAGTATTTCTGCTAAAGACCATATCTATCGTGGCTTGAGATCCTTGGACCTTTTTCCCTCTCGGCTTCTTCTTCCCTTAGATCCTTAGTGGATTTGCATCCTAGTTTTTTAGATGTTTTATCTATGGGATCTTCCGATGACGAAGGGGAACCGGGGGGTCTTGCTTTGGTGATTTCAACATAGGAGAGGGAGTCCTTGAACAGGGCGGATTTGAGAGGGCTGGGTGAATTAAGGGCTGGGGTGATCAGGGGTTTTTCAGTTGCAGGCGGAGGTGATTGGGTGGCTTGATGTTCTCGTATTTCTCCCTGTTCTTCCGCATCGAGGTTATCATTGATCTCACCTGTTTCCAGGATTTTGAAGCTGTTTCTGCTGGTCGAGGCCGACGGATTGTGTTGTCGCTGATTTGGTTTCTGTTTATTTAGATTTGGATGGGATTTCATACCTGATTTATTGTTTTTCTGGATTGTCGTCCATTGTTCTTTTTTTCCATCCGATTCTGGATTTTGCTGGCTTCTTTTTGCATGATCGTGCGAAGTGGCCGTATTCGTGGCAGAATTTGCATTTGAAGGGGATCTGTTCATAGTCGAGTTCTTGGATGTGGGACCAATCTGCTATTGTAAGATTTATAGCTTCCGGCAGGCCGTGTTCTAGATCAACTTCAACACATATTCTCGCGCATGACTATTGGTCTTTCTGGTCTGCTTTATTGATATATTTCCCTAGAGCATTTCCGATGGCTTCGAGGGATTCAGTGTTCCAGCAGTGCAGGGGTAAGTGAGGGAGCCTCACCCAAATAGGGACTGCCGAGGGGATGTCGAGCGTTGGGTCAAAGTTCGGGGACCATTTGTTCATGTAGAGCCCTTGTGGACCCATGAAGTAGGGGTCGTTCCGAAAGATGAGCTCGCGATCCTGTTTGCATTCGAAGACGAAAGCGAAGTATCCTTTTCCCAGGAAGAATGATTTGACGTCTTTCGTAATCAGGGGTCTCCAGTTCTTCTGTACCCAATTTTCGGTGGTTTTTGGTGAAGGCCATAAGCCTGTGAATTGGCCAATTAGGGCTCGTTCCGACAGATTGATGGCTATCTTGCAAGGTAGATCCGCGGGAAGCGCTACATTAGGTATTTCATTGAGTTTTTTCACGTATTTTTGCTAAGTGGAGGAAAGCGGCCGCTTGCCTTGAGCTGCAAGGAGCTTAAGAAAGGAGGCGAGGTCAGGGGGGAGGCTTTCAGCTTCCGAGGCCATTGGAGGCCAAGCCCTAGAGATTGGAGGAAAGAGGAGCTAGAGTCGAGGTTGGGGGGAAGGAAGAGAAGGCGAGGAGGAGGGCAGGCAGGGCAGGCAGGGGAGGGCCAGGGGCCGGGGCCACCCGCAGGCCGAACACCGAGGCAGAGCTCGTGAAGCAATGGGCGAGATCCACTATGAGCTTGAGTTGCTCGTCCTGTCTAGTATTTTAAACAATTTACTATTATATTTAAATCTATTTAAGTTTATTGTTACTATCAAAATAGAAAACCCAAGTGATTATTTTTTGACTTGAATGACCATAATATGTTTCCCTCCTTGTCGAGGATACGGTGGTCCACATGAAGGTGATGCCTATAAATATAAAGGATATGATTATAGTTTTATGTGATTCTATATGAATATAATAAAAAAACTGATTTTGATTTTTTCTAGCTTCCTTTATTAACAATAAGTCGGTGGGAGAAAAGAATGAAATCCGACGCACGCGACTGGGAGAAAAGAATGGCATCCGAGGCACGCGATTTCTTGGAAATTGCTATTTCTAGGATTTTGCAATTTCAGCGAATTGCTTTTGTCAAATTAAATATCTAAATTACGATTTTAACAACAATTTCTCTGCCACATTTTCAAGAAAAGAATGGAATCCGACGCACGCGATCGGGAGAAAAGAATGGCATCCGATGCACGAGATTTCGTAATCATTATTGCCTTTAAAAAAAATCTTTTCTAGCTTCCTTGTTAATCACGTTCGTCCATCTTCTTTCACGGTTTCATCTGCACCGCCCACTAGCCCTGGCCGCCTATAAATTGACAAGCTCCACCCGCTGCCCGATCACATTCATTCGTCTTTCTCCCACCATTCCCTTCTTTGGGATGGGGGGAGAAATTGCGATGTATGGTGATCCTTCTCTTCTGAAGGGTCTGTATCTCTACTTTGTTCATTCCTCCCTTGCATTATAGGTCTCTTGGTTTGCCAATCGGCTATCGAGTTCGCCAACAGAGATATAGTGTTACACAGGTTTTGAGTTTTCATTTCAATTTCTGTGTCTTACGTTTGTTTCCATGTCGATTGAAAGCGTTCAGCAATTGGGATTTGCTTAACAGGTGCAACGTTTGTCGGCAATATTTTTGGTAGTTTTAAAATTAACATTATTTGTGTTGATTATATTCATGGCAGACTCGTGATCATACCATTTCATTGCGTTGGTGCTTTCTTTCTCTAATTTCACCGGTTCTCTTCTCTGTTCCCGTTGAATCTTTTATTTTATTTTTCCATGTCCAATTCTGACTGTTAATTCTGGATGAGGTTTCTATTGGGAATGGGGTTTCTTTGAAGCTATTATATAATTGCGATTATTTTTCATGGAACCTCTCCTTGTTTGTTTAAAGGATATGGATTACTCGACCTGTTCAGCAATTCCAGGGCATTTTTTCAGGTATTTGTTCAAGAGATACCTGTAGTTCAGTTTTTTAGAGGATGGGCTGGATTTGTATAAAAATTGTTGACATATATTTGGTACTGAATGGCTTCGATTTCTTTCTATGTTAAATATGTTTTGCATTTAATTTTGGACGGTTCAAGAATTTATGTTGGATTATTTAACTGGTCTTTGAACCTGATTCGATTTCTTTCTATGTTAAATATTTTTTGCATTTAATTTTGGAGGGTTCAAGAATTTATGTTGGATTATTTAACTGGTCTTTGAACCTGATTTATTTATTCACCCTTCTATAATCCTCAACAAAATAATCCAAATAGGTTAGCTTAAACCTAACCTTAAGATCTTCCATCTGTAATTGATTTGGATTTTCTATGGTAGTTAACAGCTGTTAGGAATTTGGATCGAGTTTTATAATTGTATGTAATTGCTTTAGTTTTGATAACAGGGCTGCCCTCCCTGATGCTTCTTTGTTTGCAGAAGAAGGTTCGCATTCGTTGGTATATTTAGAGTAGATCTGATGAGGCGTTGTAACAAGCTTGCAAGCTCCCCTAAACCATTGGCTATTATCCTAGGAAGTGTTATTTGAATCAGTTAGTCTCTTTAATCATTTAGCCTCTTTAATACCGGTTTCTCTTTTATCTGGATGGTTTACTTGTCGTTTAATGGCAGGGAGTATGAAAGCCCATCCTTTACAGAAATCAGACAAGGGAGAGGTCATACAGGGGGTTTGTGTTAAGCATCTGTTGCGGCATTTCATTTAGTGGCCCTATAATTATCTTCAACGAAGTGGAAGCTTTTCCTTCATGTGATTTGCATTTTCTCAAGTTATTATCAGGCGGAAGGAATTTGGATTATGTTTTATAATTATATAATCTTGAATTTTAATCCCGATAACAGGATTGGACCGCGTGTCCTTAAGCCTTTTGGCTTGCAGGAAAAGATTATATTTGTTCGTTTATCTGAAGTAGATCTGAAAGAGGGGATTTGACAAACTTGCAAGCATACCACACCAAAGTGGCTATTATCCTAGGGAGTATTATTTTAATCATGTAGTCTCTTCAATATCGGTTATTTTTTTTATTTAGGTGATTATACTTGGACCTATATATTGGCAGGGAATATGAGAGTCCATCCTTCACAGAAATCAGACAAGAGGGGAAATATGTGTCTGTTTGAAACATTGGGCTGTCCACAATCTACAGCCTTGTCAGTCGTCCACAATCTGCAGCAGACGAATATACGTTTGAAACGCTGTTTTGAAATCAATAATCCACAAGTGGGGTAATTTTCGGCTCCAAAAGATCATTCAAGAGGTTTGTTGTTAAGTGTTTCTTAAGTTCTCTGAAATCACAGATACTGTCCTGTGCTCTGGTACACACTACATAGTGATTGTTTTGAAATCAATAATCCACAAGTGGGGTAATTTTCGGCTCCAAAAGATCATTTAAGAGGTTTGTTGTTAAGTGTTTCTTAAGTTCTCTAAAATCACAGATATCGTCCTGTGCTCTTGTACACACTACACAGGACACAGTTGTGATTTATAGGTGTAAGCTTGCATGACTCCCACACCAAAGTGACTATTATCCTAGGAAGTACAATTTGAATCATATAGTCTCTGCAATACCGGTTTATGTTTTTTGATTTTATTTAGGTGGTAAAAGAATTCATCCATTACAGAAATCACAGAGGGGAAAATGTATATCTGTTTGAGCCTTTGGGTTGTCCACAATCTACAGCCATGTCCGCCGTCCAAAATCTGCAGCCATATCCGCCGTCCAAAATCTGCAGCACACTAACACACTTATTGTTTTGTAAGCGATATTCTGCAAGTGCGGTAATTTTCGGTTCTAAAACATCATTCAAGAGGTTTGTTGTTTTCTAAAGTCACAGATACTACTCTTTTGCTCTTATACACAGTTGTGTTTAATATGTGCAAGATGGTATGAATCAATCCTGTAAGCTTAGGAACAAGAGGACGAATAGGGGGGAATATATGTATTGATCACTCTTGTAGTAATTTTACAGGAAGCTAATGCTTTGCATTAAGTGTCACTCCTTTTGCATTAAGTGTCACTCCCATAGCATTGTCACTCCCAGGCTTGAGTAGTGGGGTACAACAGCTATTGGAAACAGTCTCTGGAAGTAGAGGATGACATCTATTCTTAATCTGCAGATAAGTTGAAGATATATGAAGTCCAGCATTCTCGATTAGCTATGCTATATGGAAGTTATTGATTGAAAGGAAATGGAATTTAGGGTTTATGTAATATGGTCAACAGGGAGAGAATCGGGGTTTGAATCTGATCAAATTTCTTGCAATAATTGTAATTTTAGGTTTTCTTTTCTATTTTGAAGGTGTAATCGGTTTGTGATTTACAGAGTGTGTTTTGATGCACGCAATATCTCCAGTATGTGAAAAAGGGTATGCTGTTGCTTTCAAGTAGGACCATTTTGAAGCGGCAAAGCAAATAATCTCTCTGCGCTGATTTGGAACTGAATCCACTGCAAAATAGATTCTATGATCTGCCATTTACCATTTAATGGTCCATCAAGCCCTCGTGGATCTATCAGTGCTTCGGAGCCTTTTGAATTTTATTCCTGTTTTTTAATTGTTTCATGGCCGTCATCAGATGGTACACCCAGCTCTCAAATTCCTGTAATCGGTGTACTGTGGTTTACAATAGACTTCAAACAGAAGAAACTATATATGTATATGTTGGTTCTGTGTGAAGTAGAGATATGCGTATTGTACTTTTTAATCACATTTGTAGGTATCATAGCATTTGTCAGATTTCCAATTCCCTATATAGATCCTTTCCTTCTGAATCGTCTTAATTGTTGATTCAGGCATGCATATTTTGGGTTGTATTTTGTGAAATTCCAAATCTACAACAGATGTAGCAGCATTAATTGAGGTGTCAATGAAATTGCATAATATTCAGCATCATTTGAGTGGGAGTTTAGGTTGTCACGTCGGCAATTTTTTGCAATTTTTTTGGACAGACTTCAGAATGACCCCCCCTTGCTTTCGGTCCTGAGCCGCCTTTAAAAGCTGCCCAGAGAGATCAATTATTTATTGTGCCAAGAATGATTTTCTTCTATGCCTCTTCAGAGCGGCTTTAGTTAGCTGCATGGCCATATGTGTCCCGTTTTGGTATTTCTTCAAGTGAGCGTGCGTCTCTTTTCTGGTCTTACTTCAGGCGAGCGTGAGAAGATGGTTGGATAGGTGCATTTACTATCAGATTGTAGAGCACTTTACAAAAAGTCTTCCTCAACCTGCTGCAATGAATTGAATGAGTTGGCATTATTTTTACATCTGGCTTCCTCTTGTGGCATTGTCTTTGGATATGGCCTTCAATACTCCAGAGTGGCTTTTATGATCATTCTGCAGGCGAGCGTGAGAAGATGATACTAGACGTGCGTTACTATCAGATAGTAGAGCATTACAATGAGGAAAAATAACGTGAATACTGCAGGACTGCTTAGTAGATATATTATAATGACTTCTTCACCCTGCTGCAATTAACTGAATGAGTTTGTATTTTTTTAACCTCTGGCTTCTTGTGGCGTGTACTATGGTCTTCATTTTCTCTGGATATATTCTTCGAAACTTCAGAGTGGCTTTCTGGTCCTCCTTTTCTGGTCTTCCTTCAGGTGAGAGTGAGAAGATGATTCATGATACCAGAGCTTCATTACTATCGTATTGCGGAGCATTTGATCTAAAGCTTCCTATGTGTTTAGATTTATTAAAACATCTTTCTCACCCTAGCTGCAATGAAGTAGATGAGTTATTTCTTTTTGCATTTACTACGTCTTCACCGAATGGCACGCTTCCTCTTCCTCTTCGGTGCCTCTCGATATGGTCTCCAATAGTTCAGCGTGGCATTCACTGAAGATTTTGGTATTCATTCAAGTGAGCGTGTTGGTCTTGTATTTGGTTTTTTAGATAAATGGTATGGCCATTTAAGATGGACTTTTGTGCAATATGTGGTCCGCCTTGGTCTTCTATATGGTCTTCCTACAGCCGAGTGTGTGAAAGTGACAAGGCATGCTTAATACTATTAACATTGCAAGGCACTTTGAGGAATAACAGCATCAATTTGCACAAATGCTTGTACGTCAACTAACCAAAGCCTACCATGATGTCAGCAGATATACCAAATTCTCACTCATTCTATAGGTGTAATGAAATGTTTTGAGATCTGACTCTTCCTATGGATTCAGATCTGCTATAGACCTGCTAGTTATTATGGTATTTTGATATGCTTGTACATCAACTAACCAAAGCCTACCATGATGTCAGCAGATATACCAAATTCTCACTCATTCTATAGGTGTAATGAAATGTTTTGAGATCTGACTCTTCCTATGGATTCAGATCTGCTATAGACCTGCTAGTTATTATGGTATTTTGATTAAGAACTCAGTTGTAGAAATGTATCATTATGGGCCATTTTTATGTCAATATGGCCCATCTTTGCCCATCTTTGTGAACTCTTCTAGTCTAGCGCCCTTTTCTACAGGGCGGTGTGACTTTCTTCCCAGCTTACTAGAATATCGGGTGTAAGGGTATAACGGATTTTCCAGCCCTGCCATAAGTAATGAACTGGGATCTTTTCTACTTCCCAAGGCATAATGTGATGAATTGACATTTCTTGACCTTGCTATTGGGCAACAATATTGAATTTGAATGGGCAATTCTTGAAGTTTTCATAACCAGTAACCAGGAAACATGTATAGGGCGGGCCGGCCACTAATAGTACTTTTGTTTAAATTTTGTCAAATCATTTTTTCAAAAGCGTTAAATATCTAAAAGGGTTGTTTATACATACACATCTAGAGTTGGACGGTTTTTTCTTACAACGGCCCTCTTCTTCCTCAGGGTTCTATTTTGTGACCAGAGGAATTCTACAAGGGTATTTTTTTTTCATTTATTTCCTAGGTAATTTCTTTGATAGTTAGGAAATGCAAGGAGAAATCAAAGTTGTGTAATTTCTTTGTTAGTTTAGGAAATGCAGGAAATGCAAAGAGAGATCAATTATATTGTCAATCTATGGAATTTGTATATAAAAGTATGATCATGGTCATGAAAGAGACATGGTAGATCCATTTTAAATAAAAGGATAAAAGGATCAGAGCGTTGCTCTATTTCATAGGAGTTTTTATTATATTGTCAATTTATGGAATTTGTATATACAAGTATGATCATGGTCATGAAAGAGACATAGTAATGCAAAGTTGTGTAATTTTTTAGGTAATGCAAAGTTTTGTAATTTCTTTGGTATTTTAGGAAATGTAAAGAGAGATCAACTATATTGTCAATCTATGGAATTTGTATATACAAGTATGATTATGACCATGAAAGAGACAAGGTAGGTCCATGTTAAATAAATAGTTCATAGCCCACAATGAGAGGTTGTAGGTAGGTCTCTTATCTATTTGGAACATAGAGCAATTCAGTTGCAAATATTATGTTTGTTTTGGTAGCGCTATTCCAGACTGTAAGTACCACAAACTTGCCAGTATGTAGAAAAGTACAAACATTTGCAAAATTCCACTCAAAAACTAAGCAAGGAAAGGTCTAACAAAGCTTAAGGAATACCGAAAAAATGGCCTTGGATACCCCAAAGCATATAGGATTGTCTCGAGCGAAGTCTCCAGTTCTGTTGTTAGGGAAAATGTTCTCTAGCATGGGTGAGACTACCAACGCACTGGGGTAAAAGATAGACATACAAGGTTCTGCAAATATAATAATTAAGCAAATAGATTAGGGTTAGGAGGATATGTACCTTATTCATAAGGTAAGGTTTATCCAAGTCTCTCTTCTTTCTCTCCAATGCAACAACCTGCAAAACAACTTCAACATCAAACCTTCCTCAAACCAATTTGACTACAAATAAAAGATTGATATTCATTAGAGAATCAAACATCAAATTGTAATCAGATCTGAAACATACATGAACAAATCATATTGGGGAATGAAGAATGTCCAATCTTTATTAATGAATGAATCAAGTACATAAAATTACCTTCCTTCAAGCATGGCACTTGTGAAACCAAGATTCAAGGTCTTCTGCTCCTTCTTGAAGGATCCCAACCTCTTATCAGATGTGCTAGGGTTTATAAGAACATAGGGCACAAGTGGGGGATGTGAATCCAAATTCCTCCAGCATAAAACTATAATGGGATTGATCCCCTTTTCATGTTCCCTCTTCCTTTCTTATATAACAAGTGAAGAAGATATGCTCGAATATGAAGTAGTTACAACCGAAGAGGAGGTTCCAAAACCACCCAAACCAACCATTTTTCACGATTATATATATATATAGTGATTTTGATGTACTCGTGACTATATATATATATAGTGATTATATATATATATATATATATATATATAGTGATTTTGATGTACTTGTGACTTTGCAATGGGAAAACAAGCTGGTACCCATGAATTTTAACATGTACCCACGACTTTTAACATGTACAACATGCATTTTGTTTGGAAACCCGCAGCTCTACCATGTACAACCTGTGTATTTGTGGAAAATGGTTGAAAACAACCTTTTCTGGGGGTTTTTAGGAGAAGTTTTGATCTCAAAAAATGTTCCTAAGGTTCCTACCTATCAAATGGGCCATGAATTAGGTAATTCCATCCATCTAAAATCCCAAATATGGCTCTTACATCCACAAATGTCCTTTTGTGTGACTCACAATAATTTTATGAAGTGTCGTCATGCAACCAAAAGATGTAAGTGTTGTCACAGAAGAAGAAGTGCCAGTTTTGGCTATAACAGATGCCCCATAATGTATGAGGTCAGAGGGGAAGACGATGGCTGAAATACATTATAAATTATAAAGAGTTGAGTCATGGAGTTTGAGAATCCGGAGAAACCAAGAATCATAGACTCAAATGAAGTACTTGAAAGAAAGGCAAATGTCAGTCAATCTCATCCCTGGGATAAATGTCCATGCTCAAAATAGCAAAACATGGCCTCCAAGAGGATATAATGATGATCTTATATATACATAATTATAACTGATATATATATCATGGCCACTGGAATACAAGAATGGATCCATGAGGACAGTATAAATATGAACATAGCCACATAAATACCAAGGTGGATCTATGTAAAAACTGGAGAACATAGACATAATGAACAAACTGGATCTATGTCTCATCAAGATCCAAAAATGGGTGTGGCTCAGTCTTGCGCAACTTGGGAAATAAAAAAATATGATGATGCTATTATAGGCCTAAGGTCTTCAATCCAAACCATCTTAATGTATGAATCCTAACCATGCGAATAAATGAGTTGATGTCGAACATGGAGGACATCGTTTGATTATAGGGAAATGATGTTAATCGTTAGCAAACGCAAGGGAATCCCATCGATAATGAAAATGGGTCCCAAGGTACCTAGTACATTCTAACAGGTTTGAATAGGTGTTCTTGAATTCAAACACCTGAATAATCCATTGAGTAAGGGACATTAATGCATTTTCATAACTCAATGACGAGGGAAATTGCCACTGATGACTGCAATTCCCAAGGTACTATCGAAAACTACAGAATTCATTCCCAGAGTAATATGAGTTGAAGTCGATGGGAAGAAGTCCGTTGGAACGGACGCCTTAAAGCATCCTCCATCATCCAACACGAGGGACAATCAAAGGTTGATATGATTTGGAGTAGGACTGAGTACATGATGAAACATACGGACACGGAGGAATGGCCGACACAGGAGGTCAAGGAAACTGCAAAATGGCCAACACAGGTTGCATCCTTGAACAATGAGCATGCCACAAGAGTGACTTAGGCAGCTTTGAACACAAAGGGACCATGATATAAATCTACAATGTAGGAGACATTGACATATTCTCCATGTGATTGAAAGAGTAACCAATTGGAGTACACAAGTCTGGAATCAGGTTTATCCTAAGGCCAAAACTAGAACCATCCGTGAGATGTAAAACAGTCGGTGGCGAGTGATGGTTAAGACACCCCTAAGCGGAAAGGTTGCCAGTTCGAAACTCTTCGGTTACTAAAATCCAAGCATGCTAAGGGTTGGTGCGGTCGAGGCCGGGTGTGATCCCCAGTTGATTTTGATGGCTTAGATGCCCCTGGTTCGTGGTCTCTCAGCGAATGGTGAGTCCTGGTAGTCAGGGGATACTACCACTTACCAACAAAAAAAAAAGGCCAAAACTATAACCCAACTTGTTTGATAGACTCAAAATAGGTGCTTTGTTCAAGGACATAGTTGACTTGATGCCATTATATTGAAAGACATTTAACACTCTTCCCTTCCTTTTATCTTTTTAGATACCTTTTTCATTTTCTAACAAGCTTGACAAAGAACTAAAGCATGCTTGATAAGGGTCCAACCATGTGTAATTTTATGAGTCCATGGAAGTGAAACTCAAGACTTTATTTTTAGTTTTACGAGTTTGAAGAAAAGATAGACTAATACTCGATAAGATATTGATCTGTGGATTTTAATATAGAGCTCAGATTTGTTTGTGCTCGCCGGTGTTTTCATATTTAAAGAGTGAAAAAATTAAACAAGAACTCTATACACCCTCTCGTGGATTTCACATCGAACCCAATTTGGTAGATGCTCACTCATGTTTTCATATTTCGAGAGTCTGAAAATCCTAAAGAAGACTTCAGAAGGTCCTTTTTCGTAAAGTTAGTCTCCTTACTCGAAAAATGGTAAAACAATGTGAGAGAGAACTCTTCTAGCCAAGTATGACTAGAGTTTTTCTTTTTCGTAAATAATCCCAAAAGGTCTGGAAAATGGGTAAACTTATACTTAAGTGCATGTCCATTCGATTTCTTTATCGAGTCTGAAGTGAACAACTATACTCGACGATCTTGTCAATTTTAAGGACTCTAACAAGAGCTTAGAGAAAACTCCATAAAAATATTTTTCGTAAAAGTTTAATGAGCTCGAAAAAGTAAACTCATGACCTCCTTACCGTTTTTAACGAGCTCAAAGGAGAGATGGAAGAATGCTCGTAGCCTCCTTACTTTTTTTAACGAGCTCGAAGGAAAGGTGGAAGAATGTTCGTAATGGGAGGAAATGAGTGTCAGGGGTGTTACCGCACATATTTTCCAAGGGGAAAATGGGGGTAGAAAGTGAATAGTTTTGGCTAATGGAGCCTAGGGCTTTGTAAAGGATAAGCGATCCCTGAAGGGGCTTATGCCACATGACCATTGACTGGAGCTAGGCGGGGCAGCCAAAACCTACCAAAAGGGCTTGGAAAAGCCTTGAAGTAGGAAATCAACGGAGGAGATCAAGACAGGAGCGAGATCGACAACGGAGATGAGCTTCCAACCACGAAGTAGCGCAGGGATTAATGAGCGGGATCCTAGTGGAAGGGTTAAATGGCAGGCATGTCCCTAGAGGTCCAATCGTTGATCGCCAGATCAATGGTCTTGCATGCGTTCCGCAATACCAAGCAGCACAGAGGAGCGATGGGAAAGAGCGGTCGCGAAATTGGAAACCATCCGCCACGCATCGCTTTCCAATAGTTTCGCAAGGTAGCTAAGTAGTGTGGGGAAATCGCTCAGGAGCCCACGAAACCACCTTTGGAGGGACCCTCCCCAGCTCGCCGCAATCAAGATCTATGGCCAGGATGGAAGTAGGGCTGCAGATCCTACGGTTGGGGAGACAAGTTAAAGGCAGTGTAGGAAGGAAAGGATCCAGCGGTGGAGGAGCCCGGTGAAAGAAATCAATGGTGACGAAGGGCCCCTCTAGGAAAGAAGCACTGTCGATAAGAGGAGCCAGGTGGAAAGGCCAGGTGGGGGCCATGATTAAAAGGTCCGTAGATCCCACCGTCGCTCAACTGGCAGGGGAAGATCGACGGTGTAAGTAGTTACGCAGAATGGAGGTGCGCAACAAGTTAAAGAGTAGGGTGGTCGCGGAAACCGAAATCGCTGGACACGCGGCAGTCCCTCAACGTTCCGTAGCCCAGAAGGGCAGTAAAGGAAAACAACTAGAGGGTCACGTGGAACTGCCTGCTGCAGGTACGACTGTTGGATCGACGACAATGGTTGATCACAGAATAGGTCCGACGGCAGAGGACGATCACACGAGGGAGGCTGTAAAATGGACCACCTATTCAACGGCCCAGATCGTAGCACGAGGGATCGACGGATGAGGTAAAGGACTGACGAGATAAGAGCAAGGGAGTTAGCTTGGGTCGGGTTATAAAAGGAGAAAGTCACGTGGAGAGTTGACATTTGTATTCTCTGTAACAGCGTTAGGAGGCTCAGGGCAGGTATGCAGCAACAAAAGTGACATAAAATCTAGGGTTTGGAGCTGTCAACAACAGAGGTTTACAAGTTGGTTTTTGGGGAAGAACTAGCAAGAGTTCTGCCTAAGATGAGGACTTTCATGCAGCTGAAACAAGGTTTAGCAGTCGGGGACTGGTTTTTGTACAAGCGACACACCGTACTCAGAGTATACGAGTTCGTGAAGGAGCCTCACATGCGACCGACTTTCCTAACCCCAAGGATCTTTTCCCTAGAATTTCTTAGGCATAAGTTGTTTCGTCTTGAGTGACCGGGAGGATTAGATCCCTAAAGTTAGCAAATGATGGCCTCAATTTTCAGATCATGGAGACCCAAGGGATGCCAGACGAGAGCTCTAAATGTGTAGTTATAGTTGGAGGATGGAATAATCCAAGGCCTTAAGTTTTAAATGTTGCAGAAACGGTTAAAAATGCAAAAAAATTGCCCCTAGTTAAATGATGGCACGAGTGAAGGGATGGATCTAGGGCGATGATGATCAGCGGTTGAGAAGCAGCTGCGCGAAAGAAGTAGGGTATGTTTTAAGAAAAGACAGAGTGTTTATCCCGCGAGCAAATTGGAAAGTTGATCGATGGGTAGAAGGACAGATCTACGAATGACATTAACTTCATCGATTTGACATGTGCAAAGAATTGACAATTCCAAATTTGCAAACTTTTGGTAGGGACCGCAAGTTTAGACGGTGTAGATTGAGCAGAGTTAAGATCTACTGTCGAAGATTTGTTCGCAAATGGAAGCTGCACGGAGCATCGACGTGGTCCAAGATTTGCGAAGTGCGGTAGGGGGCGCATCTTTGAACGGTATGGATGCGAACAAGATCAAGATCGACGGTGTTGGGTTTCTCCTGGGGATGGACGGTTGAAAAGCACCCCTGCTGCGAACAAATGATAGCCTGAGGGAAAGAAGCCACGTCAAAGCCGTCATATGCTTTTTCACTTAATATGAAATTCTGGTTAAATTTGTTTAACGCCAACCCAGATCTCAGTCATCATTCTCGCTTGTTTGGAGAGTCTAGTCGGATGATCATGCTAAAATGATTACTCCTGGTTACCATCATTATCAAAGTCGTTATAAATGGGCTCCCAAAGTTTACTGTTTGCATCAGTGTCCGAAAAAGGTGGTAGGCTCAACAGCCCAGATATCTTTCATTTGAGATCCGATCATGGAAAAGGATCAAGGGGCCAAAGTGAATTTTGTACCGGAGTAGGTGTGGTCCGATGCAGAGGATAATCACATCCCCTCATCCCCTGTAAAATTCAACCACATAGAGGAGAGTACTTCCAACGAACCCGAGGAGAGCAGAGGTAGATAGGTGTGCAAGAAAACTCGGCAAAGGAAAAAGAGAGGGGCCCGAAAGGTTGAGCAATGCACCCACCAAACGATGGAGATTCTCAAGGATTTCGTTATTCCCACTGAGGAAGTGACACCACCTCCATCCACAGAAAAAGGACAAGTGGCCGATTCCCTGAAGGTGAAAGATTTCTTCAACCCACAAGGCCAAGTAATAGCTTAAACGTAGAATTGCGATCTGTTTTATGATATTTTGCATCCCGTCGTGTTAGTTTGTTTCAGGTTCTTTTTGAATTTGTAATATTCTTATACTTTGGGACCACTTAAGATCTGCGAGCTGCTTAGGAGCTTTTGTTGTCAGCAATTGTACAATGACACATATAAAATTAGGCAGGCCTGTTTGTTAGTACTCGTTTAGGTTCTCAGAGACAATGAACCTGTTTGTATAGGTGTCACAATTTTTGGAACAACTTTCTATTAGGGTAACTCAAGCCTAAGGGCTGAAAAATACCTGTATATACTCATAGGTAATAAAGGAAAAGGGGGTTGGAAACCCGTAATAGTAAAAGACATTCTAGTACTGAGAGTTTTTTGGGTTTTTTGTAAAGTTTTTCCCTACGGAAATAAAGCTCATTTTGAAGGATGAAGATTCATGTGTTGTGTTGCAGTCTGTAATTTTCTTTTCTCTGTAAATCATTTTTCCTGTGAATATCTTCCATGTTGTCTTTCTTCTTATGCTTATGGTGAACGTGTTAATTTTAATACAGAATTCATGCAAATCATGCTCTGTCTTAATCGCACCCAAGTGTTCCACATTTTCTTCTAAAGTCAATGTTAAATTCATCTATGATGATGCCTAATGTTGATTGGTTTGTTTAAACTTTCTTTATGATATCGTCTGCTAAAAGAACTTGACTATGAGATGGTAACTTCCTTGCCTTCATCAAGATTAATGTTGTTGATTTTCTGTTGGTCTTTAGAAATCTTAGACATGACTCCATGCCCAATGTGATTTATGTGTTTTCAGCCAAACTATAAAATGGAGATATCTGTTTCTTGAAAAGTGTTGTTGGCCTTTGTATTCATCTTTTGAGAGAGCCCTCTCTGGTAGGAAAGAAACCAACTCTCCTCCTAAAGCTTGGTTTGAAATAGTTACCCTAGGGTTGTTCTTCCGCAACCGAAGGGTAAATCCTGAGTGATAACAAGGGGGATGTGAGGCTAGTTCCAAGCAAATGGAACAAAGCTATGCATAATGCAAGGAACATAAGCGAGATAAGGACATTCAGGGTGTGTCTCCTCCAGGTAAAGGATGTGAAATCACAAAGGCAAAGTGATACATAGCTTAACAAAAATGAGACCAAATATGGAGGCTTATATAACGAGCTTAAAGCGTAGAAGCCGACATCAGGTTCATTGACGCAAGTGAGATCAAAATAAAATGCACATGCAACTTAAACACAAAAATGGGAGCCTTGTAAGGAATGGCTAGAAATATAAGAGGAAGAAACATATGAGGCTTCTTCTCAAAGTCATGTAAATCTAGAAAGGCTCCCAAACCTATGATAAAAACTTAGCATGGGCACCAAAATAGCATGAGGGTGCTGACTAGGGTGACCCATGTTAGGTAGGCTCTGCTGTTGGACTGTTGCACAATGCATATAGAGATGGTTAACACACCAATATCCAATAGGTTAGACCCTATGGCGAATTTAGATGGCAAAAGGTTCAAATGCATCATAACAACGGGGAAGCCTAAACCTATTTGCAAGGTTCCGAATATACCTGACATGATCGAGCAAAGTGTCGAAAAGGACCAGTAAGAAAGTATAAGTCTAGCTAAGAATCTTGTCTCCAAGAAACATTAGTACCAAGATCATATCTAAAAAATATGTAAAGAAAGATCCGATACAAGTCACAATGGTAGAAATACTTTCAACTTCACTATCATCAACGACAGGCATATTGCAGGTAGAGTTAACCAATGGAGACTCTCTAGTGCCAAATCCTGAGTACTTACAATCAAAGAGATCAAATTTAGGATGAAGATCAGAGTTGAAGGACATGAAGGAATCTGCAGGAAAAAATTCATCATCACATGAGCTGAAAATTCTAGAAGCAGAATCAAACTCAGTAGGAACACCGATTTGTGAGTCTATGGGAGAGTCCAAAGACTCAACAGTAGGATCAGACTCCAAATCCAAATCGAGGATGGAAATAACTGCAACTGGAACAATTTACAAACGATTGGAAGACTGCATTATAGATTCTAGGAAAACTTCATCAGAAGGAAGTATATCATCCTAGATATAACACATATCTAAACATTCAGATGGAGGTATCACCTAGTCAACTGCCGGGACCCAGTCCCGAGAAGATAAGCATGAATTCAGAGGCTTCTTCTCATTAGAAATTGGGCTCAAGGAACAATATGCCACATAATTCTCTTATGACATGGTAGTGCCTATTGATGAGGGATATACTTGGTCTACAGTTGGGTAATAAGAGGGATCAACAAATGCAAGTTGATCTATAGTGACAATGCTTTCATTGTGAGGAAAATGCATCATATGAAAGAGCGTAGACACCACAACATGCATAGCATATACGTAATCACGCCCAAGGATCATATCAAAGTCCACAGGGACCTTTAAAACCATAAAATCAACTAACTATTTTTCCACCCAAAGTAACAGGTACCTGAGGGAGGAATCTCACTGTTTCACTCAATGACCAATTAACAGTTGGAACAAGGTTAGGGAAACCTAAATCTCTCCAAGAATAAGGGGATAAGACACTAATAGAGGATCCTTAATCTACAATACATTGATGAACCGTATGGTTTCCGATATCAACCCTTATCTGGAAGGGTGTAGACGAAGGAAGACGAGGCCCGACTAGACTATTTCAATCAAAGGAAATGATCCTAGAGCTTGGTAGGGATTCACTCAAAACAGATGAAGTGCCCCTTTTTTCAGAAGCATCTGAACTAGTAATGCATAATACTTCAGGGGTAGGTGCATCAGTTTATGAAGGATTGATGGGATCGGTCGAAGATTGCATCGATTCGATCACTTCACTCTCCGAAGGAAGAGTGGTGTTGAACAGACACTATTTTGGTTCAACCACTTTATCAACCAAATGTTGAACAGGCTGTTGGGAATCTATAGACAACTCAGGAGCAGAGGATCCTTCAGACATGGACCACACACTCTGCACGTCTGGAATAGCAGGGCATAGGTGAGTAAGGTGATCTCCCTTACAAATTTTACAAGGGAACTTTGTCTTGCATCCTATAAGCTTAGACTCCTTTACAACATTAGTACTCTCATCATGACTAGAATTGGCTGACAGCTTTCCCCCAGCATGAATTGTAGTGGATGGTTGCTTAGAAGCAAAAATATTTTTGAACTATGGACCACTCTTTTTGCACTTCTGGAAGTACAGGGCACAAATAGGTCAGGTGGTCTCCCTCACAAAAATTACAAGGGAACTTAAGCTTTTGTTTATTAGGTTTGTCGACAATGTCAACTTTCTCCGCATGATCTGCAATGGGTGATTTAGTGTCTCCATTATGGCTCATAGTAACTGGTGACTTGTCATTAACATTACCAACAGTGGTTGAAGACATACTTTCAGTATGATTCGCAGTGACTAAAAGTTTGCTCTCAACATGACCCTACAGAGGCCGGGTAGGTTCCCCCAACATGACCTCCATAGGTTGGTTAGGTGCCCATAGCATGACCTCCAGAGTCTGGGTGGCTTCCCCCTTGCTTTGGCATCTTCTCTTTATTCTTCCTTCGTTTATTCCTTTTAGACTGCTGGTTACTAGTATTATTACTTTCACCAAATGAGGTAGAAGGAGGAGGAGAAGATGCTACTGGCAAAGAAGGCACAGGGTTCTGATGCTCTTGATTTGAGGTGCTGACTAGAGAAGTATCAGGAGCATGCAAGGCATTCAGAGTGTAAAGCAACCAAACCAATAGCCCTATTGTGAATCCTGAAAGAAGGTAGCCATTAAGGGAGTACCAACGTTTCCAATGAACAAAAAAGCACAAGGAGCCCCTTGAATAGGGGTCCCTTGATTGGTCGTCACCAGAATGCTAGCCATAGTTTCTGAATCAACGAGAAAGAAATATCTAAGGCCAACTAAGAACAAGTAGCACAGAGAGCACACCACTAGAAATGTCCTAGGTAATCCAAACCAGGAAAACATATGCCTACCAGAGGGAAGTCTGGGATGATTAGGGCCCAGAAAAAACTAGCGAAGGATGAAGAACAGATACCTGGGATCCATAATACATATTCTTTGGGTGCAAGCGTTTGAATCACCAACCGCCCTCCCAAATACCTGTAAGGGATTTCCTCTCACGTCTGTCCTAGGTACAGTGGAAATAACCCTCCACCGTCACCTACGTATGAATTCTAGAGTCTGGATACTAAGGCTACCAAATTTGTAGAGAGGGTCCAGGGGGATAGTCGCAGGTCAAATCAATGTGCATGGGCAGGGTAACAAATCCTGAAACTCAAAAGCACCAAAAAATTACTAATAAGTCCTCGTACGTGCACCGATCCTGGTAGATGCTCAATTGAATATCAGAGGGGTATCTCCTCTACTCAATCTCACACGACCTCGCATTGGACTCCGTTGTGAGTGGAGCTTCCTGGTTGAACTTCTACAAGGATGGATTTTATCCCTAAAAGAATGACACCTATGTTTTGACAAGTTTGAGTGATCGTGGAAGAGTTAACTCACAACTCCTTACATCCACAATCGTATTTAATCTATTAGGTGTGTTTCTAAACTAGAAGAAAACCTAAGATCCTATCCAAGTTACTGATTGCTTGCTTTAAAAATGTACTTCAAATACTTTTAGAAGAAGTAAAACAAGTGCAACTAATGAAATAAATTCTTGAACTGAAACATGAAGCACTCAATCACCACAAATATGCAATCACCCACTCTCCATTTATTTTCAATCCAAGTCCTAAAGATATAATCTGGAATGCATATGCAAAATTTTTGTATCTAATGCAATTTTTAGTCTTTTCGAATGCAAAAGGTTAAAATATAAAGTCTTATGTGCAAAATCAAACTTAAAACCTAAGCAACTACTCAAACAACTAGCTATGCAAAAGAAAATTTCTTGTTTTTTGATGCAAAGCACTCCAAAATCCTTTAATTCACTTGCAGAGTATTCTACTAACACTAACTTATAAAATGAACCAAATTTTTTATGCTTTTTCAAGGTGAGAACAAAAATGAAATTCAAAGTAACACACTACCAAAACAAATGCAAAAACTTTCAAATCTCCTTATTAAACAATGAAAGCAACCATAAACCCTCATATTCTTATCATGTAAGCATGCCAAAATTGGGAAACGCATACACCAAGGAATTTTAGACCCAATAAAATCAAATGAACTACTAATAAATATGGTTTGGTAAATCTAGGTCTGCACACAAACAATGCAATCAAGGTCCTAAACCACAGAAAAGACACTTGAACTTTCATTACAAAAAAGAGATCAAAAGCATAAGGAAGGACAAGAAACCAATCTACAAAGAAATTTTCACTCAAATAGATATAAATAGGGTCAAATAGACTCAATAGGTTCCAAATCCAGTCAAATTGGAGCAAGTAGGTTCAATTAGACTCAAATTAGGGTCAAAAAACCAAACTAGTTCACAAACCCCCAACTTGGGTCAACAAGCCCAATTTTTTTCCAAACAAGCCCAAATTGCTTCAAAAATATCCCAAACATCAAAATAAGATCAATCAAGAGACAAGACACCACTTTTAAGGGGTCCTACACGGACCTAAGATCAACAGGGACTCCAAAAATTTGCAATTAAAACCCCCCAAAAAGCTCTAAAATTGAAAACTCATGTACAGGAGGTACCCGCGAGTGTAAAAGGGTACAAGCGCAAGCGAACCATGGGTGGAAAAGGATTACACCTACGAATTCGTCTCAGAACCGCGAGTGTAAGTACGACAAACTCGCGAGTATGCAGAAAAGTCCAAAAAATTGCAAAATTCCACTCAAAAACTGAGCAAGGAAGGGTCTAACAAAGCTTAATGACTGGTCCTAACATGAAATTAAACTCGGACCTTCAAATATTTTGGAAAAATGGCCATGGATACCCCAAATCAGATAGGCTTGTCCCCAGCGGAGTCGCTAGTTTTGTTGTTAGGGAAAATGTCCTATAATAGGGGTGAGACTACCAACGTACTGGGGTAAAATATAGATATACAAGGTTCTGCAAGTATTATTATTAAACAAATAGATTAGGGTTAGGAGGATATGTGCCTTATTTAAAAGGTTGATCCAAGCCTCTCTTCTTTCTCTCCAATGCAACAACCTGCAAAACAACTTCAAACCTTCCTTAAACCAATTTGACTACAAATAAAAGATTGATATTCGTAAGAGAATCAAACATCAAATTGTAATCAGATCTGAAACATACATGAACAAATCATAGTTGGGAAAGGAAGAATGTCCAATATTTATTAATGAATGAAGCAAGTACATCAAATTACCTTCCTTCAAGCATGGCACTTCGTGAAACCAAGATTCAAGGTCTTCTGCTCCTCTTCTCCTAGGATCTCAACCTCTGATCATATGTGCTAGGGTTTATAAGAAATTAGGGCACAAGTGAGGGGGGTGTGAATCCAAATTTCTCCAGCATAACACTATAATGGGATTTATCCCCTTTTCATGCTCCTCCCTTTTCCTCTATTATATAGCAAGTGAAGAAGATGGTCGAATAGGAAGTAGTTACAACCGAAGAGAAGGTTCCAAAACCACCCAAACCAACCATTTTTCACAATTATATATATATATTTAGTGTTTCTGAGGTATCGATGACTTTGAAATGGGACAAAAAACAGGTACCCATGACTTTTAACATGTACAACATGCATTTTTTTTGGGAAACCCGCGGCTTTACCATGTGCAACCTGTGTTTTTGTGGAAAAATGGTCAAAAACAACCTTTTCTGGGGGTTTTCAGGAGAAGTTTTGGTTTCCAAAATGTTCCTAAGGTTCCTACCTATCAAATGGGCCATGAATTAGGTAATTCCATCAATCTAAAGTCCCAAATATTTCTCTTCTATCCAAAAATTTCCTTTTGTGTGACTCACAATAATCTCATGAAGTGTCGTCATGCTGCCAAAAGATGTAAGTGTTTCACCGACAGAGAAGTGCCAATTTTGGCTATAACACTTGCCCTGGGGGATTTACAACCAGGAAACAATATCGGTTGTCTGAAAAAAGGTACTCAAAGGTTCATGATTTGGACCACAATGATCCATTCACCCCAGTAGCAAGAAGGGTTCCTGAAACACTTGTTTTGGCAAATACAAATTCTACACAGTGGGAGGCACATTAGAGGAGCAGATTCATATCTAGTAGTTGCATTGCTATCCTACAGAGGAGCATCTTGCCAATATTTTTGCAATGGATTTCACTGAGGAAATTTTTTTCCTTCTCCACTTAGCATGAAGCTTCTTTGAGTTCCCTATTGCTGTTCTTTTTGAGGGGGAGTATTTTTCCCATGAGGTTTTTCCCCATTTACTTGGTTCATGGACACTTCTTTATTTTTTATCATTTATTTGATTGTATGGGTGACCTTTGGTATTAGTAACCAGGGCCCATGATTCAAAGTATGGATTAAGGGGGGGTGTTAGGATATTTCAATACTCCATCCTTGTCCTACCTAGCATTATTTATTTTTCCTAGTTGTTGATGACGTCATTTGTCCCCTAGTGGTGTCCAGATGCCATCTAAGATCCATCTACCACCTTTTGAGCCCTGAATTCATCATTTTAGGACCACTTGAGTCATTTCCCTATTTTATAGGAACCTACTGAGTGTTCCATTACAGTCCACCTGAGTTATCTGACTCTTGTGGGGGGTTAGAGCTCTAGATGCTACTGATTGTGGCCTCATGCACCCTTTTCTAACTGGCATGCATGACAGACTCACTATTGAGCCCTCCTTAGTTAGTTAACTGATTGTGACTTCCATTAGCTGAGTTTAGGTTCAGTTTAGTTGACTTTGAGTCTGTCGAAGCACTCCAGTGGTGATAATCTCTATGCTAAACTAACCGAGGTTCGAATTCACCTACATGATTCAAATTCTCTCAATTGTAACATCATTGTTTATTATACTGATAATTGGAACATGTGACATTATTCTGCTCTTATCTGAGTTCTGTTGCATTATTATTCTTCTACTCTTTTTTACTGTAGTTTTCACTTTTCTTCAATTTTTTTGCTCATTCTTTCTTTTGAGGTATCCTCAACTCTTTAGATCTGTCGTGACTTATAATTTCACAAGTAAACTGAAAATTAAATGATTTGATTGATTCCCTAGATTGATAGATCAGATTATTATAATCTTTTAGCCAATTGGATGGAGTTTGGAGTTTCTTGTAGGTAGAATGAAACCAATAACAAAGTTCATCCCAAGTGGTAAATGATCTGCGTGGCAAATTGAAGAAATCATATGTTTCTTTTCCCTCCAAGGAATTCACAAACAGTCTCATGAAAGTGTCATTATTATTAGCTCCTGTGTTATTACACGCATTTGGAAAAGCATTGAGATGCTCTTCAACAGTGCAAGTCCCATTTCCCAAAAAAATAGGTAAGTGGTCCTTAAACTTTATAAAACGTTCCCTAGAAGGAGTTAAATATAGAGGGGAAGGAACATGTCAGGGGATTTTATTGATATCTTCTTCAAATTGAAACATGACAAATTTTTTGATCACTTTATTAGGATCATTTGTTGGGACATATGGAACAAACCCTCTGTACATGCTACCCAATGTTTGGGTAGATGAAGCTGGAACAATCATGTTTCTATTGATTGATGGAGGAGTGAATGGAATATAAGTTCTTAAAGATGAAAGATCAGAATCAGAATGTGACCGATGTATCTGTTCTCATATTTGTTGAAGTGTTCCTCTTCTCCTTCTAATTTCAGTCAATTGCAATTATGGAGATTATCCTCTAATTCTACGTGATGGATGAGTATCTGGGAACATAAAATCAATGTCGAGGTTCAAGGTTCCTATCGAGTCTAGGAGGTAAGTGTTGTTCCTCTCTATCAATCTCTTGCCTTATGAATTCCCAGGAATTCTCAAGTTGTTGAATAGTTTGAGCGGTATCTAAAATATGTTCAAAGAGGTAGGAAGTAAGGCTAGTTTAATCTTGGAATCCTAAAACAATGTTAGGTTGTTGTTTAGTACGCTGAGTCACGAATAATGAAATTAGGGAAAACTAATCAACCTGCTGCAATTGTGGAAGTAATTCATACTAAATACAAGCTAGCATTAATGAGAACAAGAATATCTATACCTAATCAGAGGAATCTTCAGTTGTTTCAACAGTAGTTATCAATAGCTCTTGTGCAATATTGCTTTTGATTGTTTCCGTGGGATGTTTTAAAAATTGTTCTGTCATAAAAAAAATGCAAACAGAAAAATACGAAAATCAACTAACATATATCACAATAACATAAACCCAAACAAAAAATTGAGGAATCACTCCCCAATATGATCGCCAAAAATATGTTGATGTTGGAAATGAGTTATTCCAAATCAAATATTTGGAACCTCCAAGCTGGCAAAGCGAGGACAAGATGAGATTGAACACCATGATTTTATAGCTGACAAACTAAAAGTAAAATACTAACTTCACCATCATGCAGTATCCGGGAAGTTAATGATAGGATTTTTTTATATTTTCTTTTAAAACAAATGAAACAAAATAAGAAAAAGAAAATAATTTAAAAGCAATGATTTTATACTTTATTCTCTGCAAATCTAATAACAAAAATATTTACAAATTATATAATATTTACAACTCATCCATATAAGTTATCAAAAAAATGAAAAATGTACAGAAGAAAAAGGCAAATATGGCATCCAATGTCTTTTTATTGATTTGCTTTAACATTACACTGAATGATGCAAGCGGGAATGACAAAATCCAATCCAACCTGCTTACCCTAGGAAATCTCGTGATTCTCTGAAATCAAACCACTAACCTTAGCTAAAAACCAACTACGTTCTTCTCAGTGATGGGTCTTACCTTCAAAATCGGCCTCCTGTAATGGTTTGCTTGTCAGAAAGTTGCGGAACGCTTGCTTTCTACAATTGAGGCGTCCTTCCGCAACTATATTTCCGCAATGCACCCTTCCGCACAAGCCTTTCCTCAATAGCCTCTCCGCAATTCTCACTCTCACAATGTGGACACTTCCTTTCCGCAATTTACGGATTGCGGATTGTGGGAACGCTCTCAACAATCTCTCAAAAATACTTCCGCAACAACTCTCCCGCAACGTGACTTCTGCAACTCTTGCCATTAACTCCCGAGCTCCTTGCTTCTACGGAACATTGTATCAACCATCGATACCTTGCAGATTTGATCTTGTCCATTGATCTATGATCAATGCGGAGTACTTCGCATCAGCTTGCGGGAATGTTAACTTCCGTGCACATTCACTTTGCGGATCCCATCCCCATTGCGATCTTCTTTTTGGATTTGATCTGATTCGTCCAACCTCTGCTAATTGAATCGACTTCAACTCTATGATTTTTGTTCGTTGATTTCTCTCTGAATCGATCAATCCATTTCGTCCTTCGTCCAGATCTAATGTAAGACTAAATACAACAAGAAATGACCTATGTTACTTAATGATAGTTGGTTTGCGAATGACTTGGGTGTTCTTAACTATACATGAGAGTTCACACAAGCAGAAAAATGGAGATTCATTCAACCAGGTTAACTCTTTCACACAACTCTACCTGATAGAATCTCAGCTTATCTCTCATTCACATGTATGGTAACACTATTGAACACACAAAACCTGCTAATTTCATTAACTGTTAGCAAAAACATCCATCCAATCGTGTTTTCCTCTGGTATTCAAGAAAATATGCCACCAACTCTTCCTCACGCAAGGCTCTCCCTTTTTTTTTCTCCTCGAGTCCCTCGTCTTCTCCCCTTTTCACCCATTCGAAATCCCCCAAAAACGAATGGTTGAACAACAAAAAAAACTAACAAACTCTCCTCCATCACTGAAGGAGTCACTATCGGTCATCAACAAATTGCCTATCTAGCTTGATCTCCACGTAGGGAGTATCAACTCACCACTATGTCTTATTTTCTCAAAAAACTGACAACACACTAGTTGGTTACATACTTTGCAAATGTTAAAATACTTAGTAAAAAAACTATCTTCCCTGCTTTAGGGAAACTTGTCCCCTCGCTAGCCACAACATGTGAACACTCAATCACATTGCTGGCTTAGCATTGATGCTCTTGCATCAGGCACCCAAGGTTAAAAATTATGAACCCCTGTTCAGTAAATCAGCTATTGAGAAACCCTCTGTCTCCAATTATTTAGCATTCATCCATGTAGAATCTTCTACAGGATATCCTTTCCATTTGATCAAGTATTCCAAGTAGTCTCTTTGTCTGTTACTCTTTTCCGTTCTAGTATCCAAGATAGACTCAACTTCTGATGGCTGGGCTATAGGCATCTGCTTCAGTCATTGAAGATCTTCCATAGGATCCCTATCTTCTATCATTTGTCCCGTATCATTGGCCACATATGTATACAGGTCCGCAACATTAAAAATAGGCGAGATATCAATCCCTATTGGCATTTGTCAAAAAATTTATGAGTATTCTGCAAGGTCCAATCTTTTTCATTTTCATCTTGTTATACTCTCCTTTTGGAAATCTCTCTTTTCTCATATGTGCTAAAACCAAATCTCCTACCTCATAGTTTTTCTCTCTTCTCCTGGAATCTTCTCTTGTTTTGTAACTATTGTTACTTTGCTGCAACCTTGCTTTAACTTGATCTTGTAGTTCACTAATCCTTATTGCAAACTCTTCTCCATCTGCACTTCTCTTTTCCAATTGACCCAAATCACGAAGTTCAGACACCCCTCTGGGATGCATACCATACAGAATTTGGAATGGACTCATTCCTATACTTCGGTTTGGTGAGTCATTATATGTAAACTCGGCTTGAGCTAGCAATTTGTCCCATTGTTTTGGATTTTCCACGATCAGACTTCTCAACATGTTACCTAGACTCCTATTTACCACCTCAGTCTGGACATCAGATTGTGGATGATATGCTGAACTGAAGTTCAATTTGGTACACAACCTCTTCCACAAGGTCCTCCAGAAATGACCTGTGAACTTCACATCTCTGTCAGATACAATGATCTTAGGTAAACCATGTAGCTTTACAACTTCATTGAAAAACAAGTTAGCAATGTGTGTGGCATCACTTGTCTTATAACATGGAACGAAATGTGCCATCTTAGTGAATCTATCCACAACTACAAAAATAGAATCATTTCCCTTCTAAGTTTTCGATAAACCCAAAATGAAATCCATACTCACAGAATCCCCAACGCCTAGTTGGAACAGGCAATGGTGTGTACAAGCCTGTGTTTTGGCTTCTTCCCTTGGTATGCTGGCATACCCTACATTTGCTCACAAAATTTTCAACCTCAGACCTCATCTTTGGCCAAAAATAGAAATGGATCAACTATCCAAAGGTTTTATGACTTCCAAAGTGACCTGCCATCCCTTTGTTTGACGGAAAATCCACTCGAGCGGACGCGAGCCAAATCTCCCTAGCTCAATGTGAGTCTAGAACAAATAGAACAGACTACAAATGGATTTCCTAGATCTACATAAGGATCAAGTGCTAGATGTATTACCTTTTACTTTGCAATCCTTTCTCCTAGATGTTGCTCCACGTCCAGCGGTCATTAGATCTTAGTTGCAAGACCTGTTAAGACACAAAGAACAACACAACATGAGTAAAGAGCATCTATACAATAAGAGATCTAAGTAATCAGTTAAGCAGGTAAACTACTCAATATCATCACACATTAACAATATTGGTGGAAAGCATTTGTATTACTGCAAATAGGGAAATACATAGTAGAGACATAGAACTACAACCAAGGCTTAACGTTGCAACCCTTCTCCATCCAAGCCATTTTCCATATCCTCCCAAGGAAGTATGAGTCTCCCAATAGATGAGTAGAAATATCTCAAGGATGATTTAACCAGCATGTAGACACTATAGACTTCCTCCCCTTGGAGAAGGGTAGAGCTTCACTTATATAGGAAGTGTGGATAGGGTATAGATAGGGTAGGTTGAGATATGGTAGGAGAGAGATAGGGAATCCTTCCAAGAGGTTAGGAACTGAAGGCCAGCTCCCCCAACAGGTCAGGGATAGGGATCCAAGTCAGCAACCTTTGAGAATGAGCTCGAAGAAGCTATTTTTTCCATTTAACTAACTTTGTCGCACCTTGTAATGGAGCAAGGTGCGACGTCGCAGGTTGCATGAGTGCAGCCTGCGATGACCTCTCAAAACCAAGCAGAAGCACAATGATGTCCCTTCCAGGTAAATGACTTAGCCAATGGAACATCAGGGATGTATACACTGAATCTAATGGTGGTAAGATTTTAGGTGTAACACCCTCCATTGTGTTTCTCCTATATCAAATTCTCTCTCATGGAACATTTGGGAATACAAAGTTTACTATTCTTAAAGAGTAAGCCATCTTGCAACATATACTCCATCCATGGCTTCCTATCCACCTCCACGGGATTACTACAAACTTTGTATGCATTCTGAAAATCAATGTCAGTCTCATACAAACCTCTTAAGTGTTCAAATCCCAAGGCTTGGATATGATTTTATTGCACAATCAATTGTCTCCTGCTTAAAGCATCAACTACTCGATTTGATTGCCCACTTATATGCTTCAACACAAAGGTAAAGCTTTGCAAGAACTTGACCCATTTGACATGATTCTGATTCAATTTAGGTTGTTGCATGATGTATTTCAATGCATGATTACTAGAAAACAAAACAAACTCCCTAGGCGTCAGATAATGCCTCCAATGCTTTAGTGCTTGGACCATATCATTAATTTCCTTGTCATAGGATGAGTATTTATGTTTTGAATCATTCAAATTCTCGCTGAAATATGTTACAGGTCTATCTTCATGACTGAGTACAGCCCCAATTTCTACTCCACTGGAATCACATTTCACTTGGAAAGGGTGTTTGAAATCTGGTAACTTCAATACTGGTTTCTCAGTGATCTTTCTCTTCAAAAACTGAAAGCTGCTTTGAGCCTCTGCTGTCCATTTAAATGGTTGTTTGTCCTTTCTAATTGTTTTAATGATTGATGAACAAATACCACTGAAATTCTTTATGAACTTTCTATAAAAACTTGCCAATCCATGGAAACTTCTTACCTAAAAAATGCTCTGAGGTGAAGGCCAATCCATAATTGCTTGCACTCTTTCCGGATCCATCTTCAAACTGTCTCTTGAGATAACAAAACCCAAATACAGTAGTTTTGATTTCATAAATGTACACTTCTTCAAATTTACTAACAAATTTTCCTTTTGTAACCTCTCCAAGACACATCTTAGATGCTCCAAGTGTTCTTTTTCTATTTGACTGAAAATCAAAATATCATTAAGGTAAACTATTACAAACTTACCTATGAAATCTCTCAAGACTTCATTCATTAATCTCATGAAAGTGCTTGGCGCATTGGATAGTCCGAATTGCATAGCCAACCACTCATACAACTCATCATTTGTCTTAAAGGTTGTCTTCCACTCATCTCCTTCTCGAATTCTTATTTGATGGTATCCACTCTTCATATCTAATTTTGAAAAACATGTTGCCCCACTCAGGCAATCCATCATGTCATCCATCCTGGGTAATGGAAACCTGTGCCTGATGGTAATCTCTTTGATGGCCTTGGATTCAGTGCACATCCTCCATTCACCATCCTTATTTGGGGTGAGTATTGCTGGTATTGCACATGGACTCAGAATTTTCTGAATCATCCCCTTGTCTAACAATCCTTGTACTTTCCTTCTGACTTCTTCATTCTCTTGAATTGTCAACTTGTATGATGCCTTGTTTGGTAAGCTTGCTCCCAGAATAAAATCAATATGGTGACTTATATCCCTCTTTGGTGGTAAATCATTGGGTAAATATTCTACCACAATGTCACTAAACTCACCTAGCATCTCCTGAATCTCCTCAGGTAGATCTGTAATATTGGTCTGCATTACTACCACTCTAGGCTTACATATCACATCATAATTAAGTTCTTCCTCATCAATTTGTTGCAAATACTCTTTCCCTGTCAACATTAGGACCTTAGATGCTTGCTTCACTATCGTACTCTCTTCTTGCAAAGGAAGAAGAATATGTTTTATCCCATGTTTCTCAAAACTATGACAATTTCTCCTACCATCATGTATCACCTTTTTTTCAAACTGCCATGGTCTTCCTAGAAGGATATGGAAAACATCCATGGTCATAACATCACATATAATTTTATCTTTATATGCACCTACTTGCAAATCAACTTCACATTGTTCACTTACTAGGATTTGATGTCCCTTATGCAGCCAAGATACCTTGTATGAAACAGGATGTTTGGTCTTCTTTAGACTCAAATTCTCCACCATCTCCGTGGAAACAATATTATTAGTGCTCCCACTATCAATCACCATCTTGCAACACTTCCCTTTGAGTTTACACATGGTCCTGAATAAATCCTTTCTTTGAGCGGGTTCCACCTTCTCCCTCTTGGGATTCAATAAGACTTTGTTCATCATCAAAGCCTCCCCCATCTCTGGCATATTTTCAGCCACTGGCATCTGCTCTTGCTGCTGCTCATTTTGAGCTACATAGGCTCCTCTCTGTCCTGTGTCTTCCTTCTCAGGACACTCAAAGGAACTATGTCCCAATTTGTTACATTTGTAACACTTGTAGACAATTTCCCTGCCTCTTCCTCTACCTCTACCTCCTTGATAAGGTATTCTCCCTCTTGGGTCACCTCCTCTACCTTGCCGCTCCTATTGGTTTGAGTTGTTGTATTATCCTTTCTGGGATGCAAACCTTCCTCTTCCAGTTGTTTGCCCCCTTCCTTTCACTACAACAAAATATCCCTTTAGGGGCGGTTTTGGCTTGCGGGGGTCTTGGTAAAACCCCCCTTAAAAGTTTTTCAGACCTTTGGAGGTGGTCTTTTAAAATTGCCCCTAAAAGTAATGGAAATTGGACTTTTGGGGGCGGTTTTTTTAAATTCGTCCCCAAAAGTCCTGAAATTTGACTTTTGGGGGGGCGTTTTGGAAAAGCCCCCTAAAAGCCCAATTCTCGTAACTTTTGGGAGCGGTTTGTCAAAACCCCCTAAAAGTCATGAGAATTGAACTTTTGGAGGCCCTTTTTTTGGAACCCCCCTTAAAAGTCATGAGAATTGAACTTTTGGAGGCAGTTGTTTGAAAACCCCCCTAAAATACCCATTCTCATAACTTTTTGGGGGCGGTTTGTCAAACCCCCCCTAAAAGTCATGAGAAATTAACTTTGGGAGACGGTTTGTTTGGAACCCCCCTTAAAAGTCACGAGAATTGAACTTTTGGAGGCGGTTGTTTCAAAACCCCCCCTAAGAGCCCAATTCTCATAACTTTTGGGGGCAGTTTGTCAAAACCCCCCCTAAAAGTCATGAGAATTGAACTTTGGGAGGCGGTTTGTTTGGAACCCCCCTTAAAAGTCACGAGAAATGAACTTTTGGAGGTCGTTATTGGAAAAGCCCCCCTAAAAGCCCAATTCTCATAATTTGTGGGGGAATTTTGTTAAAACCCCCACTAAAAGTCATGAGAATTGAACTTTTTGAGGTGGTTTTTTTTAACCCCCATTAAAACTCATGAGAATTGAATTTTTGGGGGCAGTTTGTCAAAACCCCCGTTAAAAGTCATGAGAATTGAACTTTGGCAGGCGGTTTGTTTGGAACCCCCCTTAAAAGTCATAAGAATTGAACTTTTGGGGGCGGTTATTTGGAACCCCCCCTTAAAAGTCACGAGAATTGAACTTTTGGAGGCGGGTTTTTGAAACCCTCCTTAAAAGTCATGAGAATTGAACTTTTGGAGGTAGTTTGTCGAACTCCCCCCAAAATTCATGCAAATTAAAAATTTGGAGGCAGTTGTTTAAAAACCCCCTTAAAAGTCATGATAATTGAACGTTTGGAGGCGGTTTTGTGAAGCCCCCCTTAAAAGAAATGAGAATTGAACTTTTGGAGGTGGTTTATTGAAACCCCCCCTAAAAGTCATGCGAATTGAAATTTTCGAGGAAGTTTTTTTAAAACCCCCTAAAAGTCATTTATGTACATGGGTTAGGTGTGACACATGGGTTCAACAATGCATCTCATCAAAACATTGGAGCTAAGCGCAGACAAGATATTGTAGTGTTGGGAAGGGTGTGCATCATCATTCAACACCATATTCCATTAGAGCTCTACAATTGAGGCAGTCATGCTAGGTTTTTCACATCAAAGATGGTTCTCATACTCCAACTTTCCATGATCGATGGTCAAAATACAAACTTGTGTGCCATAACATTATCATTTATGGCTAATGGGCCATGTGTAGGGACCTAATCACCACATGATTCCTACACAAGGAATATTTAGCTTGCAAGTGGGTATGGTGGCCATTTCAATATTTACAACATCATGGATGGTTCTTGAAGCCTAATCCTTGGTGTCCATGGTGTTGGATCAAAATCTTGTTTATAATGATTGGTAGTTACCTCAAGGTCTTGTGACCTATGGGCATTTCTCTGTACCACCACATAGGCCATAGCCAAGGAATATTTAGCTTTTGAGTAACACATTGTCATTTTTTTTAGTATTTTCATGTCGTGGATGGTTCTAGGAGCCTATGTTGTGGTCTAGGGCCAAAATGTAGGTTCTTGGGCAATAAAACTTTATTTTGAGACTCATGGGCCATGCATAGGACTTGAGTCATCATACATACCCTAGATAGGGAATATTTTGTTTATGGTCTAAGTTCTTGTGTTTATTTTTGCACTAATTTTGGTTTGATAAAATCCCATACAGTGATCATTCAAACCTTGATGTCAAAGTCTTTGATCTAAAACCTTGGTTATAAATAACCCAAGGTCAAAGTTTATTTTGTTAGTGTGTTGATTTGGTGCAGTAGGCATGCTAGTGATTGGGTTAGGGGGTAGTGGGTTAGTGGTAATTAAGCCACTAATGGTGTTATTTTTCTTTGGTTTTTGTAGATCAACGATTTGTAGGGGGAAGTGCGATTGGAGGAGTGAAGGAAACTCAGGAGATGTTAGAATTTTGTGGAAAGCATAACATATCTTGCATAATAGAGAACATTCCAATTGACTACGTGAACACAACAATGGAACGATTAGGGAAGGGAGATGTCAAATACCGTTTTGTAATCAACATCACTCGAATCTTTTCATGTCCAACGACTAACTGACTGAGATTGAGATTGAGATGATGTTATCATTTTCTTTCACAAATCCTCAAACAAAAGTAGAATCCATTTTCATGTTTGAGTCACCTATGATGAAATGCGAAATGCTTTTATTTTTGTTTATACCTGTAATATTTACAAGTTTATACTCTGTAACGGCTTAATGCTCATGTTTATAATATTTTCATGGTTCAAGATTGTTGTACGCTTATGTTTCTAATATTTCAAATTTCCAACGCTATTCTCTTTACATAATTTTAGGATGTATATAAATTTTAAATTTGTCATCCATGTTTGAAAAGAAGATCTCATTTTCTATTCAAAGGGATTTTAAGTTAGCTTGATCTTATCAATGAATGTGGTTAAAAATCTTCAAATTGCGCACCCAAAATCAACATTACAAATCTAGGCTTAAAAAAGGTTTTATACTTTTCCATGCATACTAATAGATAGAATTATTTTATTTATTTTTAATTTCATTTCGAAAAATCATTTTATCATGATGAGATGTTTTCCATGTAAGTAATTACTTTATCTTACTAAAAAAAAAAGAAGTAATTAATATATATATATATATATATATATATATATATAAGAATTCACTTACTACTTAATAAATCAAAGTTTAACATAAATTTTTATTCCCCAGGAGAGCAAAAGGGATGTAGATTCTGGCTTGACTTCCCAAACGGGGGCCATGGTTCCCTGTGAAACAATCTACTTGAAAGAGGCATTCGATTCTAGTGCTGCTCCGGATACTTTAATGGTTGTGCAGACTGATGGTGAATATTTGAAAAATCTAAGAGACCACAACAGTGATAAGCTATTGAAGGTTCATGTTAGGAAGGCATAGCATCAGAGGTATAGTTCCCGGATGTAGGGTAAAAGCCCACAACTTTCCTTCGCTCAGCCAGATTCACCAGATTGAGACCCAGTTCCGTATCAATAGTTTTAGTTCCAGGACTAGAGCCAGATTCTGATGATCGTGATCGATAGGAAGTTTTGGAGTTTCTAGGTCCAGAGCTAGATTCGGAAGATAGAGAGCCAGATTCTTACCTTTGTTATTGGGAAGAAGAACCTGAATTTCGTGATCGAGATCCATAGCCAGCATAAGTACACTTTGCACCCGTACCACCGTCACCACTTGGTTATGGTATTTAATCCCTTTAACCATGCTTTGTTGCTGCACAAGGGTTTGCTAGACCAGGGTTTGGTATTTCATTTCTTTAACCGGGCTTAGTAGCACCAAGATATGATATTTCATTCCTTCCACCTGGATTAGGATCATTTATGTCACCAGGGTTTGTATTTCGGGAATTTAAATAGTGAGATCCAGATCCAGAGTCTGATATTCAAGATCGAGAAGCACTAGCACCACCAGTCGAAGAAGCACCTGTCCAAGAAGCAAGCAGTTGATTCAGTTGGTTCAGTAGCATGAATAGGAGCATGAGTAGAAGCAACATGAGGCTTTGCACCTGGTCTTTACCCACCGGGCTATGCACCTGGGTTTGGTATTTTACAAATTGTGTTGTCAACGAATTATTTGAGGTTCCATGTGGTGGAGCATATTTTTTGGGTCAAGTAGACTACGCAGGCAGAGATTTCTCCAATGTTCCAGGTAGAGGGGCTAATTCAATGAACTTAAAAGAATGCACCAGTAGCTTCTGCAATGGGGAAGTTGTGAAGGATCAATCACATTATACATGCTCATTTTCTAGAGAATCATACTTTTTGATATCTGGATGGTGTAATGAAAAAGATTACTGCACTCAGAGAAAGACAACATAATTGGGTTCATCTGCCTACATGAATAAGACAGTTGTATTTGCAGGAATTTTGAGTGGCAATCCTTCGCAAAATCCAGGTAACATTGACAAATATCATGTTTTCCCTTTTCCAGTGAAAGCCATTTTCTTTTCTGTCCGATGTGAGAACAAAATTAGAAAATGTTGAAGTAAACCCCATCTGAAATTTATGCTATGTAATAGAAGTTGGTATGTTATTAAATTTGGTAGCCATTGCCGTCAATGCATCTAAACCCACAAGTAATACATGGATTGCTTAAACGCATCAGTATAGCCCACCAAATGCTTTGGACGTTGGCAGGAGTTCCCAAATAACTATGTATGGATTTGTGGAAAGAACGAGCTTTAGGTGATATTTTAATATACCTTTCTTATGGTTCCCACTTTCACAAGTTACTTTCTTGTACCAAATATGGGGATTAGCAATCTCCTAATACCTAACGAGATAGCTTCTCTGAGATTTTCTACGGATTCTGAACTGTGTAGAATATGTATACGATTGTCGAACGATGGTTTTTCTTATGCACATAATCTGCAATACATGGGTAGCAGAAATGTATTATATATGATGACTTGTACCTTCCTAACCCCTAAGTATATTTGGTGATACATATAACATATAAGCCTCACTGGTTTCTCTATTATGTTGTCATGGGTTAAGGACCCCACACATCTCATTCATAGCTTCAATCTCGTTTGGGGAATCAGGCTCTGTATAGCCTAGGTTGTAAACCCAGTCTTTAGGAGTAAATACAATATTGGTTGTTCTGAGGTAAATACATTTGGAAGGATTATTTGGGGCTGTGTCTTTCATTCAAGTTGTCGTAGGATACCGGTAATTTAAAACTAGTGTTTGAGGACAAAATATATGTCCTTGTCAATGGGACGATGAAGAACAGTGTCTTGTTAAACATCATCACTTACCCATGGAAAATTACCTTTCAATAAGTGTCCAGGCATAATAAATTCCATGAGCAAAAGCTTGAGATAAACACATCACTTTTATAATGTTGTCTGAATGGTCGAGGGTGAATGACAAGGTTGTCAAGAATCAAATCATGGTAAGTAGATTTTATACTATAAAACTAATCTACAGTGTATAAATAATTAATGCTAAAAAACATCTATCAAATTTTCTGCTAAGGAGTACTCTAACCTACAAACACATGCTCCTGTAAAATAAAACAACAAACTATTTTTTCATGTCACTCAAAACAACATCTGTAATTTCTACTAAATATAGAAAATAGAAGATGTAAATGCAACTCAAAACTCAAACCATCAAACCATCAAATGGTGTGCCCTGCATGTCCTTTATAGACTAGGAAAGAAAGATATAATGAATCTAGATGCATGCACAACAACACCTTGACTGACAGAAGAAAACCCTAACCCCCGTGTGTTTATCTCTAGTGACAACCGAGCCAAATAATAAGAGCACCTTCCTAGGGATCCGTAGTGGACAGCTATGGATCTTGGTGACTTCTTCATGTAGCCAGCACATGGAGGGAGGTTGCTTGCTTGGATCAAAATCACATGGTTCGGGTACGAATTTGATTTCGCGAACAATAAAATTCGATTCGAATTCGTTTTTTTTTTCAATAAGATTTGTCATTAAATTCACCTATATATATAATTATTAAAATGTTAAAATATATTAACAATTGTAATGTCAAATTTACTTAAATGTAGTATTAATACATTACATTTTAAATATATTTAATGCATATTAATAAAACAATTATATATATAGCAACTTTGTGAATAAAAAAGCCGTGCATCACATAGCAATTAGCATCACCCGCCCACATAGCCCATAGTGTAACCTGCCATGCCAAGTGTTGACCTTCTAGACACACAGAGGCCCTTTGTAGAATCTCTCTCAAAACACATATTTTAAATTGTGACCTGAGATGGATCTGGTTAGCTTGGTTAACTAATGAGGAAAGACGCCATGGAGGATGCCCCTCCTCATAATGAGGAAATATTTTCTTGGAACTTACCACAATGATTTTCATGCCTCCTTATAACTTGCTTCATTTATGCATGCTCACAATTACAGCATCTACTGGGATGACTATGTGAATCAACCATTGTCACCACCTTCCTTTCTTTTTCGAAAATGAACTGAAACTCCAACATAGAGATCTTAGCCAAGGGTGATGGAAAGACACAAGGCTGGGGAAATAAGGGTAAAGAAACGATATTGGAGAAGGTGGTAGAAGAACCACAAACAATCAAACATTCATTTGAATGGCCTTTGTCTCAACAACCTGAGAAATATCCTACCTAGTCCTTGGGGATTCTACTAGAAAATGAAAAGGATAAAGAAGAGATTGAACCAACATATATTGAATGCCTACCCAAAACCCTAAGAATTCCACTTGCAAATGAAAAAGATTGGGAAGAGGTTGAACCAACATACAATGTAGACTAACAGAGAATGTTACCTCCTAAAGGTAATCCAAGAGTAAACCTCCACAAAAATTTGAGAATAGACCATTTACAAGAACCAAGGGAATTTTTCTAAAATTGAAGTCAGGATGGGGGTTGGTTGAATTATTTCCACACATGCCTAACCATCCCATTACCAGGGCCTTCATAATGTTGGGGGTACGATGTGACAAATGAATATCATGGATGCTTGGGTAAATATTAATTGTGTTGGGTATGCAATGGATAATGAGCCACTGAACCAGGCTAGTAGAAAATGAAAAGTAAGCAACACCAATAAGTTTATGGATTATTGCTTTTGGTTGGAGTCACCTTTCCCACCATTGCTTATGGCTCAATATAGATAGGATCAAAGGTGTAGTGAAGTGATGGGGATAAATGGTGGTGAGGGTGAGGTTGAGGTTGATAAATACACCTATTCAAGGTCCTGGTAGGTAAAGATAAAAGGCGGTGAGGCTCAAGTTGTGATAGGTGCACCTAGTCAAGGTCTTGGTATTTAAAGTCTTGATCATGGGAGATACAAGTTGATGAGATAGCTATTAGAGCTATTATTAAATAAGCTATTAAATAAGTGTCAGACACCAAGCCATTGGCATAGCTTCACTTAGGAATTTTTGACATTAATTTATGGTGTCTATAACAGATGGAAAAATGAGGAGTTGTTTAAAAATTCGACGATTTGGCCTGGATGAAGGCTTTTTTATCAAAATACGACATTTTTTATTTTGCAAAATCTGAATTTAATTGTGTTTTAATGGCAATTTTGATAGTAGAAATGGATTCAACACAATAAAAAAAACCCCCGGGGCACCCAAAATTTCAGAGTTTGAGAGTTGTAACCAATATTTTTAAAAATTTCTGTCAGCTTTTTTCAAAATAGTGCCAGTAAAATCAAGTTTGTTCTGTTTAAAATCGCAGAACTTTCAAACTACGCAGAAAAATAATACAGCTGATCGAAAAACTCGAGCAATATCATCTCAAATCACAAAATGACTCCACGTAGCAAACAAATTTATTTTTTCCAATATTAAACTATAAAAATGTTCATATAAAATACAAATATATCATATCATTAATAAAAAGTGTAAATATTAATGCTCAAAATCCACACATCGATGCAAACAAATTAATGTATAAGTCCCTCCTAAGGAAAGGAGGGACTAATAAAGAGATCATTACCCTAACTTAAAAGATCAAAAGCATAATTTTTACCCTATTTAACTTAAAAATTAATATTTCCAAAATAAGAGTAAACGTACTTTCTTCACATGCATAATGAAAATGGTTAATGAAAAAAAACCTCAGAAACTTTTTTTTTTCTTCCATGAATTTTAATGTATTGGTCAATACATAACAATCAAGTCAATCTGTCTAGTTTACGAGAGTGGTGGAATTTGGCCTACTAAATAGTACTTTTGGAAAGACCGAAACCTAGGGAACCAGAATCGAGGGCTTTGAATGACCCTTAAGAGCTCTGCTTCATTAGACAAAACAAAGCAACAAGGGAGGGAGAGAAGGTTACCATATTTACACCGGTAGTTCTTCCTTGGTGACAGTTTGATTAGGCCCATTTCTCTGTCTAACACTGCATTGCAGAGAGGCCTTCGGAGATCGAGGGATCAATTCCATCCGTGTTCTAGAAAAAAAGAAGAAAAAGAAAATGGTGAGAGGTTCGGCGAGTCGGTTGATTACCAAGGCTATTACAACAGTGAGATCAGGGCAATTGTGGCAACAACAACAAGTCCGACATCTCAATGTCCATGAATACCAGGTCAGGTCATGTTTTTTCACATTCCCCAAGTTCGTTAAGGAAATAAGGAACGATAAATCAAATTTATATATGCCTCCCCTAGCGAAATGCCCTTCATAATAAATCTTGTAATTGCTTAACCATATTTGTGAAGATTTTAATAAACGCAATATGACCCAATACTACGTTTAAGTGACTGTTATTGTGGAAAAAATGCGGTGGATTGCCTCATTGCAAATTGTTAGCAGGTTCTCTAAATACCTTACCAGCCTGTTTTCCATAATATGTAAACTTTATGATGAATCTAACATACGTGGGGGGTATTATGGGCATTAAATGGTAAGAAGCACTGTTTAGGATAGGGCAAATTAATCTCGCTAAAATGTACGGTTTTCTCTCCTTTTTTTTAGCAACCCCAGGGTACAACTTAATACATAACAAAGTCAGTTGTATTCAAATTCATATGGAGTCTTGTCACTATTTACTCTTAACTGTGCTCTATTAATGATGTACACAGCTGTTCCTACAGCTTCTTTCCATAATGTTTCTGTGACTTTTTCCTCCAGTAACATAGTTCTAGCTGCCTCTTGATCTGTTCTGTTTTTTCTTTCAGTGATGCCATTCTACTGGGGAGTGTTAGCCGTGCAATACTCCCTCTTGATACCCTGCTCTTCACAAAGAATTTTAAATTCACCCAAAGTGAATTCCCCACCATTTTCTGATCTAAGACACTTGATCCCACGACCACTCTCATTTTCAACTTTAGCCTTGAACAATTTGAACTTCTCAAAGGCCTCAGACTTTGTTTTAAGAAAGGTTATCCAAATCATTCTGGTATAATCATCAATAAATAACATAAAATGTCTTTCACCTTGAAGGGTTTGAACTCTTGCTAGTCCGCATAGATCAGTGTGCACTAATTCAAGGGGCTGTGAAGTGGATTGATAAGTTTTTGGCTTATAATTGGCCCTAACTTGCTTCCCATGCAGGCATGATCCACACAAACTATCAGCAGGCTTGGAAAGTCTAGGCATTCCTCTTACAGCTTCTGTCCGACTGATTTTTACTAGATTGTCGAAATTTAGATGGGCTAGCCTTTTGTGCCAAAGCGAACTATTATCATTCTGACTAATTTAGCATATTTCACCTTCGATTTCATCCAAGATATAGACATTTCCTGGGGATCGAGTTCCCTTAACGATCACCCTCTTGGAACCATTTTTCCTAATTTCATAATGATGAGCAAAAAATGTCACATTGTGACCATTATCACATATTTGTCCTACACTCAACAAGTCATGTTTAAGTCCATCAACGTATAATACATTTTGAGCTTTAGCATTCCCTTTGAGTGCCACAGTTCCTGTACCCAAAATTTTTGCAGTGCCATTATCTTCAAATGCCACATCACCTCCCTTTTCCCTCTTTAGAGTGAGAAATTTTTCTTTGTCCGTTGTCATATGTTTGATACATCCACTGTAAATGTACCACTTGTTCTCTCCCTTTTGAGCATATAAAGAAATCCCACAGATATCTTCTGTTTTTTCATCTTCTTATTTCAGTCTACAATTTTCTGCTGAATGGCCGAAGTTATTACACTTGGTGCACTCTTCCTCATTGGGAAACATAGAGAACGAGCTTCTGGTTTGATGCTCCAGTTTGTCTAGAAGATGCTCCTTTCATTCATTTCCAACAGAGTTCCTTCTTAAAGGGGCCCTACAATTGACAGCTTTATGACCTAACTGAGGCTACAACCTCTGATGAACTTGACCAACAAATACTACCTGCAATAGCTCGAATCTTCTCTTTTGATGCACTTGATGCACAAAGTCTGCCTGCTATGAGTTTCTCCAGACCAAAGGAACAGTTGATAGATAAGGATCGGATACCTCCTGGCAGCTGCGTTTCTATGCTTCCGTTGTTCCAATTTCGTTTTACATCTACCTCAGTTCACTGCCCGAATCCACACATCAAAATGCATATCCAGAAAAAATAATCCGTCCTTATATTTATACACAAGAAATCCAAGTGAGTCCGACACCAATGGGATCATTTTGAAATTACAAGGCCGATTTTTATTGGTTTTAGAATATATATTTCTCGAGAGAAATCATAAGGCCGACTTGTCTCACAAGCAATATACCACGGATTTTCTTCTTCAAGAGTTTAAGGGCGGTTGATGTTTTGTCTACTTCCACATTTTGAGGGTTTGTAACCTTGATCATTATTTAACTAAAAGTGCTCCATACTACAAGGGATTTCTAGGGCCTTTATTTGGTCAATATTTACCATACAAGGTGGACTTGAAACCCTTAGCAAAAATACCTTAAAAGGATAATGCTTTGCTAGTGCCACATTTATCATTTTTTATGCAAGTTTCAATTTTTGTCGAGTTATTGGACGTCTGCGAAGATTAGACAATATGCCCTATTCTAGGGCTTCTTCAAAATGCACCGGATTTTATTGTTCATATAATTTTAGTTAGGGAATCACCATTGACCATTGACAATCGTTGAGTTCAACCATTGATAATATTAGAGCTCGGATCACAGAGGCTTGGGTAGACTTGGATGATTTTGCAGCAGAAGTTTTACTTTGAGTGTTGCTTCCTATGAGTTGATTGTAGTTTCTTGTAGATTCCTGTAGGGTGACATTGGCATATACTTCTTCAAATTGGTAGAGTTCAATCACACAACTTTTGTTTGACATCAATGCCAACTCAGGTTTCCAACATAGACAATATACACCCCCTGTTGGGTTGGTGTATAAACAATGCCACCACTTTACATTCTCATTATCTTTGGCAATTGAAGCTGTAATTAGTTGATTCATTGATACAAGAGTATAAATTTAGGATAGGACATTGAGTGCCTTATGGTGTATTTCTATTGTTTGTTTTTGTCACTGTAATTTCTCCTTCACACAATTTTACATTCAGTTCATTACCTTGAATTCTCCTAAGATTTCTTCGTTGTCCACATGCCAAACTCCTCTACATGGCATGAATAAATTTTGGCTGCCCAAACTCTAGTTTTGCATTCTATCTTGTTTGAATAGGGTTAAACGTTGGTTAATTTTCCTCACTGGTTGTGCCATTTACAACTTAATTCAATTTCAAACTACCCACTGTGGAATGGGATGTTTGCTCCTCCTTTGGATTTGAGTCCTTATTGGAGTTTGGTTATGGATATCCTTTTGGCCTCTAGACGGTCTGATTGTCGTCTTTTGCTTGTTCCTATGTAGGTTTTGAGTCTTCTTGGAAATATGTTCCCACTCTCAGCTTCAGAGCCTTGATTTGAGGAGTTTATCAAAAGGGTTGCTTGAGATAAGCTTGGTCACTTTAGTCTCACTAGTGATATGGGGCAAACCTAAAGAGAGGGATAGAACATGGGATAAATATTTGTAAAATATTTGTCAATGTCCTTCATCTCGTACTCAGCTGCCATATATGTCTTGCAACCTGCAATGAACAATCTTGTACCTGTAAGAAATAGGTCATTTACATACAACACCAAACTAAGCAGATTAACCTCAACAAATAGGAAATATAAGTTGGGATATGCTTCACTTTTGGCGAAGCCTATACTTAGTAGGCACCCATTTTCCAGCTTGTGTCTATGGACTCTAGAAAATATTTGTGAGTTGCAGGTAAGGACTCTGGTTTTCACTAAGGCTCACTGGAGTAAATTCCCTTTAATTGTTGGTGTGCAGAAAAAAGGGGGTTGGAATGCATTCTGCCCCAACCAGGGCTAGGCCTAGTTGTAGGGACAAAACCAGGAAATCTTAGTGACACATTGTCTCCCTTCAAAATTCCTGCATATGCCATCTTTCTAATCTCAGCTCCCCGCAATGTCTCTGAATTGCCTAGACTTTGGGATTTCCCAAGCTTTAATTCTTGGCCATACAAAAGCTTATCTAAGCTTCTTAAACCAATAGATAGGCAAGTAATAGAGGATTATATTTAAAAAGGATCAGGTCCAAGGTTAACTTTGTTATATGGATGTTTTGAGATGATACAAGAAAGCATCATTGATGAAAAGCTCAACCCTCACAGTAGTCATTATGAATGAATTGTCCACAAATATATACGAGGCATCTCTCCTAGGACTGTATACCAACAAAAAAATGTTTGAAAAGATCTTTGGGTTAATACAGATGAAAAGTCATCATTGATTAAAAACTAAAGAGTTAGGTTCTGATATCCGATCATTAAAGGGATATAGAGAATAGGTTGTAGATAAAATAAGATAACAAGATAAGATAATTTTATTAATGTCCAACAAGTGACCACAAACAGTCTATGGGACTACAGAAATGCAAATAGCAATACACTATGGGAGCGCAGAATCTCATCTATAAAATAAGACAAAAGGAAGAAGTAACATGAGAACTAGAATCTGATAGCTGAGAAAAGAGAGTGCTGATGAAGAGGTTGAAATAGATCATGAGCTGTAGGGATCAATGAGCGGCACAGCCCTAGAAGTATGCGACATAAGAGAAAATGCTGCAGAGGCCACTGGATATGTCTGCAGAACATAAGAACTGCGGGCCATCCACCACTGAGCGTGCATGTCTCCTACCATCCGAGGGCATGGAAGGATAGAAACAAAATACTATTAAAAATTTCCTTAATGCCAAATGTTTGGAAAGATGTAGTATAATCAACTAGCAAGACATTTATATATCATTTGAAAACACAGAGAGTAAGTAGAAGTTATCAAGGGAGATATAAGGAACTTGAAAATAGCCAGCTTAAAACTTTAGGAGTCTTGAGAAAGTTATCAAAAAACCACCTTTAATTGATACACACATACACATCTATATTATATATTAATGTTTATAAATTGAATTAATCTTCATATAAAATCTCAGCGAACTTGGACAACTTATACTCATGGTCCCTAATCTGCAATTTATCATGCTGTGTATTCAATGCTACTGCATTATTTGTAGATCAATGATGATTTTGTTATCCATGAGGGACAAACCGAGTTAGTGAAAGCATGATGGTGCTACAACCCCCATCAAGGTTATTTTCCTCAAGAGAAGTGACCTACACCCCACCTGCAATGATTTTGTTGAATCACACAAGCAACATTAAGTCTGGATGGGTCTGTGGTGTAATAAGGAAAGTGGGGCATTGCTATAGTCCCTACCAAGGTTCTGTTCCTCACAAGAACTGTTGTGTAATAAGGAAGAATTATGAAAAAATGTTGATTTTGCTGAGGTTGAGTGTGTGAATCCATCTTCAAACCTTTCATTTTGGGGGCTCACTTGCTAGTTTCTAGAAAACAAGTTTCAAATATTTCTCAAATTATAATTAATTGTATTAATGGTGAAGGGTGAACCTAAGTAGTTAATGGTAATTGTGGATGCATTTGGTGAAAAAGGGAGGAGGCAATTTGTGATATAAAAACACTATTTTAGTATTTTCAAACTGATCCACAATCACAATAGATGAAGATTATACAATGCCTGTTTATTTCTCAAAATGTGCACATACAATGCACTTTAACTTGGCACATACAACAAACACTAGATCTCTCATAGGATGATAGCTTGACCTCACACTTGATATTAACCTCAAAATACCAGAACTGCTTGTATCACATATTTTAATGATGAGAGTACTAACTTCATGGGTATTACTTTTTCATCTAGGATGGATATGTCTTAGGGATTCCTGTAGTTTTTTATTATCATCTATCTGCTTACCAGCCCCATTGGTTGTTATAGATCATTTCTAGGCATAATAACCTCATTCTTTTTTCAAGGAAATACTTCTTCCCTTAACATTCCCTAACCATAGTAGATGCGTAAAGAAGGGGGGATTCAAATAATTAAGTACTAATATGGATCTAAATCCCATCATAGATATATGTCACTATATTAATAGCTCGCAAATATGGACATCATATAGATAATGACCACAAACCACAGAGGGGTCAATGAGGCCTGATACCAAAAGAGCAGCCTTTTCCTTTATATTGTCATTGTATGCCAAAAAATAGAAATGACCACAAACATGGGTGAAACAGAAGTGGATGAAGTGCTTGAAAACTACACTGTAATAAGGCTCACCAGCTACAGGTATAGTTAAAAAACTGAAAATATATCTTATAAAACATTGATGTAAATTGATAAATTATTTGCTTCACATAAGAATGCCTTGGAATATTAGACATAGTTCAACTTAGCAAATTTAGTTTTCTAGTAAAGTGAGAATTTATATCTCCTTTCCAGCCTTGATAACTACAACAAATTCAATGATAATCGGAGAAAACTTCATTCATTGATAATATAGCCTCTATATTGCTGGCGTGGAGAAGTTTTCCACCTGATTGATGGTGTTCCTGGGGTTTTTTCCTCTCAAAGCTTTAGAGATAATTGGATTGGCAGTCTCCATTCCTAGCATCCAAGGTGGAGAAGAAGGTGGTGATGAGAGTAATGTGGGATTTGGAATGCTAGTTGTGAGAAAATTTAAAACTAATATGTGATGGTGTTCCCTGAGCTCATTTCCTGTTAGAGCCACCTATAAGCAAAAAATTGATGTGATGATATGTCAATAGTAGCTTTGTTGAGGAACTTTCTTTCTCTCTCTAGTGCACTTCTTTAGTGCCATGTTTTCTCTTTTTACCACAGGTTTCCGAGTTGGTGCTTTGGTTTAGTTTCAAGATCCCCTATTTTTTTTTTATCTCAACAAGTAGATGCCGATAGTGAGTAGGTAGGACCTCAACAATGATCATTTCAGGTGAAATGTAGAACACAAATCTCTAAAGAGGACTGGCTTCCACTCTACAGTGGCAGGCTACAGCCCCTCTATACACTACAGACAACAACTACAGTGACCACCACTAGCAACCTAAATCATCTATAATTCTGCACCATCCTCTGCCATCTGTAGACAACAACTACTCTTCAACGTTTTTGTGAATGCACATTGCAGACTGTGGATTCCTCTCTACAACAGCAGGCTGCAGCCCCTCTATAGACTACAGGAAGCAACTACAGTGATCAGTACCACTAACAGCCTAAGTCATCTGCAATTCCACAACATCCTATTCCATTTGTAGATAGCTACTAGCCTTGCATTTTTGTGCAACATTAGTAAAACATTTTGTAAAATATTTTAATGTTATGTTTCATGGAAATGCTTATAAATTTTGAACAAGATCATCATTTTGAAATATATGTTTAACATTGGCAGGCAATTTCATTTCTATCATATATTTTTAATGAGCCAATTGAAATTTATTACACATATTTAAATTTTGAATTTTATAGTTTCTCAAACTTAGTGTCAAAATTTATTGCCTAGTTTTGCACTGTAATTTTTTTTTCCAACTTCAAGGTCGCCAAACTCAAACATGAACTCAAACAATGTGACTTCAATTATAAGCCTATGGAAACACCAATTGAATTGGGAATCAAATTGACTACAGATGTGGAAGATAAACTAGTGACTGGAACACTGTACAAATAGACTGTTAGTAGTTGGATATACCTGATACTCAATCCGATATAAGTTATGTAGTTATAGAAGTCTCAACTTTCAAGATACATGGATAAACCAAAAGTCTCTAATTCTAAAGCAACAAAGAGAATCTTGAGGTATATCAAAGAAACAATAAATTTTGGACCGAAATATGTTAAGAATGACAAGTTTGAACTGGTTGGTTATGCAAATTCAAACTGGTTCAGATGTGCAGATGAATGCAGATCAACAGCTTCATTTGGTTCCCTGGTGATGGGTGGAGTGCCCACTCAAAACATTGGAAAGTTTTAACACTAAAACACAGTTCAATTCCATAAAATCTAGTCATAATTATGTCTAACTGTGGAAACCTTCGTACTCAGATCTTCTATATGTTTTAAATGGGATCATGGATGAGCTCATGGATTAAGAAAACACAGCAAACATGGATTAAGAAAATGCAGCAAACAGTGGCACTTTCCTCAACAGTAGAAGAGTACAAAGGAGATATGTTGGAATCCTTTGAAGCGGTGTACCGTGTGACAAGAATATTGTAGATGGTGTTTTGTATGAAAACCTAACAGTGTTGTACTGTGGCAATCAAAGTGAAATACAATTGACAAAAAACACTGTAGTACATTTCCATTATTGCACTGAGAGTTATAGGGGAGATGTTGTCACATACATGGCTAATGCTAATGTGGCGATATAAACCATATCACAAAAGAATAACATGTCCAATCATAAAATCAAATATTTAAAACTAGCATAGATCGATCTTAAAACCATCAAGCACCGAGAGGGATAAAAATTATTCAGGTGTAAACTTTTTTATCTTAAATTTTTTACACATCAAGAAAAAATTTACACCTCAAGAAATTGGTTCCCTCTAGGTGCTTGATAGATCTGGGCTTAAGATGGAATGTTGGTCTAAGGAAATTATAGCAGGATGAACAAAAAAGTTAATATTCTGTAGGACATCAAATTGCATATATTATTCTATTCTCACAAAAGCATTTACTAGGGAAAAATTGAGGAAATTCTGGAGAATCTTGTAGGTGAAGATGACCAGATTTTCATTGAGGGCGGGAATATTGGAACTTTTGAAATTTATGAAGTCTGTAATCTAGTAGTGTGGAAGCATAATTGGGATGGAACTCCTAAAATATTAATGCTTGGTGAGAGTTTCCAACAGAAATTTCCAGAGCACAGGAACCTTGAAAAAACCACAAAGCCAAAGGTTGGATGTAAACGTTCTAAAGATTTGCAAAGCAAAGATGCAACTGCAAACGTTAGAGGACCACACACACAACAGATTGCAGACTAGAGTTCACTAGAAATGTCAAAGAAGATGATCTCATTAACTCATAATGTCATGCACATAGCAGAAGACCTCCCTAGTTCTAGACATTAACTATATGTATCTGCCACTCCCCAGTAGATATGTTATCGAACTATATGTATCGAACATTCGAGAGACGCGAGACGGATATCCCTAGCTCAAAGTGAGTCTAGAACAAATAGAAAAGACTACAAATGCATTTTCTAGATCTACTTAAGGATCAAGTACTAGATGTCCTACCTTTTTACTACGCATTCCTTTTTCTCGAATGTTGATCCACGTCCCACAGTCATCAGATATAAGCTGCAAGACCTGTCAAGACAAGAAACAAGAGAAACCAGTAAAAGACATCTATACAATAAGTGATCTAAGTAAACAGTTAAGCAGGTAAACTACTCAATATCATTGCACACGAGAACAATATTGGTGGAAAGCATTTGTATTACTGCAAATAGAGGAGTACATGATAGAGATATAGAACTACAACCAAGACTTAACGCAGTAGCCCTTCTCCGACCAAGCCAATTTCCATATCCTTCCAAGGAAGTATTAGTTCTCCAATAGGTGAGTGGAGATGTTCTAAGAGAGATTTCACCAGCATGTAGATACCATAGTCTTCCTCCCCTTGGGATGGGAGTCAACCTCACTTATATAGGACTAAGTGGATAGGGTATGGATAGGTTGAGAGATGGTAGGAGAGAGATAGGGGATCCTCCCAAAGAGTTAGGGGTCAAGTACCAACTCCCCTAGAGGTCAGGGATAGCCCCTGAATGAGCAAGTTTCGAGAAGGATCTCGAATAAGCTATTTTTTCCCATTAACTGACCTCGTTACACCCTGCAGTGGAGCAAGCTGCGACGTCGCATGTTGCTAGTGTGCAACTTGCGACGACCTCTCAAAAGATTGCAGAACTGAGTGCAAATCCTCCCATTATGATTACTTAGTCCAACTATCTTCAGGGGTGTATACACTGAATCTGATACTGAGTAGATTTTGGGTGTAACAGAATGCCCCCCAAAGCATGAAGCTATTGAATATAGACAAGTGAAGTGCTTTGATAGAAGTAATGGAAATAGACTCGTCGGACGAAGGACAATGCTGTAGTACAACCGACTCTAAACTGACAATCTCATATGAAGTACAACATGGTTGCAGACCAATACATTGCAGATCCATGATAGTGATGACCGACTGAACACAATCATGGCTACTAGACACAAGCGTAGATCCATGATGAGATAATAACACAGCCACGACCAATACAAAAGTGGATCTGTGTAATATGACTCAATACAAACTCCATCACAACCTGGGTAAAACATGACTCCCCAGGGTCTTCAATTTGAACCCGCAATGATATGAATCTATCCATGTGATTACAAATGTCTTGACGTCGAACATGGTAGAAACCACTTGATTACCGGCCATTGATGTAAACCGCCATTGATGTAAACCATTAACAAGTGCGAGGGAGATCACCATTGATGTCAATGATTCCCAAGGTATCACAATACATATCATCAAGCGCGAATAAATTATTTGAAGTCGAACAAAAGATGAAATCTTTCAATCAAGAGTCAATGATGTAAACTCATGATGAAAGAAAGGTAACTTGCCATTGAGGCATGCAGGGCAAACGTACTTGGTTGGTTTCTAGATTCGATCCTCGGATGATGAGTTGAAATCGACAAGGATGAATCCGTCGAAGGAGGGCCATGATGAATCCCCCATCAATCGACACGAAACACGAAAAAATATGTGTATAGTGGATCGGATGGTACAGTAACATGTAAGACTGACTCAGAGTAGACCAACGTGATGACAGGTATACTTGACTGCAAATGATAGATGTCTTCTTGAACATGGGCATAGCATGACTTGGCAGTATTGACACAATGAGAATGACTCAAAATTCTAATGCAACTGATGATGGAAGATTTCTCTGAATGACTCAGAGGAGTAACAGGACTCAGAAAGTAAGCGGGGACTCATAGACAAACAGATGACCCAAGTATTGTATGCGAATGCAAATGAGTGCCATGTTCAAGAACGACTATATACTGCCACTAAGGTAAGTAACACAAACACTTTCCTTTTTCCCCATCATGAATGATGAGTGCCTCATGTGTTTTTTACGAGCTTGATGAGGGTAACCAGATGCTTGGTATAGCTCATCTCATAGATGAGTCCAATCCCAAATATTTTTCGAACCTGGGATAGGAGGGGTTCATCCCATAACGGGCCCTTCAATGTGAAAATTTTAACGAGTCCATAGAAGGTAAACTCGGTCGTCATTTCATGTTTAGAGAGTCTGAAAAGAACTAAAGAAGACTCAAACGGTCCTTTTTCGTAAAGTTAGCCTCATTTCCTGAAAAAGGGTAAAACAACACGGGAGAGGACTCTTCCAGTCATGATTGGCTGGAGTATACCTTTTTCGTAATTAGTGCCTCCTAGTCTGAAAAAGGGGTAAACTATCACCAGGAAGACGACCATTCAAATACTTTAACAAGCGTGAATGCAACAAGTTCGCTTGGCAATCTTTTCGTTTTTCGAGAGCCTAAAAAAAGCTTAACGGTAGACTCCGGGGGGTGTCCTTTTCCGTGGAAGTTTAACGAGCCCGAAAAAGTGATAAATCATAACTCGGTACTTGTTCTCATAGTTCCATGAGGACGAGAACAAACGAAGAGTAAACTCATCATCACGCAATAATTACAGCCTAACCGTTGCAAAAAGTAACGACAAAACGTTCAAGGGAGTGTTCATACCTGTGATGACCGTTATGATATGAGAAACAACACAAAAGACCACTTACAACTCCTGCACACTAGAGAATGTGTCAAATAGCCTCAAATATGACAAAAATGGTCAAAAACTATGATAAATGGCCCAAGAGTATCAAAATATTTGAAAAGGAATATTCCATTCTATTTATAAATAGAAAAATGGACCAAAATAGAATTCATTGTTTCAACTGCCAATTTGGGTTGAGAAGTACCAATTTGGAGCCAAAACTTCCATTGCTGATTCTGGGAGCTACGATCCGCCATTTCACCAACCGTCCGGATCAGGTAGGCCTAATATTCATCCAACAACTTTCTAGTGGATTATTTTTTGATTTTAGGTTCATTTTTTGGGTTTTTTGATGAGTTCATGGGGGGCTTTTGCGTCCTCAGCTCGTCGCAGGTTTCCCTTTCGGCACCTGCGACGAGACCGTGTCGTCGCAAGCCTCTAATGAGCGAGGTGCGATGAAATCACACTGTATGCAAGTGTACAGTGCGACAGCGGAGTTGCGAAATCCAATCATAAAAAAGAATCCAAAAAATGGACTTGTGAGGGTTGAAGCAGGACCTAACAGTGTTTAATTGTCCTTCTTGGCAGGTTACTAGCTAGCCAATATGGTATTGGAATGTCGAGAGAGAGAACATGAGCTAGAATATGAACAAGCTGCAAACGATCCACAATGCATGGATGCTTTGAGAAATTGCGGGTTACTGAAGTTCTTTGAGATCCAGGGGATGAGATCCCAGATCCCACTGCTGACACACATGCTCCAGAGTTGGGATGCAACCCAACAGTACTTTGTGATTGGTGAACATATCCTCATGATAGACATTGAGGATATCTACTTTCTTACCGGTTTGTCCCGAAGAGGGGATGATATACATCTTACTGAAACACGGGCCAGTGACCGTACAGTTGAGGACATGGTGTCGCAGCATAGTGTCGCTACTTCTTGGCCTTCAAGTGGGAAGATTCTCATCAGGGATGTGGTGAGCCACCCACTACGTACCATACTGCTGAGTATTACTAGAATGGCGGGTAGCCAAGCCCCACACATGGCTACTCAGACCCAGATGCTTTATGCGGAGGACTGTATGTCCCCCATGGTTTTCAACTAGTGCGAGGGTCTCCTCGCAAACCTCCGAGCTCAGTTGACCAAGTGTCGGCGAGGAGAGCTCAAGTAGTTTGGTTATGGGTTGATCGTGGTATCGTTCCTCTTAGAGCGGATCCTCTTCTATGTCCGCAGTTGCTACTTGATGACAGGGAGTCCATGGATCCCCATATGCTCAGATGGGATGAGGTCATGACCCGTCATGGTGGCAGGCCCATCATTAGCTTTGGTCTTGATTTTTTCAGCTGGTTAGAGGGCCAGTTGCTTATGGTCGAGGACTTTCCATACAACGGCACGGACTTCCGAGAGGATCCCAACTTGGTGTTGCCTAAGGGTGCAGCATGGGGTGACATAGGTGAGAACAAAACTACCCTTGTATTTTTAGTTTTGTATATTATATCATTTTTTTTATGTAGTGCTGACAAGTACGTAATATGTGTGTGCATATGTGGGCCCCGTATGGCCGGTGGGTCTCTCCTTTCTGGCGAGAAGAGACAGAGGCGGGGAGGCATTTGTTCCTGCAGGTGCTCATGCCGCCATTGAGGAGATGGAGGAGGTGTACAAGAACCTATCCCAGCTGACCGTGGAGGTACCGGAGCCAACTATTGATGACTTACCAAGGCCCATGCAGAGATTTGGGGTTGGAGCGTCCATGCGCTTCAATGCCTTACTCCGCAAGGTGGCTCAAACCGTGGACTGCTTCCTCACCCAGTGACAGCGTGCCATCCATGCTAGGGGTGGTGTACGGGTCAGGTGTCAGGCCTGATGACACTATTATACTTGTACTGAGAGCTTAGAGGCCTTAGATTTTGTACTACTGAAAGCTATGATGCTTCATATTTTTTTAGAGACTCACTGAAAGCCATCGTGCTTCAGATTTTGTACCGGCACTACTTTTGAGCGATATATATATATATACAGACATTACCGGTGATTTATACATTATGTGTTTTTCAAAAATGATTAGTGATGTGATCTTGTTTACATGTTTTCTTTTATACATTGTATTTACATGTCGTGAATGCTTTTACATATTATGGATATTATGTGTGTGTGATGTACCAATCCAAAATGAAGTTGGCCATCGAGTCAGCAACTGTGTTTAACTCTCGTGGAATGTGCAGGTATTGAATGGATTCAAATGAACTTTCCAGGAGACGTACTCATCTGAAGAGACGAAGTAAGGTGGGATCACAGATGGCATACACCCGATTCAGATGGGAAACCACTAATTGAGAATCCATGAGGATGACAATGTGGTTCATACCCAAGGAAATGGCGTTAGTTAGGGTTCCGATTACTGCTTGATATTCTGTGGCATTGTTGGTCGCAAACGCTAGGCAACTTCCTCCTGAGCTAATGAGCTCACTTGTTGGGGAATATAGTACCTAGGTTGCTGAAGCAAGGTTACGGGTATGCCGGCTGGCGCCGTCTGCGAATCCATAGCACGTTTCCATCTGCACACGCAGACAGAACATGGTATAAGAAGCGAAAACAAGATCGAAATACACTAAAAAAACAAAAGCGTCACAACACACACAAAAACACAAAAAACACGCCACGTACAGTATATACAATAAAGTCTAAGCGTGATGAATTTAAGCGTAGTATCTATTTAGGTAAATCCCATTGCGGGGTTCACCCAAAGAGATTCCGTCATAGTCTTCAAGCTCATAAGCTCCCTTCTCCAAAACACATTTGACTATGTAAGGTCCATGCCACATGGATTCGAACTTTCCTGCTCCTGGTTTGTCGTGCTCCTGGTCATAAGTGAGGACCAGGTCACCCTCGTTAAAGATACGAGGTTCAACTGACTTGTCATATTGGGATTTGATGCGTTTCTTATGTGCTTCATTAGCAAGAGCGGCATCTCGGTGGGACTCGTCTAGTTTTGCTAAGTGCAAGAGATGTTCTTCCTTAGCAGTAGTGTTAAGAAGAAGTTCGACAACGAGCTGCAGAGACGGGATGTCGCACTCTATAGGTAGGACAATCTCCAATCCATATACCAATTGGAAGGGAGTGAAGCCTGTGGCATTTTTTACGGAAGTTTGGTAGGACCATAACGCTTAAAAGAGCATGTTGTGCCAATTGGACTTATGTGTCCCTACCATCCTTTGGACCATAGTTTTCAAGACCTTGTTAATGGCCTCGACCTGTCCATTGGATTGTGGGTAGTAGGGTGTTGAATTTTCATGGCGAAAACCCAACCTGGCACTCAATTCATCAACCATATGGTTCTGAAAATGGGAACCATGATCGGTAACAATTGCCTAGGGAACTCTGAACCGTGCTATTACATGATTGAACATGAAGAGTGCGGCGGTTTTGCCATCGTTCTAGTATGTAGGCATAGATTTGGCCCACTTTGTGAAGTAATCCACAGCTACAATGATGTAACTATGCCCCCCAGCCGAGGTAGGATTACAATGCATAAATTCAATGCCCCATTTTGCAAATGGGCCAACGGCAATAACCGGATGTAACGGGGCAGGATGAGTGCGGTTCTTCGTGTGGAAGTGTTGGCAAGGAGGACATTTTTTTACGGCTTCAATACAATCTTTGAAGATAGTAGGCCAGAAATATCCTGTGCGCAAAATCTTCTAGGTTGTAGCCATCCCAGAGAGGTGACCGCCACATGCCCCAGTGTGACAGTCATTCAGAACGGGTGCAGCCTCATCGTGAGTGAGACAACGTCGAAGAATTGAATCAATGCCACGGAAATACAAAGTATCATTGATGATTAAATAATACTTTGCATGGTGACGAATCTTATGATGGTTGTCGCGAGAAAGTTGAGGGTTGAAGCGTTGGGTTTGAAGATACAACAAGATATCTCCATACCACAGATCATTCATACTGATGAGAAACAATGATTCATCTGGAAAGGAGTCATTGTGCTCAACTTCTGCATCAGGACGGGGAAGGTCGCAAATGAGCTCAACAAACACCAAATACTTCTTAGACTTAGCTTTCTCGAAAAGAAGATCGAATTCTTGCAGTATCACAATCCAGCATGAATACTTGCCCCCAACCACTTGACGTGTCAGTACGTGGTACATGGGGTTCGATTCAGCGATGATAGTGGTGGTGCGGAGCAAGATGTAGTGCCAGAACTTCTGGACGGCGATGACCTCCGCGAATGCGAGTTTTTCGAAATGTGAATATCTAGTTTCAACATCGGCTAGACCCTTACTTGCATAGTATATTACATGTTCCTGGGAGTTTTGGTCCTCCTGTACCAAAACCATGGCGATAGTGCTAGCAGAAGCGGCGAGATATAAGATGTAATCTTGATAATAATTAGGAGGTTGGAGCACGGGGGCATGCATGATGGCATGTTTGATACTGTCAAAGGATTTTTGATCTTGGTCGTCCCAAATGAATGGGACGTACTTCTTGAGCAGTCTCATATACCCCTGAGTCTTCTCCGCGAAATTGCAAACAAAACGTCTTAAATAAGTCGTCTTCCCTTGGAGACTTTGAAGTTCCGTCACATCAGTTGGGGGTGGTAGGTTGATGATGGCCTCCACCTTTAAGGGATCAATGCGGATCCCAACCTTCGAAACAATAAATCCTAAGAGGCGTCCGGACTCAACACAAAATATACACTTATGAGGTTTCAGACAGATATTGTACTGTCTGCATCTGAGGAAAATGGCCGTCAGATGATCAATGTGGAACTCGCGCTGCTTTGAATGAGCAGGGAGATCATCCAGGTAAGGTTCCACAAAGTCCTTAATATCATGGAAGGCATACTACATAACCCGCTGGAACGTGGCGCCAACATTTTTAAGACCAAACGGTAGTTTGCGATATGCAAAGGTTCCCCATGGGAAGATGAAAGCCGTCTTATGTTGGTCAGCTGGGTTGATCTCAATTTGCTTGTAACCATAAAATCCATCCATGAATGAGAAGATGACGCTTCCGGTACAATTGTCGATGAGTTGGTCAATGAAAGGGGTCGGGTAGTTGTCTTTTGGACAAGACCGATTAAGGTCCCGATAATCAACACAGACGCGAATGGTGCCCTGCTTTTTGTTCACAGGAACGAAGTTTGAGACCCAATCCGTCAATGGGAAAGGATAAATAAAACCAGCCTTTAAGAGCTTTTCAATTTCTGCCTTAATTGCCGCAGTCTTCTGGGGGTGTACCGGTCGCAATTTTTGGTGTATAGGTTTGATGTCGGGATAGGTTTTTATTCCATGAGAAACAATTGCGGGGTCTATCCTAGGCATCTCCTCATAGGACCAAGCAAATACGTCTCGAAATTGCTTGAATAAGGCCGTGCCAACAACTATTGCTTCAGGGGAACACTTCTAGCCTTTGCAAATGTGTTCCACTATACCGAGATGTCTACCAAAATGGTTGGCTCAATATTGGCCAAGTTGCCTTCTGTGTCCGTAAGACATGTAAGAATAGGGGAATGAGGGAACAAGTAGATATCTGGTGAAAAGAGGGTATGGATGTTGTCCTCTATGTACTCCAAAGGAGGAAGAAAATATGACCTATGGTGGAGATCATCCCACGGACTGTCGTTAACATTCATAACTTCCATGATGGACTCGTCTGAATGAAAAGTCCGAAGTAAAAGATCAGGTAGAGATGACGTCCGTCGTAAAGAATAGGATGGAGAGGCCATGGTTAAATGGTCCTCTGATGCTGATTGGATAGCCTTGTAAATACGTTCAGCGGGTGAAAGAGGCATTATATCTCCAAGCAGTTATGTTGTGGCTTCATCCGGTACAAGCCAAGCATCTGTAGAGTGAGATAAAATCTCTGTGGAGATCATGTTCACCGTAGCAACATGATTAGGGGGGTCCACGGCTGGAAAAACGCCCATGAGAGATGAATCTTTCAAAAGGCCAACCCTTACACTCTAATATTGTTTTGACATCTGTCCAATGGAAGGAACATGGTCACTAGGATGAGTAGTGGCATCTGGTGTACAAAAATCTAATTGGTCGATTGTAACAATTCGTCCTTAGTGGGGGAATTGTACTATGTGGAAGACTGAAGAGGTTACCTCCTGCATGGTGTAAAACCAATTGCGACCAAGCAAAAGATTATAATCTAACGGGGCCGAGACCACTTCCACGTTAATGGTTACGGTCTTTCCGCCCAACTCAACTGCAAGATCTTGTAAGATCCCATGAGGTTGAAAGCCATGCCCGTCGAATGCCTTTAACGTGGTAGGAGAACGATTCAATTCGGGGGAGCCAATGGCTCTCCATCAGGCGATGGACATGATAGAAGTGGCGGTGCCTTCGTCTAAAAGGGTACGATGGACAATCTTCCCAGCAATGTTCGCAGAAACTTGGAATGTGAGCTGGTGTGAGAGCCTCGACTTAAAGTTGTCAAGTCGGAACATGATGGTGTTCGAGGAATCCGGGTCGACTGCACCGATGGCTACAAGGAGATTTTTGCGTTGATTGGGACAATTTTGCAAAACTTCCAGGGTAGACATGGCACAAGGAGCTTGTGCCAAGTCTTATACGATGTTTTAATTTTGTGCCACTCGAGCATTAGGATTGAAAACATCTTTTCGAACTGCACTCTTGGGCGGTCACAATATCGAGTCTAAGGAGGGCTTCTCAATAGTGAGAGAATTCGATGGTATAGTGACATCAGTTAAGGAGTTGGAAGCTTTTTCAGCATTACTTCCGGTGGATTCCTTCGAAGGGACCGATTCGTAAGATCGCAAGCGAGTATTCAAATTGATTGTCTCGTTACGCAGCATGAGAACATGCGTGGTATTGGATGGTTCCCCCTGGGCCGGGGGGGTTTGAGTAATCATCTGCTGGTTCTGAGTAGGAAATGGATCGTTGAGGACTACGGGAGTTGGTTTACCCCTAAGAAACTTTTGTACTTCGTCTCTGTGGGGATACTCTTTGGAGAAATGGTCATCTCCACACAGTAAACAATGATACTTTAGTTTCCATTTCTGCTTGGTATCGTCAGGAGTGCTCTTGGGTTCCTACTGGGCAGAAGACTATTTGGGTTTCCCCTTGTTCTTCTTCTTACCACGAGACTTCTGAGATGAAGCTGATTGGAAAGAATTCACCTCTTCAGTTACAGCAGGAGCGGTGGACTTGGTGGTGCTGTGGCCAGTCGGAGTCAGGATGGATGATCCAACAGTGCTAATAGCAGGCTGGGTGTTAAGGGAACCAACGATTCCATCAGTTTGGAGTCCCTTATGTGGTTTTGCAGGGTCATTAACATCATGGGGTGCGTTAGGCAGAATATCAAACAAAGTGCCGGATTGAGTGTAGACTAAGTCTAGCACATGGGCACTCGCGATGGCTTGTTCTTCGGTGACAGCACCTCGCATAGCAACGTCTCTTGCTATGGTAGGGATGAGGGATTTTGTGAACCAGTATGCTAGGAGCTGATATGGAATGGGATCTTTAATGAGACGTCGTCTCCTTCGCCACTCGTGGATATGATCCGAAATGTGAGTGGCGGTATTCTGACGGAGCGAGTTTAAAAGCTCGGTACCAGTCTCATACCGTATTGGCAGCTGGAAATGGGTCAAAAAGTTCATGGAAAGAGAACCAAAATCAGGAAAAGAGTGCGGTGGCAACTCAATGTACCACTTGGAAGCCGAATCAGTGAGAGTCCTTTGAAACAATCTAAGACGAATTGAATCATCCATAAAAATCTCAAGTACCCCTGTCCTAGAAGTGGACAAACTCCCTTCTCCAAGGTGGTGCGACTTTGCCCAAGGAGGCCTAAAAGTGGGATAAGTGGGGTCAAGACACGTCCGATAGCATCCAAACTTTAGATCCAAGTAGGTTGATCAATGGGGAGTGTGGATCTACAATTTCAAGGCAATCCGATGGTTAGATCTTACTAGATCTGAGTTTGAAGATACCAAGTGGTCCACCTGTAGATGAAAAAACGTGGTACAAAAGATATGGCAAACAAGATCTCCAATAACTCAGTGCAAAGGAAGAACCAACGAACGAACACCAAAAACATTCACCACAACACTGGAGATAGATGCAATAATAATTTTCTATTCCAATAATCCAGAGCCACAAGTCCCCTTTACAATGAGAAGCTCTCTCCTTTAAATAGGAAGGAGAGGCATCAAAATCCTAACCACTTTTTGAATGAGTGGCTAAGATTAAAAGATACAAAGTCTAATCAATGGTTGAGATGATATCAACAATAAAATACATGGATCACTAATAAAATATAACATAAGTGGACAAAATCGCCCCAGAAGAGGGGAATCCCACCAAATCATGATGACAAAATATAATAGGGGGCTTATGGTGGGTCCAAGGGGTAATGTTATCCCTCCTTGGTCAATCCCCATAGCACAATAATCATAAAACAATCATTAATGTGCCAAATCGTGCCTCCATGGTCAAATCGTAGGACTCAAAAGACCTCAAAAATCCTCAGAAAGTGCCATAAGTGATGGATGCGGGCCCCGATGAAGCTGAAACTGCTGGAGGAGGTGTGGAAGACCTTGATCTATCATCACTGATCATACCATTCCATAACATTTAGTCAGTATCCCAAATTGATTTCCTCAATAGCCATTTCTACCAATCCTGAAATGCCTCGGGAAGCGTGAAACTGCCCCAAACTGCCTCTTGGAGTGCCTGCGCTGTCAAGGTTAGGGCACCAGTGTGTCCGGGAGGGGGGTAATATGGTAAAAACAAGTGGCTGGACCACCCCCTCAAAGCACAGCGCCCTAGGTCAACCGGATAAAAATCATATCTGCTCTGACAGGGCCTCTAACAGACCAAAACTGCACTAGGATAGCCTACTGAGGCTCAATCATCACTGTAAGTGCCCAGAACTGAAAACAAGCTGTCTCATTGGACTCAGAAGGTCCAAATCCATCCAAAATGTGTACTCATACACCCTATGAGTCTCTGCATGATCAAAATATATATCCAATATACCGGAACAGGGTAAATAATAATGATCTGTAAATGATCAAATACTGCTGTAAACCATGAATCATCATCATAACCCTGTAGCTGCTGTATAGAATCATCATGTATGCGTACATAGACCATATATCATCTATCCATATCATCATAAGGTCCAACCATCTCATGTCCTATGGTTGACCTTGGTCAGACTAGGCCTAACCAGGTCAACATGACCAAATATAACTCAGACCATCATCAGAAGCTGCTGCAAAGTGTCAAAGGTTAATGCATGCTCTACAACTTATTCAAATAACAATTATAACACAAAGTAATCATTACTGGCGATCTAAATCCAAATATATAATGTCATTAATTTTTATTATTACTCAGACCAGACTTTCAAGATCATACTCACTTCATAGCTATGATCAATTTGCTAGTGAAGGGTGAAGGCTAAAATAACTGGTTAGGCTAAGGGATGACTTGACTGACTTAACTTTGTGACACTTTGTCAAGGGAAAGGGAAAACACACCATAGTGTATACTGAATGAGCAACAACACAGGGAATGGCGGTGTCTCACAAATGGATGAGTTGTTCAAAGAGGGTTTATTCACCTTTAACAGATGCGCACAATCCATAATACAAATAAGGCCAGCAATTGTTTTGATATAGAATTTAAGTTCCATTGCTTTTTGGGCCTGAAGTTTCCATAGCCTTGGTCTATGTGTGTTTATAAACACATTGCATAGATTTTCATTTATTTTAGGCTTTCTGCTGCAGGTGTGTTTTTAAGGCACTTGTTTACCTGAGCACTTCTAGGTGTGTCATGGACAGCTTGTTTACCTAGGTATTTACATTTCCAAAAGATATAACATTTTATTTTCATGGCCATTTTCATTTGGCATGCCTTTCATTCATGTGTGTTTAGAAACACATTGCATGAATGGGCTTTTCATACAAGATATAGCATTTCATTTTTCCAGACTTTGTATTCATGGCAGCACTAAAAGTTTCAGGTTTAGCCAACACAAATTTAGTGACTAGGGGGAATTCACAAGGAACTCCAACTCACCATAGGCAAGTTTTGTCACCAACTCAGAGCCGAGACACAATAAACAGGGAAGCTCATCCAATACAGAGGCTATAGTGGGGAAAAGATCCTCCATGTCACTAGTCAAGTAGTAAGTCAGGGTGATAAACTAAAAGGTAGGCAATGGATAGATGAAGACAATGAATAACGGAGCCGACACTAGCAAGCCAAGGTATGGTGGAATGATCACTTCTATTCTCCCTAAGGAGGGTAAGACCAATGAGTATGAATAGTGAACTTCTAAGTCTAAGTAGGGACAATATAATATATATAATAAGATCAACTAGGTCCACATATCTACATGATCGCTAGATCATAACACTAAGTGATAAGACATGCTATAAGAATAAGTATAAAAGCAATATAACCATAACACAATGATATACCTGCTGAGTCATATACCTGAATGCTCATCAACTTGTACCATCATCTGTCCTCTGAAACTGCTGCCATAACTCTGGGCACTACTGACTGCTCTGTACCAACGGTATAATGGCTACATCATTCATCTCTTTGAGTGTCCTGAGACTCAGTCATGGCATGGGGAAAATATACTGCTGTCCACAATCTGATAGTGATCCAATATAGATGCTCATCTCAGCATCTCAAATGTAAGGGAACTGGTTGAATAGTGTACTGGAATCAGAAAAATAATGTATGGTAGCCCGACTACTATATATGTGATAACATCTGGCTCCGGCTGGGACAAGTGCTCGGCTAAAATGAGCGCTTGAGAACCTCAGAATCTCTAGTCCTCGAACTCTGCTACTCGAATCCACGATCCAGCACTCTACCATTTTGCTTCCAGATTTTATTTTTGTAACCTATTTCTGCATTCACAAACATCAAAAAATACCTCATGCCGCATGTGTGGGAAAAATATAAAACCAACTGAAATAAAATCTATTCTATGTCAGAAATATAAATGCATGAAATATAAATGCAAAAAGTAAATTAGACTACTAACATAACTTGCAAAGTTTGAGATTTATTGTGCAGGAAAAGAAAAATGACAGGTACTCAATTAAACTAGGAGCTTACAAAGGAGCTTAGAAAACAACAAAAGGGTGCCAGACTCAATGACTGAAAAGACTAACTACTGCCCAAGTAGGCTTATTCAGTTCCTACCTACTCTAATCTAACCAGTCATCACAAATGCTAGGTAAAATCATAAATCCAGTGCAACCATTCATCGAACAAGTTAATGATTCTTCTTTGTTTTTTGCTTAGAAAACAAGTCAGGACTAGATTAAGGATTAATGAAATTGATAGCACAACTTTCCTCACTTGTTCAAAAATTGAGAAAGGAGTTGAATGGTGCAAAATGAAATCATGCCAAGGGAAAGACTGATTACTGCAAACATCCTCCATCCAAGAATTGATAGGATCATAAAATTCATGAAAATGATTGTTTAAAGTTGATGGAGAAAAAATATAAGGCTTGCAACTCAATTCTTTTTTCACAAAACATAGCTTCCTCATTTACTTCTCTTACATATTCAATTTGATTCTCCTTGGGACTGATGATCAAATAAAAACCAAGTGGGGATAAATTAAGGTTTAGAAGACGAAAAGTCAAAATCAAACCCACTTGATGCTCAAAAATGGAGAAAAGGTGAAATTGATCTTTAAATATCTTTTCTAGCCACCAAGAATGATTGATAACTTGACAATAAGCATTATGGTTCCAAAGTGACTGAAAAGGGAAATGAAGTGCTTTTTCTCCAAACATGAAATCATGCTTATACTTCTTTTTGAAAATTTCTAAGGCAAAAGATTGACTAGAGCACCAACCCAAAGATGATTGAAAGAGTTGGGAAGGGAGGGTGGATTGCAAATATGAAAATTCTTCCAAATGGATAAACAAGTTCGACCTTAGATTTTGATAATAGAAAACATTCTTTATTCTAGGAATAATTTCAAGCTTTTGATCAAATTTAATATTTACAACCTGAGGACAAGATTGAGCATAACTATCTAACTCTAAGTTATCTTGATTAAAGATGAAAAAAGGAAAATTTGAAGATTCATTGTAAGAAGTGGAATAAAGATTAGAACACCTAATATGATTTATTAACTCTTCCTCATCTTGATATTGATCTTTTATTAATTCATCATTAAAACTATAAGAGGATAAGTGATCATTTTCATTTAATTGATCAGGGGTGAAATTAATAATTTCATTTAACATATCCTGATTATTTGCACAATGATCACCTGAAATCACCACTAGAGGATCTTGATCTATGTCCCTAATTTCTTCTTCTTCAGTAAGTTGATAAGGAATTGAATGATCACTAAAGACAGAATGACTAATGAGTTTCTCCGAGGGAGGAACTTCAGTAGACCTGTTAACTAAAAGCTCATCCTCAGAAATTCCCTCAAGATTAGGACTAGGGCTACCTAAAAAGCAATTTGAAAATTTATGGTTTGTACAATGATTAAAGATTTGACTTTCGATTGACACAAAAGTAGAAGACTTATCATCAGAAAAAATTGGGCAGGAAAGGTCATCTCCAGATGTTGACAAATCACTTGATATTTGATTGTTAAATGATTCCACAATAAGATCGGAAAGGGGAAGGTTTTGATCTTGGATTTGATTTGAAAGATACATATCATCGAATTCACTTCCCCATTCTTCTAGGAATTTATTTTCAAACATGTCATAACCAGAAATGCTATTGGGTTTCAAATTCGAAAGACAGAGACCAGTTCTTTCTTTGAAAGATGAAGCCAATAGTCTCATACACACATCCTCATGGGTTATGGATAACTCTTTAATAATTTCCCTAAAAAGTTCAAGGTGCCTTCTAGCAGAGATTTCATAACTTCCATCGAAAATAGGCAACTTTGCACATGCTTCATGAGGAATATGATGAGGATACCCAACAATTTTTGAAAAATCAAAAACTTTTAAACGACCAAAAGTTCTAGGTCGCTCAGAAGCAGCCATGGATAATAATTTTTTTTATTTTTTATATTTTTATATTTATTTTTAAATTCAAGAACCTGAATACAAAATGATGCACCCCATGGGTTCTAGATAACGATAAGATCTGTCTAAATTCTAGTGTTATAGGGATGTAAATGAGCTCACTCCTTAGCAGAGTCACGGTTGGGAGTCGCCAAGTAGATTTCTTAAACTCTTCTACCAAGATATGTGTCTTTGTAAATGCAAGAGAGAGTGAATAATGACTACTAGTTCGTCCGAGGTAAGCCCTATGCCTTCAATACCAAAATGATAGGCAAAGAGAACGAGAGGGCTTTAAGAAAGATATGTCGAACCAGGGTAAGCTATTGCCTCCCCGGCAACGACGCCAAAATGTTATCACCTAAGCTGTAGTTACCCCTATGGATGTATCCACTCATGGATGGCAATAGGGAAGGGAAACTCAAAAGGTGCAACCACGATCACCTCGACCTCCAATAGATTGGTTGTCACGCCAGTCGAGGCAACCTTCACTTTATGTTGTCTAGCTCAGACAACAAAGGGGGAGACCCGATCTACTCCCGATAGGAGAGACCAAAACCAAGACACCAAATCAAGTTGATTCTAAGTGAAGTAAGGTGTAAGGTTTATCCTAGACCTTAGGATGAAGTCACAAGACAAGTGAGGGGTTCAAAGAGTATAGCTTTGGTTCATTTTTGATGTGAGAGTGACTTATAATATTTGAAATGAGATCCAGGATTAGAGTACTAGTTCAATGTGAGAAAATCCACTGCCTTGGGAACCATGTCCAATGCAGGGTAGTTTAGGGGTTGAATTGGGGCTAACTAGTACAAGTGACAAGCTTGATCATGATACATGATGACATCAAAGGGTTTAGTTCACCACACTAAGGTCAAACCACAAGTTAATCCAACAATCTAGGAAATTCGAATTGACTTGGAGAGAGACCAGTGCCTTGGGAATTGGGATAATGGAGTCAAAGTAAGGTTAACTTGTGGTTAAGGACTCCTATTGCATGGGACAAGTGGGCAATTAAGGTCTTGGTGGATGAATAGGTCTAGATCTAGGTTTGACCTAAGTGGACCACAATCCCTTAAAACAAGGAATGCTATCCCCAAGGCAAGATTTGACAAAGTGACCTACTAGACCTAGGTTTTGAATTATTCCCGTTCCAAATCCATAAAAATATCAAGTACCGATGTCCTAGAAGTGGACAAACTCCCTTCTCCAAGGTGGTGCGACTTTGCCCAAGGAGGCCTAAAAGTGGGATAAGTGGGGTCAAGACACGTCCGATAGCATCCAAACTTTAGATCCAAGTAGGTTGATCAATGGGGAGTGTGGATCTACAATTTCAAGGCAATCCGATGGCTAGATCTTACTAGATCTGAGTTTGAAGATACCAAGTGGTCCAAAATGGGTATTAAATCCCTTAAAATGTGGAATAGGGCCCACAAGGTAGAAATCAGAAAAGTGAAAATCTGGGGGTAGGTTATTGGATGTGTAGATTACGAATCAAGTGGAATCTCAACTACCCACATACTAGATCTGGGTCAACCAACCCAAACTAGGAAGTGTGCCCTTGCTTGGAGAAGGCTAAATGCCTTGGGAAGAGGGTCAAATGGAGGCCAATCCTCACCAAACTATAGATCCGAGATGCCGTGGATACTATAGAGGTGGGTTTTCAATATCTTACCCAAGACGCCACTAGATCTTAGTAGATCTGAAAAAATGCAAAAATAGGGTTTTGATTAATTAGGGTTTTAAATGTTTTAGACAAGTGGGTAGATCATGGAAAGAAATTACCTTGAGATCATACCTGAGTGATCTGAATGAGATGCCTTGATGTTGAGGAATATTCCCGCAGAGATCAAATGAGAGATTGTTGATTTTGCTTGCCGAATTGATGCCCTAGCCCACAAGTGCGCCCTCCTCTACCTGTCAATCCAAGGAAAATCGATTTCAATCAGAGAGGTCAAGTATGGAGGAAATACAAGTAAAATGCAATGATAACATAGAATAGAAGGTCCTGGGACAGTAATACTCCCTGTTACCAACGAATAGATCCAAAGAAGAAGTAGGGAGAGTCTTCCCCTACCAATACTTCCTCCTTAAAGCAAATCGGCCTCCACCTGTAGATGCAAAAACGTGGTACAAAAGATATGGAAAACAAGATCTCCAATAACTCAGTGCAAAGGAAGAACCAACGAACGAACACCAAAAACATTTACTACAACACCGGAGATAGATGCAATAATAATTTTCTATTCCAATAATCCAGAGCCACAAGTCCCCTTTACAATGAGAAGGTCTCTCCTTTAAATAGGAAGGAGAGGCATCAAAATCCTAACAACATTTTGAATGAGTGGCTAAGATTAAAAGATACAAATTCTAATCAATGGTTGAGATGATCTCAACAATAAAATACATGGACCACTAATAAAATATAACATAAGTGGACAAAATCGCCCTAGAAGAGGGGAATCCCACCAAATCATGATGACAAAATATAATAGGGGGCTTATGGTGGGTCCAAGGGGTAATGTTATCCCTCCTTGGTCAATCCCCATAGCACAATAATCATAAAACAATCATTAATGTACCAAATCGTGCCTCCATGGTCAAATGGTAGGCCTCAAAAGACCTCAGAAATCCTCAGAAAGTGCCATAAGTGATGGATGCGGGCCCCGATGAAGCTGAAAATGCTGGAGGAGGTGTGGAAGACCTCGATATATCATCACTGATCATCCCATTCCATAATATTGCCTCAGTAGCCCAAATCAATTTCCTCAATTGCCATTTCTACTAATCCTGAAATGCCTTGGGAAGCGTGAAACTGCCCCAAACTACCTCTTGGAGTACCTGCGCTGTCAAGGTGAGGGAACCAGTGTGTCCGGGAGGGGGGTAATATGGTAAAAAAAAGTGGCTGGACCACCCCCTCCAAGCACAGCGCCCTAGGTCAACCGGATAAAAATCATATCTGCTCTGACAGGGCCTCTAACAGACCAAAACTGCACTAGGATAGCCTACTGAGGCTCAATCATCACTGTAAGTGCCCGGAACTGAAAACAAGCTATCTCATTGGACTCAGAAGGTCCAAATCCATCCAAAATGTGTACTCATACATCCTATGAGTCTCTGCATGATCAAAATATATATCCAATATACCGGAACAGGGTAAATAATAATGATTTGTAAATGATCAAATACTGCTGTAAACCATGAATCATCATCATAACCCTGTAGCTGCTGTATAGAATCATCATGTATGCGTACATAGACCATATATCATCTATCCATATCATCATAAGGTCCAACCATCTCATGTCCTATGGTTGACCTTGGTCAGACTAGGCCTAACCAGGTCAACATGACCAAATATAACTCAGACCATCATCAGAAGCTGCTGCAAAGTGTCAAAGGTTAATGCATGCTCTACAACTTATTCAAATAACAATTATAACACAAAGTAATCATTACTGGCGATCTAAAACCAAATATATAATGTCATTAATTATTATTATTACTCAGACCAGACTTTCAAGATCATACTCACTTCATAGCTGTGATCAATTTGCTAGTGAAGGGTGAAGGCTAAAATAACTGGTTAGGCTAAGGGATGACTTGACTGACTTAACTTTGTGACACTTTGTCAAGGGAAAGGGAAAACACACCATAGTGTATACTGAATGAGCAACAACACAGGGAATGGCGGTGTCTCACAAATGGGTGAGTTGTTCAAAGAGGGTTTATTCACCTTTAACAGATGCGCACAATCCATAATACAAATAAGGCCAGCAATTGTTTTGATATAGCATTTAAGTTCCATTGCTTTTTGGGCCTAAAGTTTCCATAGCCTTGGTTTATGTGTGTTTATAAACACATTGCATAGATTTTCATTTATTTTAGGCTTTCTGCTGCAGGTGTGTTTTTAAGGCACTTGTTTACCTGAGCACTTCTATGTGTGTCATGGACAGCTTGTTTACCTAGGTATTTACATTTCCAAAAGATATAACATTTTATTTTCATGGCCATTTTCATTTGGCATGCCTTTCATTCATGTGTGTTTAGAAACACATTGCATGAATGGGCTTTTCATACAAGATATAGCATTTCATTTTTCCAGACTTTGTATTCATGGCAGCACTAAAAGTTTCAGGTTTAGCCAACACAACTTTAGTGACTAGGGGGAATTCACAAGGAACTCCAACTCACCATAGGCAAGTTTTGTCACCAACTCAGAGCTGAGACACAATAAATAGGGAAGCTCATCCAATACAGAGGCTATAGTGGGGAAAAGATCCTCCATGTCACTAGTCAAGTAGTAAGTCAGGGTGATAAACTAAAAGGTAGGCAATGGATGGATGAAGACAATGAATAACGGAGCCGACACTAGCAATCCAAGGTATGGTGGAATGATCACCTCTATTCTCCCTAAGGAGGGTAAGACCAATGAGTATGAATAGTGAACTTCTAAGTCTGAGTAGGGACAATATAATATATATAATAAGATCAACCAGGTCCACATATCTAGATGATCGCTAGATCATGACACTAAGTGCTAAGACATGCTATAAGAATAAGTATAAAAGCAATATAACCATAACACAATGATATACCTGCTGAGTCATATACCTGAATGCTCATCAACCTGTACCATCATCTGTCCTCTGAAACTGCTGCCGTAACTCTCGGCACTACTGACTGCTCTGTACCAACGGTATAATGGCTACATCGGTCATCTCTCTGCGTGTCCTGAGACTCAGTCATGGCATGGGGAAAATATACTGCTGTCCACAATCTGATAGTGATCCAATATAGATGCTCATCTCAGCATCTCAAATGTAAGGGAACTGGATGAATAGTGTACTGGAATCAGAAAAATAATGTATGGTAGCCCGGCTACTATATATGTGATAACAGGTCCAACGGAAAGTCCGTTGGGGATTCCACCGCCTACGTTCTGGTTAGGAAACAGGGGTTTCCCCCTAGCCATAACAGGTTGACCAATATTCACATGTTGAACCAACATAGGTTGTTGACTAGCTACCGTAGTAATAACATTACCAATGAGATAATTTGGGGGAATGGAATACCCTCCCCTTGCATTCTGAGGTGGGGGAGGAACTAGTAAAGTAACTGCGGTAGTGACAGGTGTGTTGGACTGTTGTCCTTCCACCGGTTGGTTCACTTGAGGTGTAGGACTGGATTCTTGCGAGAGTTGACCAGTCTTATTAGTGGTCACGTGGTGGGGTGCTTTAGGTGATCTGAAAGATATCAGGTGAACTGGGATGGGTCGGTAAGGGGGTAACGATGGGTCTTGAACCTGTTGTTGGAGACTTTACTGTCGACACTCTTCAGCCATGGAATGAAAGTGAGCCAATTGGCCATGAAAGTAGGCTAAAGTGTCTTCCGAGGTAGTCTCACTGGGTGAGGATGAGATGGAAAAATGAGCCACTGGGTGGTCTGTAGAAGATGTCCAATAAGATGTTGAAGGACCAACAGCTGGTGTAGGGTCATTCTGGGGTCGGTTTATCCATTCCAACGATCCAGGTTCTCTCGGGATGACGGGAGAAAGGTCTTGTGAAGTGGGGGTGTGTGCTTCTTCATCCTGCGGGGGATGAGAGACAGGTGAATCTGGTGGAAACAAAAGTCCTCCGACATTCAAAGTGGGGTTTTCCACTTCAGTAACTATGACTGCGTTACACTGATCCATTCTTACCCTCAAAATAACCTCCATATTAAGGGGATATTTAGGTGGTAAGTTCAAGATCCTATGGGATCTTCTCCAGGGAAAATCCGCCAGAGTATCAGGAAAATCGGCCAGAAAGGCCAAAACAACATTTCTCCTAAGGGTATGCTAAAAGAAAAGCAATCCAGAAAAAACCTGCTCAAACTAAGGCAACAAGCAAACTTATGTGACTGAGTGGATTCAAAAGTCTAGAACCTTACGGGATTATCAAGGCATTGCAAACCGCGATATACTGCAGGGTCCAACAATATGATGCGACAAGGAGGATTGGGACCATACCCTTTCCTGCATACCTGATTACCTGGACTGTACGTGTGTGCTAATCTCCCTGAGTGATTTTCTCTGTGTATTGCTTTGCCAAGACGGCCAAATGGTTAACTCAATTGGTTTCAGGAATCCTAATGGTGTCTCTTGATATACACAAGGTACGTGGGAGCTCAAATCTGTAGTGTTGCTGTCTAATGCACAACCGTTCGGCAAGAGACCTTTCGATATACGTGTCAAGTACGTGATACACCCTTCGATATATGCCAAGTATGGATTATGGTACTTGGTGGGTACGTGAAGGAGCTCGATATACCAATGTACTTGGAAGACTACAATACCCCCGTGATATAGTGTTGGCAAATAACAACAGCTGCCACGCTTAATGACGCCGGAACACGTCTCTAACTTACACACAAGTTGCTAAAATTTTTACCTAGTTCTACCATTAATTTTATCTTGGACGGTTAGGTGAATGCATGAGGTGAGTACATAATCGAAAGCATAATGCAAGCCCTGACTACATGCACAAAATGTTCTTTTCTTTCAATGAATTCTAGCTATGGGAAGGAGAAAGCTTTTTTCCAATGGTATTGCCAAAACAAACTCAATGCAACACAATTCCCAATTCAAACAAATTTGACAATGAAAGTATTCTTTTCCTTTTATGCGAAACGCAAAAGTACACAACACTACTAAACCAAAGCAAAACAACTTTTTCTTTTCTTTTTCTTATCAAATCAAAATGACACTAAATGATGAAAAGAGAGGATTCTGAAATGAAATATGCAAGTTTTTCAATTTCACTTTCAATGATCTAAAAACAACAAGAATTAAAAATGCATCTATCTTTCTTTAGCATGGAATCAATTTTGCAAAAATCGAAGCGTGCTTTAAGCCTTTCAAGAAGATGAGCGATTCATAATTCGAGAAAAACACAATAAATCATACATTCATTCAACTTTTCCAAAACATAAACGAGAATTTTCCAATGCACAACAATTTTTCTTCAATAATTTTCAAGAAGTGATGGGAAAGAAGCACTTTTAATCTTTCGATGGATACATCAAAGAATAAACTTGATAACAACTGAGCTTTCAGATCTAAATGACTGAAAATAAAACACTACTTGCAGCACTCAGTACTCAGAAAACTCAAGAAAAGACAAGCACTCAACCAAGCTAAAAAACACACTTGACTCAAAATTAGGCAGCAGCAAGCAAACTAAGCAAGCAAAGCTCAAAACAAATGTAAATGAGGTCTAGAGGTTGATCCAATGCAATGATTAGATCAGGGATGGAAGGAAGGGAATGCAAAAGTGAACGGATGAAGGTGGAGGAGACTAGAGTATCCACCACTACCTATCTCAAACTTGTCCAAGACAGAACCCAAACTCAATCCAAATGAAACCAAACTCTCAACACACAAATCATAAATTGGGTCTCTGGCTGGATCTTGCAGCGCAGAGGGAGTTCATACATTAGACCAAGGCTCAAACTGTCAAATGAGGGAAGGGATGCATGTATGCCAACTTTTGACAGATCGGGGCACTCTGCCCTTGTACACAGTGCGACGTTGAAGGTTGTTCACATGGGAAGTGCGACGATGTCGCAGTTTACCAATGCAAAGGGTGTGACGAGTATCCACTAGGTAAAGAAAAGAGGCTCAGAATGACACAGTGTCGCTCTGTTTCTACTGCCTAGGTGCGACAGGCGAGGTCTGGATTCAAAAATGAATCAGATCTCTCAACTATGAACCATAAACAGGCTTGAAAATGAGTTGTATAAACTCAGAGGAAGAAGATCAGAATCTTCAACGTGAAGATCTGACAGTGAAATCAATCCTAAGAAGTAAATGGAAAAATATGATAAAAGAAGCTTGTGTCAAGTAATCAACTGAAAATGACTCTCATATTATTGACCACTAAACAAGACAAACACCACTCTCCAGTATGGTCGCCAGATTTGTTATCGGACAATCCACTCGAGCGGACGCAAGCCGGATCTCCCTAGCTCAAAGTGAGTCTAGAACAAATAGAACAAACTACAAATGCATTTCCTAGATCTACCTAAGGATCAAGTACTATATGTATTACCTTTTTACTACGCAATCCTTTCTCTCGAATGTTGATCCACATCCCACGGTCGTCAGATCCAAGCTGCAAGACCTGTCAAGACAAGAAACAAGAGAAACCAGTAAAAGACATCTATACAATAAGCGATCTAAGTAAACAGTTAAGCAGGTAAACTACTCAATATCATTGCACATGAGAACAATATTGGTGGAAAGCATTTGTATTATTGAAAATAGAGGAGTACATGATAGAGATATAGAACTACAACCAAGACTTAACGCAGTATCCCTTCTTCGACCAAGCCAATTGCCATATCCTTCCAAGGAAGTATGAGTTCTCCAATAGGTGAGTGGAGATGTTCTAAGAGAGATTTCACCAACATGTAGATACCATAGTCTTCCTCCCCTTGGGATGGGAGTGAACCTCACTTATATAGGACTAAGTGGATAGGGTATGGATAGGATAGGTTGAGAGATGGTAGGAGAGAGATAGGGGATCCTCCAAAGAGTTAGGGGTCGACTACCAGCTCCCCTAGAGGTCAGGGATAATCCCCTGAATGAGCAAGTTTCAAGAAGGATCTCGAATAAGCTATTTTTTCCCATTAACTGACCTCGTCGCACCCTACAGTGGAGCAAGCTGTGACGTCGCATGTTGCTAGTGTGCAACCTACGACAACCTCTCAAAAGATTGCAGAACTGAGTGCAAATCCTCCCAGGATGATTACTTAGTCCAGGTATCTTCAGGGGTGTATACACTGAATCTGATGATGAGTAGATTTTGGGTGTAACAAGATATCATCCATCAATGCATTGGCCCCTTCACAGTAATTGATGACTATGATAAGGAGCCTATATCATGGTCCCCTTGCTCCTCCTTGGTAGCCATACTACATATATCGAAGAGAGTAGGTATACACCAATGCTTTTGCTTCCACCTGAAATTCCAAGCTAGTAAACAATATCGTACTGGAAAAAGAAAAAGCGAAGATCCAGAAGTATCTCTAAAACTAATCCCCATAGGCCTGTGTTCCGTAAATGGTCATGTTCTTCACTCCACCAAACTTCCCAACATTGATTTGACTTAGTTAATATTCCACCCTTGTACCATATCCAGTTCATAAAATCATCAAAATCATCTACAGTTTTCAAGCAATCAAATCCCGATGGGTTGAACAAAAATGGTGCCATGATCCATGATAGGACAAGAAACCAACTTGAGATGGTCAAAAGAATATAAACAAATGTATTGGTTCTAAGAGCACTGTATGATGCATAAATTATAAATAGTATCCCAAGTTCAATAACCTTCACAAAATGACTGCGAGCATAAAGTCTGTAATTTTCTGCAAATCTCTTATGCTGCACAACAAAGCGATGCCCTGTAGCCCGATACTTTGAACCCCCATGAAGTATTGTTCGACCAATATAGTGTGTACGAGTACCCATCGAGAAAGTGTAAAAAACAGATGCTAACTACAACTACATGGTTAAAAATTCCCAGATTGCATTAAGGAATCCATGCTCCAAAGAATTTTCTATGATCATTGGGAGAGCTGTGAAGAGACCAAGCTGAATGATGAACTGCTGATTGAGGACTGTTGCAAGTGCCTTGTTGTCTATATTAACTGATTCATCTATAATGGCCTGCTCAACTCCACTAAGAGTCAAATAAACCCTTCCCCAAAGGAATGTATAAATTGTTAGGACCACCAGCATATCACATGATTGAAATTTGTGTCTGCAAATTGTATGCAAAATTTTTTAGCATTTTTGTCGTTTTAGTAAATAATCGAAAAGTTTGGAATTATAGTTCTTATGCCTTGTGAGGATTGCAAAGAGCAGGTTTCTCTTGCATGATAATATGTAGATATTTGGGTACATGTGGATATCCTGTTACAATCATCTCCTGAACATTCTTATTGTCTTTTCTTAGACTTAAAAATAATGCAATATGGGTGTTAATATTGCTCATCTCCCTAATTCTTAAGGGTGATAGATCAATGGTAGAGCGCCCGCCTTACAAGCATGAGGTTGGTGGTTCAATTCCTCTGTACCCTATTGATATTGCAATATTGGTATTTTAAATAAAATTATTTTATTATGATTTATTATGGCTATAGAGAGGCTTTCAAACCGTCTTTGTATGTTTCTACGAGGGGGGTTTTAAGCCACCTTCATATGTAACTACGAGGGGGGTTTAGAACCACCCTTGTAGGTACCTTCGAGGGGGGTTTGTAACCGCCCCCAAAGGCCTCTACAAGGGGGGTTTCAAACTGCCTCAATAGGCCTCTACGAGGGGGGTTCAAAACTGCCCCTATAACCCTCTACGAGGGGGGTTCTAAATTGCCCCTATAGGCCTCTACAAGGGGGGTTCCAAACCGCCCATATAGGACAATACGAGGGCGATTCACAACCACCCCTATAGGCCTCTACGAGGGGGGTTTGAAATCACCCCTATAGTCCTCTACGAGGGGGGTTTGAAATTGCCCCTATAGTCCTCTACGAGGGGGGTTCCAAACCACCCCTGTAGGTTTGTATGAGGGGGCTTATGGGGGGGTTCACAACTGCCCTCGTAGGTCTCTATGAAGGGGGTTCAAAACCACCCTCGTAGGTCTCTATGAAGGGGTCTATGAGGGGGGTTTAAAACCGCCTTCGTAGATCTCTATGAGGGGGGTCACAAACCGGCCCCAAAAGTCACTTTTGGGGGCGGTTCCAATCTTGTCAAAAACCGCCCTTAAAGGGAATTTTTTTTAACATCGGTGCCTTTAGGGGCGGTTTTTCCAAAACCGACCCCAAATCCAAACCCCCCCCATAGGTCACTTTTGGGGGCGGAAGACAAACCCCCCTAAAGGCCAAAAATGTAGTAGTGTTTGGTTGAACTTCTTCCCCTATTGAAGTTCTGCTTTCTCAATAACTTTTCTTCTGCTCTCAAGGCACATTGGTATGACTCTTCCATTGTTCTCGGTGACATCATGCTGATCTCATCCTGAATCTCCATCATTAGACCATTGACATATCTAGCAGCCTTCTCTGTTGATTCTTCCACATAACCTGCCCTTAGGTTTGTTAGTTTTTACTTGAGCAGCATATATATAAACTATTACTGAAAGATAAACAAGCACATCATAAAAGACAAGAGACACAATTTACCCTGGGAAACCCTCTTGGGGTAGAAAACCCAGCAAAGCCTTCCTCAATATAGAAATCACAAAGTACAAGATAAACCCAAGACAAAATAGCTACTCCTCCAGTTGTGTGCACCTCTCTTCTTCACCTATGTGAACTTGCTTGAGTGAATGAGTGAATAGAAGTGAGAGAGAGGTCTCCTATTTATATTCTTCTGTTGGGGTGACAAATTCTTCAAGAGGGCCGACTTGTCTGCTTGACTGGTCAATTACATAATATAATAATCTTTTCGGGGTTTTTCTGAGCCGACACATGAACTAGGGTTTACATTGATTCTTTCAATGACCTTTACATTTTTAATTACATGACCATCAACTCCTGTAGGAGGAATACAATAATATAAATAGAATATCTTCCGCAGTTACATTATTTTAACACTCCCTCTTAACTAGGAAGGTATTTTGCAGGTAACAACAACTGCACAACTGACTTGTGAACTTCTATATGTCCTAGGAAGGCTTTGGATCATCATATGTCTTGGGTTATTATCAACGGAGTAGCAACATCATCATCAGTTGAAGTATGATCATCATCAGCGGCATCATCATCTACTGAAACAACATCCTCATCAACTGGAACATCTTCTGTTGGAGCATCCTCATCAGCAACCTCATCAGTTGGAACATATTCTGCTGTCAGCATCCTCGTCAACTGGAACACCATCTGCTGGAACATCCTCATCAGCAGCACCATCAGCTGCAATAACATCATCATCAGCTGGAACACCATCTGCTGGAACATCCTCATTAGCAGCACCATCAGCTGGAACACCTACAATAACAATCAGTAACTAAGTACTGATACTATCAGTCAGCAAGTACTGATCTTCCCTCACCCCTGGAGAGGCATCAGCTCATGAGAGCTGGAACTATCAGTCATCCAGTACTGATCTTCCCTCACCCCTGGAGAGGCATCGGCTCGTGAGAGCTGGAACTAGCAGCATTAGAGAGATTTTGAGGTCAAAAAATGGCCTCCTAAGAGATGTACTACAAAAGTATGAGATATATTAAAATATTATGAATTGGGGGTTTTATGGGGTAGGTATATATGACAAGTCACCTCCCACACTATTTTCTATGCACAATATAAATAACCATGGTTGAGTTGTTTTTCAAAATTCACTAGAAATAAAATTAATAAAATAAGTCTACATTGATGTGACTAAGATTCATTGTAAATTCCCAAAAAATTATTGTCCTTTAGCATTTATTTGTCTTGAACTTTCAAATGAAATTAAATAATAAAAAATATTTTTAAGAGCTATTTTTTTAATTTTATGTTGACTTTTTATATTTAGTACTTTTCTCATGAATTTAATATAATGTAATTTAATTGAGAATTTATTTACATGTAAAATGTTAATAATATTATTATAATCCACATTGCATTATTATTATTATTTATTAAATCTATTATTATTCTTTATTAGTTTGACATTATGTTATTAAATAGAATGGAGTGAATATATAATTTAAAATTTAAAATATAAAAATGATAATATATTATTTTATAAAAAAATGTGAAAGGACTTTCTTTATGAATTAAGAGTACTGCACTTGAAAATGACAATAATATTATTTTATGAGAAAGTGTGAAAAGACATTCATTATGAGTACTTTACTTGAAAACGACAATAATATTATTTTATGAAAAGACTATCATTATGAGTACTTTATTTTATGACTTAAAAATACTTACACCACTACCTTGGTTAACTATGTGTTTTCATCCACCATAGAAAATTTGACAAATAAACATTCTTAACTCATGCAATGCCACCTCACCAAGGGGGATGATGTCATCTACTAGAATGTGATTGGTTGTTTTTTATAGTACATTTTCTTTGTTTTGAGGCCATTTTTTGACCTCAAAATTTCTCTAATGTCAGCCAGTACTGATCTTCCCTCACCCCTGGAGAGGCATCAGCTCGTGAGAGATGGAACTATCAGTTATCCAGTACTGATCTTCCCTCACCCTTAGAGAGGCATCCATCCCTACGGACAGGCATCGGCTCGTGAGAGCTGGAACCATCAGTCATCTAGTACTGATCTTCCCTCACCCTTGGAGAGGCATCCATCCCTACGGACATGCATAAGCTCATGAGAGCTGGAACCATCAGTCAAACAGTACTGATCTTCCCTCACCCTTGGAGAGGCATCCACCCCTACGGATAGGCATCAGCTCATGAGAGCAAGGACCATCAGTCAGCCAGTACTGATCTTCCCTCACCCTTGGAGAGCCATCCATCCCTACAGACACGCATTAGCTCGTGAGAGCTAGAACCATCAGTCAACCAGTACTGATCTTCCCTCACCCTTGGAGAGGCATCCATCCCTACGGACAGACATCAATAATCTCTCTTTCTAGAGAGGTCCCTCTGGACCACACCAAGCTTGTCTCGAAAGTAGTCATACTTCACACGAGCCAGAGGCTTAGTCAGCATATCAGCAACTTGTTCCTCTGTAGGAACATACTTGAGCTTCACAGCTCCCCTCTACACCATATCCTGGATATAGTGGAACTTTATCTCGATGTGCTTCGATCTATCATGAAACACAGGATTTTATGTCAACTTGATGCAACTCTGGTTATCACAGAGTATCTCCGTAGCATCAATCTTTGCATCGAACAATCCTGTCAACATCTTGTGCAGCCACACTGCTTCACCACAAGTTGAAGAAGCTGCAACATATTCAGCTTCCGCTGTACTGAGTGCAACACAGGGTTGCTTTCTACTGAGCCATGAGATCACACCTGATCCCAAACTAAAGCAACATCCTGAAGTGCTCTTTCTGTCTTCAACACTTCTGGCCCAATCTGAGTCTGTGTACCCATACAGTCTGAACTCGCTATCTGAGGCATATTTGAGTCCATAATCCAATGTACCCTTCAGATATCTCATCACATGTTTTGCTGCAATCAGGTGAACATTCCTGGGATCCACCATATACCGACTCAATGTGTTTACTGCAAAACATATATCTGGACGAGTATTGGTCAAATACATCAATGACCCAATAATTTGTCTATACATGGTGACATCCACTTTATTTGAAGAAGCATCACTCAAAAGCTTCAAATTTGTCACCATCGGAGTGGTCATGGCCTTGCAATCCAGCATCCCAAATATCTTTAGGATCTCTACTGTGTATTTTCCTTGACTCAAAAAAATCTCGTCTGGAAACTGCCATACCTCAAGTCCTAGAAAGTAGTGCATCTTGCCAAGGTCTTTCATCTCAAATTCTACCACAAGCTTCTTCTTACATTCAACAATAGGCTTGTCTTCTCAAGTCAGAAATAAGTCATCCACATACAATAATAGTATCATGGGTTCATCGTTCATAATCTTGTAGTAAAGATTAGAATTTGCTTTACTCTTGGTAAATCCCAAGCTCATTAGGAAGCTGTCAATCCTTCCATACCAAGCCCTATGATCTTACTTCAACACAATAGTGCTTTCTTCAACCTGCATACATGTGACTTATTATCTTCTACTTCAAATCCTTTTGGTTGCTCAATATATACTTCCTCTTCTATGTTTCCATTTAGGAAAGCAGTCTTTACATCCATCTGATGTAGCTTCCATTTCATCTTGGCTGATAAGGCAAGAATGGTTCTAATTGAAGTATATCTGGCTACCGGGGCAAAAGTCTCCTCATAGTCAATTCCTTCCTTTTGCGAGAATCCCCGGGCTACAAATCTAGCTTTGTACTTTTCAATGCTTCCATCTGCTAAATGTTTTGTTTTGAAGATCCATTTTGATGAAACAACCGATTTGTCCTTCGGTCTTGGTACCACATCCCAAACATCATTCTTGATGATGGACTGGTATTCTTCATTCATGGCATCCAGCCATTCCTTCTTCTTTACTGCTTCTTCAAAACAAGTTGGTTCTTCTTCAACAAGATTGCACATCAAGGCTACATAGCTGGAGTATGGCCTTGGTCTCTTGATCTCTCTACTGGATCCTTCTGGAGCACCATACTTTCCTGCATCTTGGATTAATTCACGTGCCCAGGCTGGTCTTCTCTTTCGAGAGATCTCCACATGAGGTATCTTCTTAGGTATCTAAGGTTCTGCCATGTCATGATCCTATGGGATAGGATCACATTCAACATCTGGAATTAAATCTTTGGTTGATTCTACAATTCTGGGAGCCTCTTGCTCCTTTTCATCCTCATGAGTCTTTCCTACAAGACAAGTTCAATTGCATGATTAGAAACATCTCATAGATTTCGGAGCAAATTCTTACATATAAAGACATATGTCATAAAGTCATGCAATTGTCTTAGCCAATGCTTCAATACAACATTATTTAAGTAACCAATAAATGACAATTCAAATACTTATCTTTGTTTGGTTGTTGGGTGGACTCCCTCTTGATCTTTGCTTCCTGGATTAAAATTCTGAATGAATAACATCTAGAATACCTTTCTCCTTGATGTCACTACTTGGAAATGTGTTCTTAGTGCTCTTCCCTTGAGCACACCCTTTGCATACTCCTTCATGATCCACCTGGATCTCTGGTAATCCAGTCACTACCTTACTCATAATAGGTAAGGCCTTGCAGAGTACATGAGCTAGTCTTCTATGCCATAGCTCACAGGGGTTCATGGTACTAGCCATCATTGCTGCATCTGCATGACTCTTCAGTTTGTAAAGTCCTCCTTCTTCTACTCCAATGACTACTGCATCATCAATAGTCTTCCCTTTAGGCCACATGAGAACTTCACCATCTACAAATGCAACTCGAAGATCTTTCTTATCTAATGCTGAAATAGATAGAAGGTTCTTCTTCAATCCAGGTACATAAAGTACATCCTTCATATTCATGGACTTCCCAGAGTCCAACTTGTAAGAGGCTTCTCCCATACCTTTGATGGGATATTGGTAGTCATCTCCGAGTTTTACTTTGTGTGGAGATACCTTCTAGATGAGATGAGACAAGGATTCTTTGTATCCTGTCATGTACTTTGAAGCTCCACTATCCACTAGCCAAGTATCACTTCCATGAGATACTGAACCAGTGAGTGTTGAGATAAGAACATATTCTTCACTGGAGTCTTCATTATTTCTGGTGTTTTCATCATCGTCACTATCTTCAGCTGCATGAGCATGGAACCTCTTCTTTTGATGCTTGTGATGTCCATGTTTGTTTAGACAATTCCTTGCAATGTGTCCAGTCTTGTGGCATGAGTAACACTCAATTAAAGAGAAATCGTTTATGGTCCTTCTCTTCTTCTAAGGTCTCCTTGGAGAGTCCTCTCGAGGACTGGGGTTGTCCTTTCTTTTCTTTCCACCTTTAGCATGAGTAGCTAAATCTTGGTATTCATCGTTATTTAATTTCTCCTCTCTTATGACTATTATTTATTCTTCTTGGACACATTCTTCCCATAGATTTCTAAACTTGATTAGTTTCTTTCTGGCACAAATGCCACGAACAAATTGTTCCCAATCTCGGGGGAGACCATTCAGAGTAGTCATCACAACTTCTGCATCTTCTATCATATCCCCAATGGATTCTAATTGTTCTTTGATCTGGGATACCCTGGAGAAATATGAGTGCATGGTTTCAGACTTCATGCACTTCACACCCTTGAGTTGATTTCTCAAGGTCATCTTTCTGTTGATGTTCTTTCCTTTAAATAGACTGGTCAAGGCATCAAACATTTCCTTTGGTGTCTTCTTGGAGGACACAAGGGGGATCAAGTGATCCTTGATGGAATCAGCAATGATCCTCTTTGCTTTGATAAGATTCTTCTTATGCCTTGCCTTCTCTTCATCTCCCTCTGGTTCTGTAAGTCCTTCCTTCACATAGTCTTCTAGCTCATGCTCCTCAAGGATGAGCATGACTCTATACTTCCAGGATCTGAAGTTCTTAGCTCCTTCAAGCTTCTCATCAAGCTTGGTATTGATTGTCATTTTGTTTATAATGAGAACCTCAAATGGAAATAGAAATAGACTTGAGACTTACCAGAAAATTTGCCCTTTTGAGATCTGCTCCTTCTTGACCTAGGGTTTGTCAAAGAAACCCTAAAAATTCAAATTTTGAATTTCAAATTTCTGAAAGGATAGACAGATGCACCTTGCAAAATTGATCAAGCTGGTATACTTAAAATTTGAAATCTGCAAAATTTGACCCTTCAAAAGTTGCCTTGAAACTTCCGGATCTTCTAGACAGGATCCCGAGCTAGGGTTTGATAAAGCCCACCCTTCTGCCCAACCAAAAAGTTTGATCTAGTGCTCAAAAGTTCAATTTTTTTGAGGAGTATCCAACCGTGGTCACAGAATCCAAAAATCTCAATTTTTACAGAAACCCTAATTTTCACTTTTCCGACCAAAATCCAGATTTAGGGTTTGATGGAGCCCACCCTTCTGCCCAACCAAAAAGTTTGATCTAGGGTGCAAAGGTTCGATTTTTCTGAGAGGATCAATCCTATGCAGAGAAAACCCAAAAATTTTCTTTCTGAGAAAAGCCCTAATTTTTCGTGGCTGCATAATGTAATTTTTCAGGCTAGCTTTGATACCATGCTAGTTTTTACTTGAGCAGCATATATATAAACTATTACTTAAATATAAACAAGTACAACATAAAATACAAGAGACACAATTTACCCTGGGAAACCCTCTTGGGGTAGAAAACCCAGCAAAGCCTTCCTCAATATAGAAATCACAAAGTACAAGATAAACCCAAGACAAAACAGCTACTCCTCCACTTGTGTGCACCTCTCTTATTCACCTATGCAAACTTGCTTGAGTGAATGGGTGAATAGAAGTGAGAGAGAGGTCTCATATTTATATTCTTCCATTGGGGTGACAAATTCCCCAACAGGGCCGACTTGTTTGCTTGACTGGTCAATTACATAATATAATAATCTTTTCGGGGCTTTTTTGAGCCGACACATGAACTAGGGTTTACATTGATTATTTAAATGACCTTTACATTATTAATTACATGAACATCAAATCCCGTAGGAGGAATACAATAATATAAATAGAATATCTTCCGCAGTTACATTATTTTAACAAGGTTCACTTTGTAGAATTCCTCAGTATACTCTCTTACAGTCAATAATCTTTGCCTAAGATTCTGCATTTTCCTGTACAAGGTCAACTGGTAATCCTTTGGTAAGAATTTGGATCTCATCTTAGCCACCATTCTATCCCAACTCTTTAACAATGGCTTGTTCTTCCGTCTCCTTTCATCCTGCACACTATCCCACCATAGGGATGCATGTCCTTTCAACCTTGTCACTGCCAATCTGACCTTCCTGTTTTCTTCAATTTCATCATACTCAAAGTATTTGCCTAACTCGCTGATCCAGTAAATGAGATGTTCAGCAGTGAGGCTTCCCTCATAGGTAGGCAACTCAAGTTTTGGCCTCGATGTCGCTCCAAGAATTGACCAAAAGTATCTTAGCTCTGGTGTCTCTTGCATAGGTGCTTCTTCTTCTCCTTGTTCCTCTTCTTCAGGCTCACTCACATCCCCTATCTCTGGATCTCTTTGTCTTCCCATCTCCATAGATTCCATACATGCCCGTAGTTCTCTCATTTCCTCCACAACCTCTGCATTTGTTGTTGGTTTCCCTCTGTCACGACCTCTTGCTCTACCTACACGTATCTCCATGTTTTTCTTCTATTGTGCTGAGAAAAGCCTGCTTTGATACCAAAAAATAATGCAGGAGGGAAAGACAAAAGCCAATCGAACCTGCTTACCCCAGGAAATCTCATGATTCTCTGAAATCGAACCACTAACCTTAGCTAAAAACCAGTTAGGTCCTTCTCAGTGATGGGTCTTACCTTCAAAATCGGCCTCCCACAATGGTTTGCTTGTCAGAAAGAGCCTTCCACAACATCCTTGCGGAATGCCTGCTTTCTGCAATTGCGGCATCCTTCCGCAATTATCTTTCCACAAAGAACCCTTCCGCACAAGCCTTTCCACAACAACCTCTCCGTAATTCTCACTCCTGCAGTGTGGATGCTTCCTTACTGCAATTTGCGGATTGCGGATTACATGCATGCTTTTCACAATCTCTCGAAAAGACTTCCGCAACAAATCTCCCGCAACATGACTTCCGCAACTCTCGCCGTTAACTCTTGAGCTCCTTCCTTCTGCGGAACGTTGTATCAACTATCGATACCTTGAGGATTTGATCTCGTCCGTTGATCTATGATCAATGCGGAGTACTTCACATCGGCTTGTGGGAATGTTAACTTCCGCACACATTCACTTTGCGGATCCCATCCCCGTCGTCGATCTTCTTTTTGGATTTGATCTAAGCCGTCCAACCTCTGATAATTGAACCGATTGCAACTCTACGATTTTTCTTCGTTGATTGATCCAGGAATCGATCAATCCAGTTCGTCCTTCGTCCATATCTAATGTAATATTAAATACAACAAGAAATGACCTCTGTTACTAAATGATAGTCGGTTTTCGAATGACTTGGGTGTTCTTAACTATACATGAGAGTTCACACAAGCAGAAAATTGGAGATTCATTCAGACAGACATCAGGTTAACGCTTTCACACAGCTCTACTTGATAGAATCTCTGCTTATCTCTCATTCACATGTACAGTAACACTATAGAACACACAGAACTTTCTAATTTCATTAATTGTTAGCAAAAACATCCATCCAATCGTGTTTTCCTCTGGTATTCAATAAAATATGCCATCGACTCTTCCTCACGCACCAACTCTTCCTCACACAGGGCTCTCCCTTTTTTTTTTCTCCCCGATTCCCTCATCTTCTCCCCTTTTCACCCATTCAAAATCCCCCAAAACCGAATGGTTGAACAACAAAAAAAACTAACATACTCTCCTCCATCATTGAAGGAGTCACTATCGGTCATCAACAAACTGCCTATTTGGCTTTATCTCCACGCAGGGAGTATCAACTCACTACTATGTCTTATTTTCTCAAAAAACTGACAACACACTAGTTGGCTACATACTTTGCAAATGTTAAAATACTTAGTAAAAAAACTATCTTCCCTGCTTCAGGGCAACTTGTCCCCTCGATAGCAACAACATGTGAACACTCAATCACATTGTTGGCTTAACATTGATGCTCCTGCATCAGACTCCCAACGTTAAAAAGTCTGAAACCCTGTTCAGTAAATCAGCTATTGAGAAACCCTTTGTCTCCAATTATTTAGCTTTCATCCATGTAGAATCTTCTACAGGATGTCCTTTCCATTTGATCAAGTATTCCAAGTAGTCTCTATGTCTGATACTCTTTGCCACTCTAGTATCCAAGATAGACTCAGCTTCCGATGGCTGGGCTATAGGCATCTGCTTCAGCCACTGAAGATCTTCCACAGGATCCCTATCTTTTGTCATTTGTCCCGTATCATCGACCACATATGTATATAGGTCCGCAACATTAAAACTAGGCGAGATACCAATCCCTGTTGGCATTTCCAGCTCATAGGCATTTGCCGAATTTTTTTTGAGTATTATGCAAGGTCCAATCTTTTTCATTTTCAGCTTGTTATACTCTCCTTTTGGAAATCTCTCTTTTCTCAGATGTGCTAAAACCAAATATCCTACCTCATAGTTTTTATCTCTTCTCCTGGGTTATGCTCTTGTTTTGTAACTATTGTTACTTTGCTGGAACCTTGCTTTAACTTGATCTTGTAGTTCACTAATCCTTGTTGCAAACTCTTCTCCATCTGCACTTCTCTTTTCCAATTGACCCAAATCACGAAGTTCACACACCCCTCTGGGATGCATACCATACAGAATTTGGAATGGACTCATTCATGTACTTCGGTTTGGTGAGTCATTATATGCAAACTCAACTTGAGGTAGCACTTTGTCCCATTTTTTTGGATTTTCCCCGATCAGGCTTCTCAACATGTTACCCAGACTCCTATTTACCACCTTATTTTTCCCACCACGCTGTGGATGTTATGCTGAACTGAAGTTCAACTTGGTACCCAACTTCTTCCACAAGGTCCTCCATAAATGACCTGTGAACTTCACATCTCTATTAGATACAATGCTCTTAGGTAAACCATGTAGCTTTACAACTTCATTGAAAAAAAAGTTAGCAATGTGTGTGGCATCACTTTTAAAACATGGAACGAAATGTGCCATCTTAATGAATCTATCCACAACTACAAAAATAGAATCATTTCCCTTCTGAGTTTTTGGTAAACCCAAAATGAAATCCATACTCACAGAATCCCAAGGCCTAGTTGGAACAGGAAATGGTGTGTAAAAGACTGTGCTTTGGCTTCTTCCTTTGGCATGCTTGCATACCCTACATCTTCTCACAAAATTTTCAACCTCAGACCTCATCTTTGGCCAAAAATAGAAATGGATCAACTATCCAAAGGTTTTATCACTTCCAAAGTGACCTGCCATCCCTCCATTGTGTTTCTCCTGTATCAAATTCTCTCTCATGGAACATTTGGGAATACAAAGTTTACTGTTCTTAAAGAGTAAGACATCTTGCAACATATACTTCATCCATGGCTCTCTGTCCACCTCCACATGATTCCTACAAACTCTGTATGCATTCTGAAAATCAATGTCAGTCTCACACAAACCTCTTAAGTGTTCAAATCCTAAGACTTGGATTTGATTTTCTTGTACAATCAATTGTCTCCTGCTTAAAGAATCAACTACTTGATTTGATTGCCCACTTATATGCTTCAACACAAAGGTAAAGCTTTGCAAGAACTCGACCCATTTGACATGATTCTGATTCAATTTAGGTTGTTGCATGATGTATTGTAATGCATGATTACCAGAAACAAAACAAACTCCCTAGGCATCAGATAATGCCTCCAATGCTTTAGTGCTTGGACCATAGCATAAAATTCCTTGTCATAGGATGAGTATTTATGTTTTGAATCATTCAACCTCTCGCTGAAATATGCTACAGGTTTATCTTCCTGACTAAATACAGCCCCAATTTCTACTCCATTGGCATCACATTTCACTTGGAAAGGGTGTTTGAAATCCGGTAACTTCAATACTGGTTTCTCAGTGATCTTTCTCTTCAACAACTGAAAGCTGCTTTCAGCCTCTGCTGTCCATTTAAATGGTTGTTTGTCCTTTCTAATTGTTTTAATGATTGATGAACAAATACCACTGAAATTCTTTATGAACTTTCTATAAAAAATTGCCAATCCATGGAAACTTCTTACCTAAAAAATGCTCCAAGGTGAAGGCCAATCCATAATTGCTTGCACTTTTTCCGGATCCATCTTCAAACTGTCTCTTGAGATAAAAAAACCCAAATACAATAGTTCTGATTTAATAAATGTACACTTCTTCACATTTACTAACAAATTTTCCTTTTGTAACCTCTCCAAGACACATCTTAGATGCTCCAAGTGTTCTTTTTCTGTTTGACTGAAAATCAGAATATCATCAAGGTAAACTATTACAAACTTAACTATGAAATCTCTCAAGACTTCATTCATTAATCTCATGAAAGTGCTTGGCGCATTGGACAGTCCGAATTGCATAGCCAACCACTCATACAGCTCATCATTTGTCTTAAAGGTTGTCTTCCACTCATCTCCTTCTCAAATTTTGATTTGATGGTATCCACTATTCAGATCTAATTTTGAAAAACATGTTGCCCCAATCAGGAAATCCATCATGTCATCCATCCTGGGTAATGGAAACCTGTACCTGATGGTAATCTTGTTGATGGCCCTGGAGTAAGTGCACATCCTCCATTCACCATCCTTCTTTGGGGTGAGTATTGCCGGTACTGCACATGGACTTAGACTTTTCTGAATCAACCCCTTGTCTAACAATCCTTGTACTTTCCTTCTGACTTCTTCATTCTCTTGAAGTGTCAACCTGTATGATTCCTTTTTTGGTAAGCTTGCTCCTAGAATAAAATCAATATGGTGACTTATATCCCTCTTTGGTGGTAACTCATTGGGTAAATCATCTACCACAATGTCACTAAACTCACCTAGCATCTCCTGAATCTCCTCAGGTAGGTCTATAATATTGGTCTGCATTACTACCACTCTAGGATTACATATCACAACATAATTAAGTTCTTCCTCATCAATTTGCTGCAAATACTCTTTCCCTGTCAACATTAGGACCTTAGATGCTTGCTGCCCTATAGTAATCCCTTCTTGCAAAGGAAGAAGAATATGTTTTATCCCATGTTTCTCAAAACTATGACAATTTCTCCTACCATCATGTATCACCTTTTTTTCAAACTGCCATGGTCTTCCTAGAAGGATATGGCAAACATCCATGGTCATAACATCACATATAATTTTATCTTTATATGTACCTACTTGCAAATCAACTTTACATTGTTCACTTACTAGGATTTGATGTCCCTTATGCAGCTAGGATACCTTGTATGGATTAGGATGTTTGGTCTTCTTTAGACTCAACTTCTCCACCATCTCTGTGGAAAAAATATTGTTAGTGCTCCCACCGTCAATCACCATCTTGCAACACTTCCCTTTGACTTTACACATGGTCCTGAATAAAGCCTTTCTTTGAGTGGGTTCCACCTTCTCCTTCTCAGGATCCAATAAGACTTTGTTCATCATCAAATCCTCCCCCATATTTGGCATATTTTCAGACACTGGCATGTACTCTTGCTACTGCTCATTCTGAGCTACATAGGCTACTCTCTGTCCTATGTCTTTCTTCTCAGGACACTCAAAGGAACTGTGTCCCAATTTGTTACATTTGTAACACTTGTAGATAGTTCCCTGCCTCTTCCTCTACCTCTACCTCCTTGGTAAGGTCTTCTCCCTCTTGGGTCACCTCGTCTACCTTGTTGCTCCTGTTGGTTTGAGTTGTTGGATTCTCCTTTCTGGGCTGCAAACCTTCCTCTTCCAGCTATTTTCCCCCTTCCTTTGGTTGAACCTCTTCCCCTATTGAAGTTCTGCTTTCTCAATAAATTTTGTTCTGCTCTCAAGGCACATTGGTATGACTCTTCCATTGTTCTCGGTGACATCATGCTAATCTCATCCTGAATCTCCATCCTTAGACCATTGACATATCTAGCAGTCTTCTCTATCGATTCTTCCACATAACCTGCCCTTAGGTTCACTTTGTAGAATTCCTTAGTATACTCTCTTATTGTCAATAATATTTACCTAAGGTCCTGCATTTTCCTGTACAAGGTCATCTAGTAATCCTTTGGTAAGAATTTGGCTCTCATCTTAGCCACCATTCTATCCCATGTCTTTATCAATGGCTTGTTCTTTCGTATCCTTTTAGCATGAACACTATCCCACCACAGGGATACATGCCCTTTGAAGCTTGTCACTGCTAATCTGACCTTCTTGTTTTCTTCAATTTCACCATACTCAAAGTATTTGCCTAACTCATTGATCAGTCAATGAGATGTTCAGCAGTGAGGATTCCCTCATAGGTAGGAAACTCAGGTTTTGGCCTCGATGTCGCTCCAAGAATTGACCAAAAGTATCTTAGCTCTGGTGTCTCTTGCATAGGTGCTTCTTCTTCTCCTTGTTCCTCTTCTTCAGGCTCACTCACATCCCCTGCCTCTGCATCTCTTCGTCTGCCCATCTACATACCTTCCATACGTGCTCGTAGTTCTCTCATTTCCTTGATGACCTCTGCATTCGTTGTTGGTCGCCCTCTATCATGACCTCTTGCTCTACCTACATGTATCACCATGTCTTTCTTCTGTTGTGTTGAGCAAATATCGCTCTGATACCAAAAATGATGCAGGCAAAAATGACAAAATCCAATCCAACCTGCTTACTCGAGGAAATCTCGTGATTCTCTGAAATCGAACCATTAACCTTAGCTAAAAACCAGCTAGGTCCTTCTCAGTGATGGGTCTTACCTTCAAAATCGGCCTCCCGCAATGGTTTGCTTGTCAGAAAGAGCCTTCTGCAACAACCTTGCGGAACGCCTTCTTTCTGCAATTGCGGCGTCCTTCCGCAATTATCTGTCCACAACACACCCTTCCGCACAAGACTTTCCACAACATCCTCTCTGCAATTCTCACTCCCGCAATGTGGACGCTTCCTTTTCGCAATTTTTGGATTGCGGATTACATGCGCGCTCTTCATAATCTCTTGAAAATACTTCCGCAACAACTCTCCCGCAACGTGACTTCCGCAACTCTCGCCGTTAACTCTTGAGATCCTTCCTTCTGCGGAACGTTGTGTCAACTGTCGATACCTTGCGGATTTGATCTCGTCCGTTGATCTATGATCAATGTGGAGTACTTCGCATCGTCTTGCGAGAATGTTAACTTCTGCGCACATTTACTTTGTGGATTCCATCCCCGTTGTCGATCTTCTTTTGGGATTTGATCTGAGCCGTCCAACCTCTGCTATTTGAATGGATTGCAACTTAACGATTTTTCTTTGTTTATTGATCCGGGAATCGATCAATCAAGTTCGTCCTTCGTCCAGATCTAATGTAAGACTAAATACAACAAGAAATGACCTCTGTTACTTAATGATAGTCGGTTTTTGAATGACTTGCGTGTTCTTAACTATACATGAGAGTTCACACAAGCAAAAAATGGAGATTCATTCACACAAACATTAGGTTAACGCTTTCACACAGCTCTACCTGATAGAATCTCAGCTTATCTCTCATTCACATGTATAGTAACACTATTGAACACACAAGAGTTGATAATTTTATTAACTGTTAGCAAAAACATCCATCCAATCGTGTTTTCCTCTGGTATTCAAGAAAATATGCCACCGAATCTTCCTTTGGCAGGGCTCTACCTTTTTTTTTTTCTCCTCGAGTCCCTCGTCTTCTCCCCTTTTCACCCATTCCGAATCCCCCAAAACTAAATGGTTGAAAAACTAAACAAACTAACTAACAAAATCTCCCCCATCACTGAAGGAGTCACTATCGGTCATCAACAAACTGCCTATCTGGCTTGATCTCCACGCAGGGAGTATCAACTCGCCACTATGTCCTATTTTCTCAAAAAACTGAAAACACACTGGTTGGTTACATACTTTTCAAATGTTAAAATACTTAGTAAACAAACTATCTTCCCTGCTTCAGGGAAACTTGTCCCCTCGCTAGCCACAACATGTGAACACTCAATCACATTGCTAGATTAGCATTGATGCTCCTGCATCACTGAATATAAAATCTGTATTTCTAGAGCATAAATCTGTCCTTCATAGAAGATCAACGTTTCCACACCATTTGTCAACCTATGTAGATAATAGACAAATAAAAAAAAAAGAATCAATAAGACTGAAAGGCAGACTTCTGGGAAAAGCTTCTACAAGATGGAATAGTCTTCTGCAACCAAACAACTAATTAAAAGGAAAGATACTTGAAAAATCTATATAACTTCAGAAAAAAATCAGGAAATGATACCTTTTACAGCAACAAAATCGATTCTTGTTCTCCAATCTATCACCTAAAAAGGACTCTCAATGATCTGCGTCATAGTTGGCAAGTCATCGGTGTCGATACAACTTCGACAAGTTTTGACTCGACATGACTTTGACAACTTCGACAGGTTCCGATTTTGACACAAGTCCGATGAGATTCGACTTTGACATACTACGACACACTCTGCACCTTTGACATGTTCAGCAACCTCATAGTTCGTAACATCGACATGTGATCAACAACTGTCAAACTTCGACAGAATGTCTCTCTGTCTTCCAATTGATTGTAACGATTGAACTGTTGAAACCGTTCTAACTTCTTCTTTGTAATTGAACGTAACAGGCAGGCACCCAAGTGTTTCAGAACTCTATATAAGCATGTATAATGTTGTAACATAGATCGATTTTATCAGTTTTTATCTGTTTGCAAGTAATAGAAGAACAGTTCGCATTCCTGCATATTGTCTGCGCAAAATGTGTTTATCTATGTTATGTAATCCTACTTTTGCTCATTTTGTTTATCAAGCTTCTTCCATACCAGAAACGACTCATTCAGTCGATCTGTTGTCCCCCTCATGCTTCTTGGACACGACTCGGATCATTGGTATTAGAGCACTCCGTTTTGTTCTTGCTTAAGTTCTGTGTATACACTTCTTTCGAAGTTACCTGACTCATGCCAGTTCAAACTTGCTCGTAATCTCAGCAATCCAAGCAGACGCGCTCTCCAAAAATGACAGAAGAAACAGACGATAAACATGCAGCCGACGAGACAGCCTAGCTTATTGAGCAAGCTCTGGCTCGACAACAAACTGAAATGTTCATCCAGTTCAATGAGATTTTCTTGTGATTTGCTTCGACATCTGGAGGATCCTCGAAGAGAACTCACTCAGATAAAATCAGCCCCTTCAAAGTGAAAATGAATTTGGACATGCTGAATCTTGAAGGTAAGATTGACGCAGAATCCGTCGACAATTGGGTGCAACAATTGGATTCCTATTACGTTGTAAATCAACTTTGTGAAGCTGAAAAAGTCACCATTGTGTCCTTAAAGATGTCAACCTCCGTGCACTGTTGGTGGGAGAACCTCTTGACAAAGATGGAGAAAAGCGGAGAACCCATCGAGACATGGGATAAATTCGTCGAACACATCCAAAAGGAATTTTACCCGCCTAAATACCTCGAGCAATAGTATAAGAAGTGGCAACAGCTAAGGCAATGGAAAGACCAATCAGTATAAAGTTACACCAACGAGTTTTATCGACTCATGGTTAGACTTGGCATCCAAGAAGAAGAGAAATTGTTGGTTCTGAAGTACGTTAGCGGATTGTCCTAGTACATTCAGCAGGATATGGAATTTGTGACTGTCAATACGCTTGCGGATGCTTTCCACTATGCCAGCAAACTTGAAACCAAGCAGAAAGGAAAAGCGTGTTTCGCGTCAAAGCCGACATCAGGACGACCACCCAACAAGAAGGCACCAGCCAACTTCGACAAATCAAAATCTTCTCAGCTGACATGGCCAAAGCCAGATCACGGAAAGAAGCATTTTCACAAGAGGGAACGTAGAAAACAACGATCGACCACAAAATGGTGTGATTACCACCACTCATCTTTGCAAGATACGTCTGAATGCAAAGCTCGAAAGACATTTTTGACAAAAGTGTCGACCTCCGATGCGTTCGACAAGACGGTGGAAGAATCTGATCCAGACGCAATGACTCTTTTGACCTCGATGTTAAGATTTAATATGCTAAGACAGAAAATAGCAGCATTACAATCCATTTCACAATAATAGCATAAACAGGATCACTGAAGAAACAACAAGCACAACATAAACACAAGAGACACAGATTTATCCTGGGAAACCCTCATGGGGTAGAAAACCCAGCAAAGCTTCCTCAATATAGATGACTAGCAAATACAAAAGATGTAACCCTGAGCATAAGCTCCTCCTTCTCCATAGCAGACCTCTCTCTCATAAGTGCGCCACTCTCAAGTGAGTGAGTGTGTGTAAAATGAGGAATACACCTCCTCTATTTATACACTACTTCGACTTGTCTTTTACACAAATCATATAGGCTCGTATTTAACCATTGGGTTAAATACCCCACTACAACTAACTGGGCCGACCCATCTAGGGTGGTCTAATAACCCTTTGACCCACATAACACATACAGGGCCGACCCCTACTAGGGAAGTCTAATAACCCAAGTTACCACAATCTGACGGAGGAATCAACATCTCCGGATATATAATAAGATCTTCACGAAGGAATGAAACATCTCCAAAATAATAAAGTACAAATATAATATTCTTTGAAGTTACAATATCTCAACACTCCCCCTTAATGAGAAGGATATTATAACAGCATCTGCACAAGCAAGGAGTCATCAACATCATACATGATACATCTATAAATCATTGGAATCTTTCTTCAATTCATCATCATCAGTAACTCAACCAGTTACTGGGACATCAAAATCATCAGTATGATCATCAACATCGTCATCACACGATCATTGGTATCGTCATCACATGATCATCAGCATCATCATCACACGATCATCAGCATCGTCATCTCACGATCATCAGCATCGTCATCACACGATCATCAACATCATCATCACACGATCATCAGCATCGTCATCAGACGATCATCAACATCGTCATCAGACGATCATCAGCATCGTCATCACACGATCATCAACATTGTCATCTCACGATCATTAGCATCGTCATCACATGATCATTAGCATCGTCATCACACGATCATCAGCATCGTCATCACACGATCATCAACATCGTCATCATACGATCATATTACAAGATGATCAATCCCACTCTCTTTAGGACATAGGTCCATGGATGATACAATCCAGATCAAGTTCCAGGATGATCAGTCCTTATCATTTTAAGATAAGTCTCATGTCTAGGGATGATGCAATCCCATCACATACATTCTGAACCCAGTTCATGGACGATGCAGTCCTCACACGTACCTTTAAGACAAGTCTCATGTCTAGGGATGATGCAATCCCATCACGTACATTTTGAACCCAGTTCATGGACGATGCAGTCCTCACATGTACCTTTAAGACAAGTCTCATGTCTAGGGATGATGCAGTCCCATCACGTACATTTTGAACCCAGTTCATGGACGATGCAGTCCTCACACGTACCTTTAAGACAAGTCTCATGTCTAGGGATGATGCAATCCCATCACGTACATTTTGAACCAAGTTCATGGACGATGCAGTCCTCACACATACCTTTAAGACAAGTCTCATGTCTAGGGATGATGCAATCCCATCACGTACATTTTGAACCCAGTTCATGGACGATGCAGTCCTCACACGTACCTTTAAGAAAAGTCTCATGTCTAGAGATGATGCAATCCCATCACGTACATTTTGAACCCATTTCATGGACGATGCAGTCCTCACACGTACCTTTAAGACAAGTCTCATGTCTAGGGATGATGCAATCCCATCACGTACATTTTGAACCCAGTTCATGGACGATGCAGTCCTCACATGTACCTTTAAGACAAGTCTCATGTCTAGGGATGATGCAATCCCATCACGTACATTTTGAACCTAGTTCAGGGACGATGCAGTCCTATATTCAATTCTCGAAGACATCAATCTACGGCGCAATTCTGGGACCGAGGTCCGGGGAAGATGCAATCCCCTACTTGTTCATTCAGGACTTCATTCTCGGAGACATCATGTCTACAGATCTCTTTAGGACTGAAGTCCAGGGATGATCCAATCCTTTCATGTCCACCAAGGACTTCATTCTCGGAGACATCATGTCTACGGCTCTCTTTAGGACTGAAGTCCAGGGATGATTCAATCCTTTTTCTTTCTCGGAGACACCTGTCTACGGCTCACTTTTAGAACATGTGTTCAAGGATGATGCAATCCTCTTTCTTTCTCGGAGACACCTGTCTACGGCTCACTTTAGAACATGTGTTCAAGGATGATGCAATCCTCACATGTATTCTCATCAATACAAGTACAAGTATCCTCAACCATACAAGTACATTAATCAATACATGTATCATCAAAAGTATGTATTGTCACCAATACATCTATCATCAAAAGCATGTATTCTCACCAATACATCTATCATCAAAAGCATGTATTCTCACCAATACATCTATCATCAAAATCATGTATTCTCACCAATACATCTATCACCAAAAGCATGTATTCTCACCAATACATCTATCACCAAAAGCATGTATTCTCACCAATACATCTATCATCAAAAGCATGTATTCTCACTAATACATCTAGCATGTATTCTTACTAATACATCTATCATCAAAAGCATGTATAATTAAAACTAAGTATTCTAAGTATAAGAGTCCTAAATCTAAATATTTCTAAGTATCTAGGTGTAGTGAATAGGTAACCTCATCATCGACCTTGCTGTTCGATGAGACAATACTACTCCCCCTTTCGAGGAGGGTCCTTTTGAACTACACCAAGCTTGTCTTGGAAGTATTCAAATTTCACTCGAGACAGAGGTTTGGTCAAGATATCAGCAATTTGATCCTTAGTGCTCACATACTCGAGCTTGATAGCTCCTCTCTGCACCATATCTCATATATAAAAGTATCAGATCTCTATGTGTTTTGACTTATCATGGAATACATGATTTTCTGTCATCTTAATGCAGCTTTGATTGTCACACATAATCACAGTGGGATCCATTTCTAAGTCAAACACTCCAGATAATATCTTCCGAAGCCACACTGCTTCACAGCTGGCAGAGCAGGTAGCTATATATTCTGCTTCAGCAGTACTGTGGGCCACACTAGATTGTTTCTTGCTGAACCATGAGATCATGGCAGATCCAAGACCATAACATCCACCTTATGTACTCTTTCTGTCTGAGACACTTCCTGCCCAATCAGAATCTGAGTAACCATGTAATCTGAGTTCATGACCTCCAAGATAATATAGACCAAAATCTAATGTACCTTTTAGGTACCTCATTACATGCTTTGCAGCTATTAAGTGAACCTTTCTAGGTTCTACTAGATACTGACTTAGGGTATTTACAGCAAAGCATATATCTGGCCTAGTATTTGTTAAATACATCAATGACCCAATGAATTTGTCTATATAGAGTTAGGTCCACTAATTCCGATGAGTCATTAACTAATAACTTCAAGTTGGAGTCCATGGGAGTGGCCATGGGTTTACACTCCAACATATCAAACCTTTTTAGGATCTCCACGGCATGCTTACCTTGATTTAGAAAGATTCCTTTTGGTTCTTGCCATACTTCTAGACCTAAGAAGTAGTGCATTAATCCGAGATCTTTCATCTCGAATTCTGAAGAAAGCTTCTTTTTGCTTTCAATAATTTGTTTCTCATTTCCGGTTAGAAATAGATCATCTACATATAATAATAGTATGATCCATAACCTTAAGGTAAAGGTTAGGAATAACTTTACTTTTGGTAAAGCCCAAGCTTATCAAGAAACTGTCAATTCTCCCTTTGTGACTGAACATCACTCACACTCTGCATTGAATGATCTTCTGCATATCTATCTGTGCCATCTCTTGTTATATGGGTCTACTGATATGGGCCTCAATATCATTCGAACTCTGTGGTGAGTTCCTTCTTGCATCCATGTTATCTGTGTATAGAAACCATATTCAACCTTGTAGAAAAGGTTGAGATCCACATCACCCATGATGATCATTAAGCTCATCAATTGACTACCAATCCTGGGTACCCATACAAAATCTAATTCACACTTCTTCTTTAATTACACCATTAAGAGAATGGTCTTATCTATCCACTTGGAGAAAACATCTTGTCATGATTCTCTTCCTCTTTCTAAGAGAATATTCTAGCCATGAGCCTTCTATATTTTGTTTGATTAGCAAAGAGGTTTCATTCTAGACAAGCGACAATGGAATGTTTGTCCAACTTACCAATCATATGCATATTAGTAGTATATTGTTCAATGCTCTATGAATGTTTACACTCAGCATGATATATTCTAGGAATACAAATATGCATATAAGCAATATCATTTACTATTTGAAATAACAACTCAAATACTTATCTTTTATGTTTGTGTGATTGCCTCCCGCTTGATCTTCTATATGTCTTTTGAACTTCTATTCATTCTGTACCACTGTGCATGCTCAAGTGTGCACTAGTGTCATCCTCATGATCTCATACACAAACATACATTCATTAGTATATTCTCAATATTATCAAAAACATTATAATTCTAAATAATCTTGAATATGTATAGTCATGATCATTAGTATTCAGGGTTTCAGGGAAGTCTTCTTTTACTCATGCATATTCTTGTTTGATCATGGGACTCTTCTGGTTAGTTAAATCATCAATCAAGATAAGAGACATAATGTGCATAAACCCTTGATTAACTTTATGAATAAGCATAACCAATCATACCAAGTATACTTATATAAGGGATCCTAACACAAGGTAAGATTCTAACATGACATAGGAAAACATACCTGGATTAGTGTACCTGCTTAGTTATGTCTAACATACCTAATCAATATCTTCTTTGTTCTCTTCAATGATTTAGAGATCCTATGCTGGAACCTGCATATCTTATAATAGAACAAAGTCATACATACCTTGTAAGTAGAACTTCTATGTGATCAAATATTATGTTGTCATGGTCATGGAACTTGATTTGTCTTTCGTGATGTACCTGTATCTTGTTAGCAGACAACATCAACCTCATACAATACCACTGTGCATTAGTACAATCATATAGCCCTAAACAATGAATGTCTTCTATCATTCACATGCATTCATACTGTTACTAGGGTGATAAGACAATTCTAACATTAATCGAGATTGTACTGACCTGAATAATACGAGGACAAACATATTATGAACTTAATCAAGAATCAGATTTCAAGACATACCTGTATCTCCTTAAGTCATACCTGTCGAGACTTCTTGTAATCTTCTTATGTAAGGTCTTAGCCTCAACTCCCCCTGAAACTTGATCTGGAGCTTGATTAGGGTTTGCTAGAGAAACCCTAAAAATTCAATCTTTAACTTTCACACTTCTGAATGGATGGAAGGATGTGTCTTCCTGAGCTGATCAAACTAGCATACTTCAATTTTGAAATTTCCAAAATTTGAGCCCTAGAAATTTGCCTTCGAAACTTCTGGATCTTCTGGACAGGATCCCGAACTAGGGTTTGATGAAGCCCACCCTTCTGCCCGATCAAAAGGTTCGATCCAAGGCTCTAAAATCTTATTTTTCTGAGGAGCTTCCATTCGTGGTTACAGACTTCAAAAATTCCAACTTTTGCCGAAGCCCTATTTTTCCATCTTTTCGATCAAAATCTCGAACTAGGGTTTGATCAAGCCCGGTCTTCTACCCAACCAAAAAATTCGATCTTGGTTTCTAAATTTCGATTTTCCTGAGTAGCATTCAGCCGTGGATTCTGATTCAAAAAATTCTAACTTTCTCCGAAACCCTAAATTCCGGAAGCCATGAATGAAGGTGCTCCAAAAATAATTCTGTTTTGACAGAAATATGTACCTGATTGTTTCTGCTATAACTCCGACCTTTTCGCTCCACAGGGTCTGAAAACTTTTTCTGTGGTAGCCGGACCTATCATCTTTCCATCCCAATAGGTCTGACCTCAAATGGATTTTGTGAGAGAGATTTATGCCACGTGTCGCAACGTGACCTGTTTATGGGATAAAACAGGAGAGCGAACTTGTACGGTGTGCCACGTGTCACTGGTTCAACTTCGGCCTCTGAAAAATTTTCTTGAGATAGTACAGTCTGTGTACTACCTATCACTTTTGATGAAATTTCATTTGGATCTTCCTATCCCAAGTTATGACCTTTTTTCCAAGGTCACCTGAGTTTGACTGAGATCTGGAAGAGGCAGAAACCCTAACTTGTACTGATCATAACTTACAAAGTACAACGAATATGAGGGTGTCATTTGGACACAAGGTACCTGGGGATGTTATATACGACCTGTAAACTTTTCAGATTCTGAACCTTCGCAGAAATGGATTTATAGTGAAAGTTCCACGATGACTGGTTTTTGCTATGTAAAACCCAAACCTTCAAATTGTCGCAAGTGAAGCAAGTGTCGTAAGTGCCATACATTGCCTTCCTTCAAGTTAGCTCTAATACCATGTTAAGATTTAATATTCTAAGACAGAAAATAGCAGCATTACAATCCATTTCACAATAATAGCATATATAGGATCATTGAAGAAACAACAAGCACAGCATAAACACAAGAGACATAGATTTATCCTGGGAAACCCTCATGGGGTAGAAAACCCAACAAAGCTTCCTCAATATAGATGACCAGCAAATACAAAATATTTAACCCTGAGCATAAGCTCCTCCTTCTCCATAGAAGACCTCTCTCTCATAAGTGCGCCACTCTCAAGTGAGTGAGTGTGTGTAAAATGAGGAATACACCTCCTCTATTTATACACTACTTCGACTTGTCTTTTACACAAATCATGTAGGCTCGTATTTAACCATTGGGTTAAATACCCCACTACAACTGACTGAGCCGACCCCTCTAGGGTGGTCTAATAACCCTTTGACCCACATAACACATACAGGGCCGACCCCCACTAGGGAATTCTAATAACCCAAGTTACCACAATCTGACGGAGGAATAAACATCTCCGGATATACAATAAGATCTTCACGGAGGAATGAAACATCTCCAGAATAATAAAGTACAAATATAATATTCTTTGAAGTTACAATATCTCAACACTCGACCACTCCAGCAGCCTCGACTATCGTCGATGAGGAGGAACAAGAGCACCTATTCCAGACACGGATATGGGTCCAGAGCAACCCATTACATATGATTGTGGACAATGGGAGCCAACAAAACTTCGTTTCTGAAGAACTTGTCAAGAGACTAGGTCTTGTTACCACTCCGCATCCTCAGCCTTACAACATCTGTTGGATGAAGGATGGAAAAGAACTACGGATCACTCGACAATGCAAACTCGCTTACTTCATAAAACCTTTTGAAGATGAAGTACTCTGCGACGTGGCACCACTCTCCGTAGCCGATGCCCTGTTTGGGAAACCTTACCTCTGGGATAGACATGGAATTTATCAGTCACGGCCTCAGAAGGTGATCGTCAGAATCCGAAAACGATGGTTCAGCATACCAGAGCATCAACCTACACCGACGGTTGCACTAATATCTTCCAAATAGACAAGGAAGCTCATCAATCATGCTCAGAAGTTCGCATTAATCATGATCAAGCCGCAACATTCTAAGAAGAATGCAGCAACGAGTCGAGTCACTGACCAATGCAGTTCTCGACAAAAGCAGCAAGTCAATCATATTCTTGATGAGTACCAAAACCTCTTTCAAGCTCCAGATGGAGTACCTCAACATTGTCAGGAAAAACACACCATTGAACTTGTTCCTGGTTCTTCTTTGCCTAACGCATCTGTTTACAGAAGATCCATTCTCGAAAATGAAGAGATTCGTAGACAAATCCAAGAATTAATCGACAAAGGTCATACCCAACCCAGCTCCTCTCCTTGTGGAAGTCTAGTCATCTTAGTTCCGAACAAAGACGGGACTTGGTGCATGTGCATCAAATACATAGCTCTCAACAAAATATCGATGAAGAATCGGTACCCTCTGTCGCGGATAGACGAGCTCATCGACTGTCTAAAAAGTGCTAAATTATTTGCTAAGCTTGACCTTAAGTCGGGATACCATCAAATTCCAATCGATCCCTCAGATGCGTGGAAAAATGCTTTCAAGACCAAGGAAAGATTGTTTCAATGGTTAGTCATGCGTTTCGGCTTAACCAATGCACCTGCGACCTTCATGCAACATATGGGTAACCTTCTTCGACCTTTCATCGGCAAATGGGTTATTATCTATCTCGACGATATATTGATTTTTAGTCGATCATGGGAAGAACATGTCGGACATCTTCGACAAGTCCTCCTCCCTCTCCAACAACAACGGCTCTATCTGAACATGGACAAGTGCTCTTTTGCGATAAACAACATCAAATATTTGGGGTATGTAATTGACTTTGCAGGTATTCACATCGACCCGGAAAAAGCACAGATCCTCAAATATTGGCCCATTCCTAGAAGCATTCAAGAACAAAGAAGTTTTCTTGGTTTGGACTATTTCTATCGACGATTCATACTTGGCTTCAGTCATATAGCTTGGCCCTTGAATAAGTTGATGAAGGGAAATGGGAAAACTGTCTTCTAGTGGACAACAACACAACAAGCAGCTTTTGAATAGCTAAAACACAAGCTCTGCACTGCACCAGCACTTGTGTTACCTGATTTGCATCAACCCTTTGAGATTGAGATGGACGCATCGGACTATGCCTTGGGCGCAGTGATCACTTAGTCTGGTCACCTAGTCGCTTTTCATTCTGATACTTTTAACAACACAATTAGAAGATACTTGACGTACGGAAAAGAACTGTCCGCCATTGTGCAAGCTCTCAAGCAATGGAGGCATTACATCCTTGGAAAGGAAACAATCATTCTCACTGATCATAAGCCTCTACAGTTCGCTCCGACACAATCAAAGTTGCAGACAAACCGACAACTCAAGTGGATTAATTAACTACAACAATTCCAGTTGGTGATTAAGTATCGAAAAGGTAAAGCTAACGTTGTCGCCGATTTCCTCAGTCGATCACCCACTACTCTCCTTTTGACAGTGATGAGTATGGAGGGATACAACACAACCAATTGGCCACAGTTGTATGAGTACGACAACGACTTCTCAACAGTCTACTGACAGTTACAGACTAACAAGTCGTCAACCTCAGACTCTGATTATTTATTGAAAGACACCTTTCTATACAATCTTGGATAGCTTTGTGTACCGACCGATGAACACCGACAACAGCTCATTTGGGACGCACATTACAGCAAGACAACAAGACACTTTGGAGTAGCAAAGACACTTGCTATTCTGCAGAAGTATTTCTTTTGGCCTACACTTAAATCCGACGTCAACAAGTACATTCGATCATGCGTGGTTTGTGCCATTGCTAAGCCACCTAATCGACGACATGGATTGTACACACCTCTATTAGTTCCTAGTCGACCATGGGAATATGTTTCTATGGACTACATAACGGTTTATCCTACTACCAAACATCAACATGACGCGATATTAGTAGTAGTCAACCGATTTTCCAAGATGGCCATTCTCATACCATGTAAGAAGACCACGACAGCGCAGCAAACCGCTCAACTCTTCTTTACACATGTTTGGAAACACTTTGGTTTACCCCCAAGCATCATTTCCAACCTAGATGCCAGATTCGTCAACATCTTTTGGAAGACCCTCTGGAAACAGCTGGACACGCGACTCTCATTGTTGACAACTTTCCATCCTCAGACCGACAGACAAACGGAAGTTGTAAATCGCCTTGTAGTACAATTGCTTCGGATGTACAATCACAAGCATCGACGCACATGGGATGATAGTCTTCCATACATTCAACAAAACTACAATCATGCTCAGCACAGCTCTACAGCCGAACTTCGACACCGACTACAACCAGTGAGAAGTTGATAAAGCAGTCAAGTTTTGAGAACAGATTTCTGACATCCAGAAGAAAGTACAGGATATGTTGCACAGAGAAAACAAGAAAGCTAAGGCCCGACATGACAAGCATCATATTCCTCATTCGTTCCAAATTGGGGATAAGGTTTGGTTACATATCAAGAAGGAGCGCTTCACTGGCCCATTCAAAAAGCTCAAGCCTTTGCGATATGGACCGTACAGTATTCTTCGACAGATTGGAGAAAATTCTTTCTAGCTCGACATTCCTGCATGCCTAGGTTTGCATCCAGTATTCAATGTGGATCTACTTCGACCATACCATGCACCCTTGTTGGAATATAACAACTTATCAACAACAGAACCCGAAGACATCCATCTAGATGTTCATGAGACTCTTCCTTGCAACACCATTATGGGACAACGAGTATGCCTTACAAGGACGAACACAATTCCCTTGTTTCAGGTTACCAAAGCTGGCCAACTCCCATCTCAAGGAAAGTGGTACTCTATTACTGAAATAAGCGACAAGTTTCCTCGCCTTTGCGAGAAAACAATGGGGTCCATTGTTTCTAAAGGAAGGAGGTTTGATCCACATCATAGTTGGCAAGTCATCGGTGTCGATACAACTTCAACAAGTTTCAACTCGACATGACTTCGACAACTTCAACAGGTTCCGATTTCAACACAACTCCGACGAGTCTCGACTTTGACACACTCCGAATCTTCGACATGTTCAACAACCTCATAGTTCGCGACATCGACAGGAAGCGTCGACATGTGATCAGCGACTGCCGAACTTCGACAAACTGTCTTTTTGTCTTCCATTCGACTGTAACGGTTGAACTGTTGAAACCGTTCTAACTTCTTATTTATAACTGAACGTAACGGGTAGGAACCCAAGTATTTCAGAACTCTATATAAGCATGTATAATGTTGTAACATAGATCAATTTTATCAATTTTGATATGTTTGCAAGTAATAGAAGAACAGTTCGCATTCCTACATATTGTCTATGCATATTCTGTTTAACTATGTTGCGTAATCCTACTTTTTCTCATTCTATTTATTAAGCTTCTACCATAACAGATCCAACTCATTCAGTCGATTTGTTGTCCCCCTCGTGCTTCCTGGACATGACCCGGATCACCTGATATCACATAAATGTTATAATAGGAAAGAAAAGTGTAAGTTGAAGGATATTAACTACAAAGGAAATTTAAGCTTTTGGCATACCATATCATGAGTAGATGATGTGCTTCTCTTGAATGCAAGCCTTTAAATAAATCTTATTGAAGAAAAACAATTTTTCAACCACCTCAAGAAATAGTTTGGGAGTTATTAGGATAAGTTAAAGGCTTGGATACATGGTACTAATAACACTTTTTAATCACATGAAAAAATAAGTGTTGAATAAACTAGGGGGACCCACAATATTCCATCAAATAAATAAAAGTGCATCTCTTCCAAACACGTGTATACACATAACTTAAACTGTCATAACATCATTTAAAATCTACTTGTAACTCTCAGTTTCATAAATAGTAAATATGTACCATAATCTATCCAAAACATTAACATAACAAAACTTGTTACCAAACATACTTATCAGTCTCCAAAATTATATAGAATCACATCAAAATATAACAATTGTCCCCAACTAGACTAAACCAAAATCATAACATCCTTCGAGAAATTTATGCATGATAAAATTCGATGACATCTTAGAACAACAAGAAGGAAATTGAAGTGGCTTTTCCATGGAAGCATAAGGTTCAGAAACTGATACAACCATCAAATTCTATTCTTCATCAACCTTTTTTTCTAGAAGCAGTCCTTCAACATTCATTGTGGCTTCAATATGAGGGAGCAAAGAGTATTTTCAATCAAATATGTATTTTGAGTGGAAGGGGCAGCAATAGGTAGATTATCAGGAGATGCATAGGAAACAATATCACGGGCATAAGGATGTTCAAATTTTTCCCAACCATTTATTTTTCTCTTTGGTGAATATATTCTTGGTTCCCAACCTGAATTGTGCATAGAGGGTCAAGGATGATAATTCGTATGATGGGGACGAGGATGCAAAATAGAAGGAATATGAGAAGGTGAATGACGTTAAGTGGATGTAACAGAAGGAGCATGTGAAATGCCCCAATAGAGGTGTCTAGTGTGGGCTAGGCTATTAAACTCTCCAGAATTGGCATCAAAGTGAACTGAAAAATATAAGGTTTCTTTAACTACCATCTCACCAAATGTATTGGACTCTACCTCCATGGTCTCTCACGTATCTTCTTGAACCTCATTGAAAAATATCATGAGTGTTGAAGCAAGGTAAAACAGATTTTATCATTATTCATCAAACATAAAAAAATGCACATTAACAAACATCACCTCATTTCACTTTAGCATTCATCAACAACAAATCATTATCATCAAACATGGTCGTTGTTATAAAGGGATAAGAAACAAGGTAAATCGGGAGTGGACATGAAGAAGGTATGAAAAAACTGAGTTGGAATTAGGTCATCAATTATCTCGTAAATTTGGCCCAAATATTGCATCTTTCTTCCTTCGTAAACATACAGAGACTGAGCCTATGCGAAAATATTTAAGTAATAACTCCCAATTATCATCAATGTGTCACAAAATAACTTTTCCAAGATACTGCTATATAAAATTAATATCGAAATGCTTGAAAGACAAAAACATTATCTTATGCGAAAGGTATTCACTGAAAGGTCGATTTTATCTTTTCTTAATATTCATCACCCCAAACAAGATTTTTTACAAAATACCGGTAGTAACTTCTGACCATAAACCCTTATATTAAGAAACATTCATTTCACAGTCTTGGCAAGGATCAAAGCTTAGGGAACTGAATTAGGGTAGAAATTAGAAACAACGGGGCATACTCGCAAAATGGAAAGGGAAGCTCAAGGGATTTCCGATTAAAACAAGATTTTAGGAGGAACCCCGCGTGATCAAAATCACAACACAGGTAACATAATTCATTTATGCATGGAAAACAATTACCACATCAATAACATATCCACCACAACGATTATTTGAACTCAAAGCTATTAAGGGAACTTCATTATTCAAGAAGAATAATCATGAGAATAATTAACCCTTGTGACTCCCAAAAACATCAAATTTCAAAACACCAAAACAAATATCACAAGTCTAACCCCAAACAAATATTTATTAATATCAACTCTGTCATTTAAAACTCCAAATTTTATTCAATTGCAAACAATGGCTAGATATTCTTCGAAAAACTACGGAAGAATCTCATCAAAATCAAGTTATTGTCGTCTTGGCAGAACTAATAGTTGACCCATAATTTTCTTTCAAACTCCTTAATAAGTTAGGGTATAAATTCATATTATACTTAAAAATAATTTCCAGGAGTAATATTACATAATTTATTCAAAGAACCAACAAATCACCACTGCCTCAAAACGAATGACTTCTTTAAAAACAATTTTTACTATGGTAACTTGTAAAAGCAATATCTTTTAAGAACGAGCCAAAATATCAAATCCATATATTAATATTAAAGACTGTAAAAATTCTTTGCAGGGTGAGCTTATCTCTCCAAACCATTATATTTTAAGAGTAGAAAAAACTTGTGACCGAGCATATAAAAAAGTTCAATACCTTTGACGATAATCACGTCAATGAGGGATCGGGAGGAGGTTTAAATTGGTAGGTTAAAAATGCACACAGTCAAGCGGGAAAAGGTAGTGCAAATCTGGAAAATAACAACGACCCTATTCAAATCAAACACTCATGCTGTGAATAAACCATAATGTCTCTGTACATACCTGGCAAGGGCAACTGCCGTTGAGATAAGATACTGCAACTTCCCTATGAACAAATGTGGCTCCTCAAATTGAACACAATACTAATATATGAGCTTCCAAGGACCAAAATCTAATAACACCATCAAACAAATTGCACAGGAAGGCTCCAAAACTCTAACAAGCAGTGTAAGAATGAACCCCAATATTATTCCGAAGAACCAAAATCGATAACAAGTTTTATGATGTATTTAATCAAAACTTTTCGAAACAGTTTGATGAGATATCATTCATAATTGCTAACAGATCAACGGTGAAATAAATGGTAATATAAAGCAATCAATGAAGGTAATTTCACAGAGTATAATTAAAATCCAAGGAGCTGACAGAGTAGTGGAGCGATATAAATGGAAATTAGGGTTTTGCATGCCACATAAGTTTCCACATAACCAAAATCTTGCCAATAGTTCACAACATATCAAATGGAAAATTTCCAAACCAAATGATGGTCACAAAAAATTGCCAAGTCAAAGTGCCAATACCATCTTTAATATCCACTCTCTATAATTGTACTGCCAAAATTAGCCAACCTTTGTCACTTCATGAAATTGTTCGAATATCATATATCATTAAACCCTTAATCATTCCCAAAGTGAATTTTAACAAAAAAATTGCATATTATCCCATCCACTTTTTGTTGAGGCCCGAACCAAAATCCAATATTTAAGTTTCAATTTTAATATGATTATCCAACCACAAGAACACAACCAACAAAATATTTATAAAATGTATCCAAAGGCCTTTCAAAATAATTGGATCCAACTTCCAAAATAAAAAAAGATAATCATATAAACCAAATCATTCTTTCTTTGTACATTGAGATTGATCTTCACCTTTAAACATGTCTTAATCATTAACATGTCACAAATCATGATTCATTATGCATTATTTGCCTAGGTTAGGTACGCCTAGTTTATTATTGTGGAAAAATAGTTTGTTTAGGCAAATTGTCGAATGTTCCAACACATAGGTGAAAATAGATAGCTGAAGCAAAACTTTGCAAAATAGTTCAATTGATGCAAAATGTGTCAACAATACCTAGATATCAGTTTAATTTATATATTGAATAGAGAACAAATATAATATGGTTCAAAAGAACATACATGGATATTTAAATATTAGTTTGTGAAATATCTCATCCCTTGAAATAATTAGATATAATTATACATGAGACACCTATGTGGTTGTTGAGATGACATACAAATGGATCGACTATGGGATATTTAAATTCTTGGTCTGAGGGTAACCTGGATGCAGTAGAAATCAGGGAGATAGTTGTGTACTATATGTTGTATTTACGATGAAAATTATGATTCTAAACACCAATATGATTTATAAGTGTGGTTTTTACAGGATGCACAACTTTCCTATAGTGGTTATTCAATGACGAGGCTCCTTGAACAATAGTTTCTCAATGTGGTTGGGACTTGATGTTAGATTGTTGACCCTAGTTCCATTAGGGTGGGTGGAGGTATTGTACACTGTATAACCTTTGAAACATGGATTCATGGGAGGGAAGTGGCGCTAATGCTCCCCTAGACATGTGGTGAAAATTTCCAGTTACATGTTAGGGAAGTTAGGTCAATATAGTCGATGCTTCCACTTGAGGGTTATATGTGTACTTAGGCCAGTATAGTCAACACCAAAACATATTCTAGCAGAGGAAGGATAGGTTGGGAGAAGAAGTAGGTTAGGAAGTTTGGGTAACTCTAGGTTAGTTGTGGATTCTACTTGGGAAGTAGCGGTGTCTTTTAATTACAATTTAACACCTACCATGTGAGGAATACAAATTTGGTTTTGTTTATTCATCCTGATGTAATGATTAGTTAATTTTGAATAATTGCGATTAGTAGTTAATGATTATGAGTAATGATTAGTTGTAAACCTTATTAGTAGGAAAGGATGAATTATTCATTGAGATTATTATCTTGCATATCGGATTGAGGAACACACACACACACACACACACACACACACACACGTGTGTGTGTGTATTATGCATTAACATCAAATGTTGCTAACTACTAGTACCCATGTATGATATGTATACACTGGACACATATACACACCTTACTTGAGTACATTAGTATGATAAAATAGTTATCTAACTAGGTTAATAACTACCATGTTAGGGAGTTGATTAAAGTATTTAGTGGTTCTTGTGATTAGGATTAACTTGAAATGGTGTAACATTGCATTTTTGTGATGTAAGCTTATTGTGGGAAGTATTAAGATATTAATTTTTAATAAATTGGTAAGCATATGTTTGTATCTATATATATATATATATGCTTAATATGACATAATAAGTAAAATATATGCTTGTAGATTAAGATTTGACTCGTGTGTTGGTTAAATTTATTTGATGAACTTTACCTAATGACTTTTAGCAATGCTTCATTAATATTTATTAGAAATGATATCTATCACTATTTGAAATTCAGTTGATTTATCAAAGAAAGTTGATTTATTGAATATTATTTTATTATTTACCTTGATTGGTGTGCAAACCTTGTGTTTGGGGAAGAATAAGATTTGATAGGATAAAGGTTGCTTGGGAATTAAGTAAAGGGGGTTATTCTTCTTCCGCTAGTTTTTTGAAGGTGGGGAAGAAAAGGTCTTGTGGGAGACTTGGTCACCTGCACGTCACCTAATGGAGCTTGGAAGCTCCGGTAAGAAGATAACTATGTTTATTGTTTTGGGAGGATTCCATTCAATAATTGTTGTTGATGGGGCCATTAGCAAGGAGGGCTAGGAAACCAATTGGTTTCCTGGATCTAGGGAACTTGCAAGGAACCTAATTTCCTGGGAGGATAACTCGTGGTCCCACTTAGGGAAAATGGAGGAAGGAGAGAAAGAATTCAAAGGAAAACTCAAATATAACTTCAATTTAGTTAATTTTATCACCAGTGAAGGTATTTTCCTTGTTATCTAATCAAGTTCAAAGAGGTACTTTCATTTGTTGAATTATGTTTTAATGTATTGAATAATTTTTAGTTCAAATTGAAATGCTAAAAAATTGTTAGTTCAAATTGATATGCTCATTTTATGTTGTTATCTTAGTTGAATTGTTGCAAAAGAAAAAATTTCACCAGTAAGAATTGTCATCTATATGTAGTTAACGCATTGTCTGAGTATAGATGCAAACTACATAATTTTACCTTATGGGTAATTGTTGTTATTGATAACAAATTAGTAAATAACTAAATTTGTTTTGAAACAATATAAAAAAACAGATATAAGATAACTCAAAAGATACAAGGAAGCCTGAAATTCTATATTTTAATTCACTACCAACATGAAAGGAATAAACCTTGCAAGATGCTACAAAAAATTATCTAACCCTGGTCTTCCATCTCCTTTCTCCTTTTATACTTGATTTTCTTGACAACTACCCTTCTTATCAGTGAGAAAAGTGATTCTAAAAATAACATTTTATTTTCTTTAGAAGAAAAAGATATTTGAATGCCAGGTGGATAAATTATTATGTTTTCAACATTTAAGGAACTAGGTAAATGACACAACTTCTCATGAAGGTGGATCCTTATCATAATATTGACCAATTTGCTTCCATTTGTGTCCTATTGGATATGTAAAAATAGTCATTTTTCTTGTTGTTCTATCCAATTGAGTGAATTGATCATACAAATTAGGATGAAGTATTAAAAATGTATTTTTAACTTCTCATAGCATCTCAAAATCACCTGATAAGTTATCAATGATAACATGTCCTTTTAATAATTCCATGTCTTGAAAATTTTGTATGTTATTTTTGCATTCCACCAAGAGTGCATTGAAATTGTTGAGATGACAAATTTATATCCTCATCCCAAAAATACGGTAATCCTTTCTAAATCAAAGATTTGAATTTATTGTTGAATACTTTTCCACCCTTTAAAATAACATTGCATTGTGCTTGAGCTTGTTGAACTAAATGCTTCTTTGTATTGACTTTGGTGGCATCCATTATGATTGTACTTCTATCAGAAATGACTAATTCCCTTAAATCATTCCAAGATCTTCAATTTAAGAATTTGATGATAGTGTCAACAATTTGAGGGTTGTTTCCAAGTTATTACCACAATTGATTGTGCCAAGAGGCACTTTTTATAGCCCAGTATGAGGGAAAAGTGTAATTATGCACTCAATTTGGAGTTGACATGTTGCACTTTAATAAAATAATAAAATATTAAGTAAATAATTTTTTTAAAATGTCGTCCCTATCCCAAATTTCAAAACTAATATGAGGGAAAGTGTAATTCCATGCTCAACATTGGCATGTGGCACTTTAAAGAGATATGTATTCCAAGTAATTAAAAATAAAAATACAAATTAATTAAACATGGATATTTCTTACTATGCAATGTGGGAGTTGAGCCATGATTAAACTGAGATTAACATAGGAGGGATTTGAGCACATATGAAATATTTACATATTAAGCCAGTATAGATCCATCTTAACTCCAAATATACCAAGCATCAATATAGATCAATTCTATTGAGGTGCAAGATTTTACTCAAAATTTGTATTTTAAAAAATGTTTGCACCTTAAAGGGATTTGATCCCTCTAAGCACTTGGTAGATCCAGAGTTAATATGGATCTATACTAGTTTATACTTTGGTCAGTTTGAGTAGCCAAATTCTCATCATCCTGTAACACAATAAAATGACTCAAAGACTTGGATATTGTCATGATTATTTGATCCTACAGAATATGTTTAGCTCTGATTAAGTATTTTTTTCCAGACAATTTATTTAAAGCTTGATCTAAGCTCTTATGTAATTGGGATTTGGTTCTTTCAACTTCTATGATCATTTCTTTGTTTTTAACACTTGCTTTCATTGCTTCCACTTTCTCTTTCTCCATTTCCTCATTTTGATGCTTTAACAAAGCAATCTCATCCTTGAATTTCTTTTTTTGTTGGCAAGTGGTATCCTTTACTTGCAGGGTTTTCCTTTGTCTAAGAAACCATGAACCAGGGGCATCTAAACTATCAAAATCACACGGGGATCACACCAGGCTTGGACCGCACCAACCCTTAACATGGTAGGATTTTTGGTATCCGTGGGGTTTCGAATTGACGACCTTTTAGCTTAGGGGTGTCTTAACTCATCACCCGCCACTGATGATCTGTATCATGTCCAGGAAGCACGAGGGGGACAACAGTTCGACTGAATGAGTCGGCTCTGTTATGGTGGAAGCTTAATAAATAGAATGAGTAAAAGCAGGATTTCGCAATACAGATAACACAAATACTCACCGACTATATGCAGGAATGAAAACTGTTCTAGATTGATCAAGATAAGATGTATGTTACAATAATTTATATGCTTATAAAGAAGTCTGATATGCTTGGGTGCCTGCCCGTTACGTTCAGTTACAAAGAAAGAGTTAGAGCGGTTCAACTGTTCAACTGTTATAGTCGACTGGAAGACAAAAAGACAGTCTGTCAAAGTTCAATAGTCACTGGTCGCATGTCGACGTTTGTATGCCGATGTCATGAACTGTGAGGTCACTGAACATGTCGAAGTACTGAAGTTGTCGAAGTCATGTCGTGTTGAAACTTGTCGAAGTTGTATCAACAACGATGACTGGTCGAAGATGTGTCAAAGTTAGCATCCGACAACAAATGGAAACTGCGATGTGGATCAGGCCTCTTTCCTTAAGAAACTATGGACCCCATTGTTTGCTCGCGAAGGTAAGGAAACTTGTCGATCATTTCAGTAGCAGAGGTGTGTACAATCCCTGTCGTCGATTAGGTGGCCTAGGAATGGCACAAACCATGCATGATCGAATGTACTTGTTGACGTCAGATTTAAGTGTAGGCCAGAAGAAATACTTCTGCAGAATAGAAAGTGTCTTTGCTACTCCAAAGTGTCCTGCGGTCTTACTGTAGTGCGCGTCCCAAATGAGCTGTTTTCGTTGCTCACCGGTCGGTACACAAAGATGTCCAAGCTTGTATAGCAAGGTATCTTTCAGGAAGTATTCGGAGTCTGAGGTTGACAACTTGTTAGTCTGTAACTGTCGGTAGATTGCTGAGAAGTCGTTGTCGTCTTCGTACAACTGTTTCCAAGTGGTCGTGTCGTAACCCTGCATACTCATCACTGTCAAAAGGAGAGTAATGGGTGGTTAACTGAGGCAATCTGCAGCGGCATTAGCCTTTCCTTTTCGATACTTAATCACCAACTGAAATTGTTGTAGGTAATTAATCCACTTGAGTTGTCGGTTTGTTTGCAACTTTGATTGTGTCGGAGTGAACTGTAGAGGCTTGTGATCAGTAAGAATGACCGTTTCCTTGCCAAGGATGTAATGACTCTATTGCTTGAGAGCTTGCACAATGGCATACAGTTCTTTTTCGTATGTCGAGTATCTTCTAACCGTGTCGTTAAAAGTATCGGAATGAAAAGTGACTAGGTGACCAGACTGAGTGATCACTGTGCCTAAGGCATAGTCCGATGCGTCCGTCTCAATCTCAAAGGGCTAATGCAAATCAGGTAACACAAGTACTGGTGCAGTGCAGAGCCTGTGTTTGAGATGTTCAAAAGCTGCTTGATGTGTTTCTGTCCATTAAAAGATAGTTTTCCTGTTTCCTTTCGTCAACTGATTCAAGGGCCAGGCTATGTGACTGAAGCTGAGTATGAATCGTCGATAGAAATTCGCCAAACCAAGAAAACTTCTTAGTTCTTGAATGCTTCTAGGAATGGGCCAATATTTGATGATCTGTACTTTGTCTGGATCGATGTGAATGCATGCAGAGTCAATTACATACCCCAAATATTTGATGTTGGTCATCGCAAAAGAGCATTTATCCATGTTCAAATAGAGCCGATGTTGCTGGAGAGTGTCAAGGACTTGTCGAAGATGTTCGACATGTTCTTCCCATGATCGACTGAAAATCAATATGTCATCGAGATAGACAATAACCCATTTGCCGATGAAAGTTCAGAGAAGGTTATCCATATGTCGCATGAAGGTCGTAGGTGCGTTGGTTAAGTCGAAAGGCATGACTAACCATTCGAACAATCCTTCCTTGGTCTTGAAAGCATTTTTCCACACATCTGAGGGCTCGATTGGAATCTGATGGTATCCCAACTTGAGGTCGAGCTTAGTAAAGAATTTAGCACCTTTTAGACAGTCGATAAGCTTGTCTATCCGCGACAGAGGGTACCGATTCTTCACCGATATTTTGTTGAGAGCTCTGTAGTCGATGCACATGTGCCAAGTCCCATCTTTCTTCGGAACTAGGAAAACTGGACTTCCACAAGGAGAGGAGCTGGTTCGGATATGACCTTTGTCAATTAACTCTTGGATTTGTCTGGGAATCTCTTCATTTTTTAGAATGGATCTTCTGTAAACAGATGCGTTAGGAAAAGAAGAACCAGGAACAAGTTCAATGGAGTGTTTTACCTAGCAATGCCGAGGTACTCCATCTGGAGCTTGAAAGAGGTTCTGGTACTCATTGAGAATATGATCGACTTGTTGCTTATGTCGAGAGCTGCATTGGTCGGTGACTCGACTCGTTGCTGTAGTCTTCTTAGAATGTTGCAGCTTGATCATGATTAATGCAAATTTTTGAGCATGATTGATGAGCGTCTTTGTCTGTTTGGCAGATATCAGTGCAAATGTCGGTGTAGGTTGATGCTCTGGTATGCTGAACCATCGATTTCGGATTCTGACAATCACCTTCTGAGGCCATGAATAATAACTTCCATGTCTATCCCACAGGTAAGGTTTCCCAAACAGGGCGTCAACTACGGAGAGTGGTGCCACGTCACAGAGTACTTCATCCTCAAAAGGTTTTATGAAGTAGGTGAGTTTCCATTGTTGAGTGATCCATAGTTCTTATCCATCCTTCATCCAACTGCTGTTGTAAGGTTGAGGATGCGGAGTGGTGACAAGACCTAATTTCTTCACCAGTTCTTCATAAACGAAGTTCTTTTGGCTCCCGTTGTCCACACTCAAATGCAATGGGTTGCTCTGGACCCATATCCGTGTATGGAATAGGTGCTCTCATTCCTCCTCGTCAACAATAGTCGAGGTTGCTTGAGTTGTTGAGGCCAAAAGGGTCGTCGCGTCTGGATCAGCTTCTTCCACCGTCTTGTCGAACGCGTCGGAGGTTGACACTTTTGCAAAAAATGTCTTCCGAGCTTTGCATTCATATGTATCATGCCAAGATGAGTGGTGGTAATCGCACCATTTTTCGGTCGGCGGTTGTTTGCTACGTTCCCTCTTGTGAAAAGACTTCTTACCATTGTCAGGATTTGGCAATGTCGGCTGAGAAGATCTCGACTTGTCGTAGTCAGCTGGTGTCCTTTTATCGGGTGGTCTTACTGATGTCAGATTTGTTGCGAAACGTGCTTTTCCTTCCTGCTTGGTTTTCATTTTGTTGGCGTAGTGGAAAGAATCCGCAAGCATATTGACGGTAAAAAATTCCATCTCCTATTGGATGTACTAAGACAATCCGCTGGTGTATTTCAGAACAAGCAATTTCTCTTCTTCTTGGACGCCAAGTCTTGCCATGAGTCGGTAGAACTCATCAGTGTAACTCTATACTGATTGGTATTTCCATTGCCTTAGCTGCTGCCACTTCTTATACTGCTACTCGAGGTATTTCGGCGGGTAAAATTCCTTCCGGATGTGTTTGATGAATTTATCCCATGTGTCGATGGGGTCTCCGTTTTTCTCCATCTTTGTCGAGAGGTTCTCCCACCAGCAGTGCACGGAGGTTGACATCTTTAAGGACGCAATGGTGATTTTTTCAGCTTCGGAGAGTTGATTTACAACATAATAGGATTCCAATTGTTGCACCCAATTGTCGACGGATTCCGCGTCAATCTTTCCTTCAAGATTCGGTATATCGAGATTCATTTGTACTTTGAAGGGGCTAATTGTATCGGAGTGAGTTCTCGTCGAGGATCCTCCGGATGTCGAAGCGAATCGCAAGAGAATCTCATTGAACTGGGCAAACATTTCAGTTCGTTGTCGAGCCATAGCTTGCTCAATAAGCTGTGCTGTCTCGTTGGCTTCATGTCTATCATCTGTTTCATCTGTCATATCTGGAGATCGCGTCTGCTTGGATTGCTGAGATTGCGAGCGAGTTTGAACCGGCATAAGTCAGGTAACTTCAAGAGAAGTGTATACATAGAACTTAAGCAAGAAAACTGAGTACGCTCTGATACCAATGATTCGTATCGTATCCAGGAAGCATGAGGGGGATAACAGTTCGACTGAATGAGTCAGCTCTGTTATGGCGGAAGCTTAATAAGTAGAATGAGTAAAAGCAGGATTTCGCAATACAGATAACACAAATACACACCGACAATATGCAGGAATGCGAACTGTTCTAGATTGATCAAGATAAGATGTATGTTACAATAATTTATATGCTTATAAAGAAGTCTGAGATGCTTGGGTGCCTGCTTGTTACAAAGAAGAAGTTAGAGCGGTTCAACAGTTCAACCGTTACAGTCGATTGGAAGACAGAAAGACGGTCTGTCGAAGTTCGACAGTCACTGGTCGCATGTCGACATTTGTATGCCGATGTCGTGAACTGTGAGGTCATTGAACATGTTGAAGTACTGAAGTTGTCGAAGTCATGTTGTGTCGAAACTTGTCGAAGTTGTATCAACAATGATGACTAGTCGAAGATGTGTCGAAGTTAGCATCCGACAACAAATGACAACTGCAATGTGGATCAACCGACTATTCTACATCTGGATCCTTGAATTTCATTATATACTCCATTAACAATTCATTTTCTTGTTGTATTACTGGAATCTCTTGAGTTTATACATCTTCAGTGTTTGACATTTTGATATTTTTCTTCAAAACTTGGATTTCTGAGTCTTTTTCTTTGATAATAGATTTTACAAGTTTTGGATTATTAGGACTTGAGCCTAAATCGAGTTTTGATATTTACAAGTTTTGATATTTTACAAGTTTAGATATTTAAGTTGTCTTGCTGTGTTTACCAATTTATCCTATTTAAAGTACTAGTTCTCAACCTTCTTCACTATTTTTTGTAAATTCATCATTCTAGCAGTAGTCCGTAACAAGTCTCTGAATACCATTTCCCTTATTTGTCTATGAAGATAAGTTTTATCAATTACATGCATTTTATCTAGTTTAAGCTTTACTTCAATTGCTTCAGAATCTTCTCATGATTGAGATTTTTGTGATTTAGGCTAGAGAATAACTTTATTCAAAGGAACTTCCTTAAAGTCCAAAGAAGATAGGATTCTTGGCTATGCCTTCTCCTTTTTCCATAATTGAGGATATATTTCTCTCTTGGCCTTGACATTTTGCGTCCTTGTGTCTATTGTGTGCGCACTCGTAGAAAAAGAAAAAAATATGACTAAAAAAACTACTAAAATTTGCATATAAATGACTAATTTCGGTCACAAGACTAATAATAGTTTATAGTCAGTCACTTATAACGTGACTAAATTTATGACTAATTTTTTTTTCATTTATTGGTTGCTTTAATTTGTCAGCTTGTAGTATATTTAGTCATTTAACTAGTAGTTTATTTAGTCGTTGTAGTCACTGATTGCAGTCAGCTGGTAGTATATTTAGTCATTTTAATCATTAATTGTCGTCAACTAGTAGTATATTTAGTCATTTTTATTCACCGATTTCCATCAATTGGAGGTATATTTAGTCATTCATTGTCATCAAATGGTAGTATATTTAGTCATTGATTGCTGTCAAATGGTAGTATATTTAGTCATTGATTGTCATCAAATGGTAGTATATTTAGTCATTGACTGTCGTCAATTGGTAGTATATTGATTTATTATTTATTAGTTTTATAATCATTAGTGCAGTGCAGTTATTGTACAATATTATTGGATGTTCATCTAGTATCAGTGAAACATACTTACCGAAATTTACCGAAATTTAACAATATAGATGTACTAATTGAAATAAAACATAAAATCAGATAAAAACATATACAATGCACAATTCAAATCGGAGATTACACAATCACTTGCACTAATTTATCATTAGCATTGTTGTTCCATAAATTCACAATATAAATTAGAAATACACAAGTATGGGCAATTATTTAACATGACCATTTCATAGGAAAAATTGATCATTAATATTGTTGTCTCATATATGTATTTCTACTTGGAAATTACAAAATCACATGGAACAAGCCACATGCTGGTAATGTCTCTACGTTGAATGTCTTACTCAGAGTGAACCAATTAACACCATGATGATGAAATCAAGATTTAATTGAGCCACTCAATAGAACCATTCCTCTTTAGAAGAAATGCCTAGATATGGATAGACAACAAGGACTGTTTTTCTCCACATTGTTCCTGAAAAATTAACCAATAAGTGGTGAAGTTGAAAAAGTTGATGATTGAATTTCCAGTAATCAAAGGCGAAATTTAAAAAAAAATGTATACCATTAAAACAAATTTCAAAATGGATAGTTGTATCAAATCCATAATGGGAACAAAATTCATTTTAGGATAAAGAAACGAACACTTTGATCTGTTGGTGACAAACCTAAGAATAAGTGCAACTGCATCAAAGAAGCCTTAAAGAACTCTATCCAAAATAAGATCATTCTCATCATCACCATCGATGAGAGAGAAATTTAGATTAGAAATGAACTTATACACAACAATAAACCTATGGAACATGGAAATTTCGGTTGCAAGACATGAAACCCATTCATCTCTAAATACTTTAAATAATACTATTTATAATGAATAATATAAAATTTATGTTTTCAATTCTTCCACTAAGAATATAGGTTTTAACACACTACTTGTTAATTTTCTGAAATTTACTTCAATTTGATCTAGGATCTTAACTGAGAGAACAACATGTACAACATATCTACAGCATATCAATCATGGAGACAATAATGCAAGCACACAAGAGACACAAAGATTTACTTGGGGAAAACCATAAAGGTGAAAAACCCCAATAACTTCCTCAGAGATAGATAGAGCAATGATACAACCAACCATGAGAGATAGACATAACCTAGCAACAGATCCTCCTCCTCCATAAGTGCGCCACTCCTCCTTGAGTGCATGTGTGAGAAGTGAGTGTGCAAATAGAGTGCCTCCCGCACTCTATTTATACTTGACTTGACTTGCCTTTTTACCTAACTCATGTCGGCTCTAACTTAACCACATAACATAATGCTGAGTGGGCCGACCCCCAATAGGGTGGTCTAATAACCCTTTGACCCACATGGCCGACCCCCAATAGGGTGGTCTAATAACCCTTTGACCCACATGACTTATACAGGGCCGACCCCAAACAAGGTGGTCTAATAACCCATCAAGTATAAGTTACGACACTTACAATATAAATACGACACTTCCTTATAGAGGAATAATACCATCTCTATAGGAATACAATATACATATATGTGAAATACATTCCGAAGTTACATATACATCAACACTCCCTCTTAACTAGGAAGGTATTTCTCAGCACAGTTCTTCTAGCACAAGTCATCTTCTCTGGATCATCATCACTGGATAATCGTCATCGAGTCATCATCATCATCACTGCTACTGCTATCTCAATCAATCTCTGAATCTACTCGTCATAGGAAGTTCTACAGAGCCAGTCCTTTTTCATACTGGATGTAGGCCCACCACCTGCAGGTCTTCATCATCACTGGCCATACTGTGGAATCCTCAGGACTTTTACGTGCGTCACAAAACCTCGAAAGAGCATCCCAGGCTGTTACGAGCACACAGCTCTACCTATAGGATCTCCCAGGGCACCGAATTACATGTGACCTCACCACAAAACCTCGCAAGAGCATCTGCCAGATATCCCAGGGAACCGAATTACATGCCATAGGCAAAACCTCGAAAGACTATCTGCAGATCTCCCAGGGCAACGAATTACATGTGGTCATGGCAAAACCTCGAAAGAGCATTTGCCAGATGTCCCAGGGAACCGAATTACATGCCATAGGCAAAACCTCGAAAGACCATCTGCAAATCTCCCAGGGCACCGAATTACATGCCATAGGACAAAACCTCGAAAGAGCATCTGCCAGATATCCCAGGGAACCGAATTACATGCCATAGGCAAAACCTCGAAAGACTATCTGCAGATCTCCCAGGGCACCGAATTACATGTCCTCCAGAGCAAAACCTCGAAAGAGCATTTGCTAGATGTCCCAAGGAACCGAATTACATGCCATAGGCAAAACCTCGAAAGACCATCTGCAAATCTCCCAGGGCACCGAATTACATGCTCATCTGCACAACCTGATCCACGGCCACAGAGTATCAACCTGATACTCACCATACATCATCCTGATGTATCCATGATCATCCTGATCATCATCACTGCAACGTCCTGCTGCATGTCATCTGGAGCAACATCCTGAAGCTCGTCATCTATGATCATCCTGATCATCACTGCAACATCCTGCTGCATGTCATCTGGAGCAACATCCTGAAGCTCGTCATCTATGATCATCCTGATCATCACTGCAACATACTGCTGCATGATCCACCTGATCATCAATGCATCCACCTGATGCATACCAAGTATCTACCTGATACATATCATCATACATGATCCTCCTGATCATACAATGTATCCACCTGATACATGATACATATCACCATACATGATCCACCTGATCATATAATGTATCCACCTGATACATATACAGATACATGGTCCAAGCATCCAACATGATGCATATACAAAATACATACACATGATCCAACTGATCATATCCAGCATCCAACATGATGCATCCATACATAAATGATCCACCTGATCATATCTAGCATCCAACATGATGCATACATACATACATAAAAATGATCCAACTGATCATATCCAGCATCCAACATGATGCGTACATACATACATAAAAATGATCCAACTGATCATATCCAAGCAGAAACCAGAACATCATCCTGATGCTCATCATCCAGCGCTTACATCCACAGCCATGTGAAGGATCCTCCTTCCAACATGCTTGGAATGGCTTCAGCAAATGTGTCCATCACTTCTTCCTTGAATTGTCCTCGATCTGAAGAATGCCAAGCTTCTCTCTCTGAAATACTCGAACTTCACCCTGGCTAGTGGCTTCGTCAGCACATCTGCAATCTGCTCGTCTGTCGCAACATATAGGAGCTTCACGGCTCCTCTCTGCACCATATCCCTGATATAGTGATATTTGATCTCTATGTGTTTCGACCTGTCATGAAACACTGGATTCTCGGACAGCTTCACACAACTCTGGTTATCACAGAAGATATCAGTAGCTTCCAATGGGAGATCAAATAGCTCAGACAGTAGCTTCCGTAGCCATACTGTCTCACAACTAGATGAACAGGCTGCAACATGCTCTGCCTCAGCTATACTCAATGCTACGCAGGACTGCTTCCTGCTAAACCAAGAGATTACACCTGATCCCATACTGAAGCAACACCCAGATGTGCTCTTCCTGTTTGCAGCACTTCCATCCCAATCTGAATCAACATAACCCTGCAGGTTAAACATTTGATTCTCCTCATACCTGAGCCCATAATACACTGTACCCTTCAGGTACCTCAGAACATGCTTTACAGCAACCAGGTGAACACTCCTCGGATCCGTCAGGAACTGGCTCAATGTGTTCACAGCAAAGCAAATGTCTGGTCTCGTGTTCGTCAGGTACATCAAGGACCCAATCATCTGACGATACAAAGAGACATCAACCGGATCAGATGAAGCATCATATATAAGCTTCAGATTCGATGCCATAGGTGTGGCCATATCCTTGCAGTCCATCATCCCGAACCTCTTCAGGATCTCTACTACATACTTCCCTTGTCCAAGGAAGATTCCATATGCACTCTGCCACACCTCCATGCCAAAAACAAATAGTGCATCATCCCCAAGTTCTTCATCTCGAACTTGGAAGAAAGCTTCCGCTGCGTGTCGGCAATCAATCTATCTTTACCTGTAACAAACAGGTTATTTGCATATAAAAGTAGTATCACTGGATTGCCTTCTTCAACCTTGTAGAAAAGGTTGGAATCTGCTTTACTCTTGGTAACGCCCAAACTGGATAGAAAGCTGTCTATCCTACCATACCAAGTTCTGCACACATATATGACTACACCATGCTGTCTTGAAATCCATCTGGTGCATCTTCTATTTCATCACTTTTATATTTCTTAATGCTGTCATCTGCAACATGCTTGATCTGATAGTTCCATTTGGAAGTCATAGCAAACTTCCCTTCATGTCTTGGGATTACATCCCAAACATCATTCTTCATGATCGACGGATCAAGGCATTTCATTTCTTCATCCCAGATCCTGGGAACTTCAATATCTTCAATATCTTCAATAGATATCTTTGTTGCTGGAACAAAATGTTGTAGTTCTTCTTTTGTAGGAGATGGCATACGATCTTTCCTACACAACAAGTTAAATTGCATGATTAGAAAACATCTCATAGTTTTCAGAACAAATTCTTACACATAAAGAAATATGCCATACAGTCATGCAATTATCTTAGCCAATGCTTCAATACAACATTTATCCATATTCCGTAACTTTCTAGATGCCTTCCAATCTCTACCAGAACATTGTTAAGAGTGTGCACAACTCCCAACATGTCAGCAAAGAGGTTTCATTCTAGATAAGTAGCAATGGAATGTTGTACAGTGCCATAGGCCACTTACCCATGCATATTAGGAGTATACTGTTCATCAATGCAATTATTCTAATATGCATAATACACAACCTAATTCTAGGAACATCAGTATATACATTATTGAACAATTTTATTTAAACAAACAAATATGCAAGAAATGATGATTAAAATACTTATCTTTCTTTGTTCGTTGGGTGGACTCCCTCTGAGTCTTTGCTTCCTTGCAGGAGCTGCTGGAGTCCTAATCTGAGGTAGCTTCTTCTACACCTTTCTATTGTGAAATGTAGAGAGATGATCAACTCCCTCTGAATATCTGCATCCTTGCAGAAACTACTGAAGTGTGCTCCTTTGCTTTCTTGCAGGAACAACTAGAGTGTGCTCCTTTGCTTTCTTGCAGGAACAACTGGAGTGTGCTCCTTTGCTTTCTTACAGGAGCAATTGGAGTGTGCTCCCTCTTGATCTTTGCTTCCTGAATTACCTGTTCTTGAACTCATATTCATCCGTGGTCCCTATGCATGCTTATTAGTATCATGATTGAGTTATCCTTGTGATCTTATATAAAATCATACATTCATTAGAATACTATTAAAACACAATAATCTCAAGCATGTATAGTCATGATCATTTCAAACAGAAAATAATAAGCATTAGCATTCAAGGTTTATGTAGGATTCTTATGGTTAGTAAAATCATAAGAAACATAACATGTCTAAACTTGTAATTACTCAAACCTATGACTCTTCAGGTTAGTTGAATCATCAATCAAGATAAGAGATAAAAACCTGTGATTATTCAAACCTATACCTTCATGATTCTTCTGGTTAGTCATATCATCAATTATGGTAAGAAACATAATATGCATACAACCATGATTATTCAAACCTATACCTTCATGAATAATCATTATCAAAAACAGTATAAGATCCTAACACAAGGTAGGATTCTAGCTTGATATAGGAAAAACATACCTGGATTAGCATGCTAGCTATTTATGTCTAACATACTCACATGATGTCTTCTTTTTCTTCTTCAATGACTTGTGCTAGTAACTTGTATATCTCATAGGATAACTATTACAAAACCAAGTTATACATACCTCGTAAATGGATCTTCTATGAAATCCATGACAATGGATGAATCTTTTGTCCTCATGTTATCATGATCATATGTTCTTGGACCAGAACATGATTTGTCTTTCTTGGTGTACCTTTCATGTTAGCAGACAACATAAACCTCATACAACACCATAATGCATTAGTACAATCATAAGTGTCAACACCCTAATCAATGAATATTTTCTATCATGCATTCATAATTTTATTAAGGTGATATGCCAAGTCTAAAATCAAGATTGTACTAACCGTAATAACATGAAGACAAACATACCATAAAATTAATCATGAACAAATCTCGAAACATACCTCAATGAGTCATACCTGTCGAGATCGCTTGTAATCTTCTTATGTAAGGCCTTAGCCTCATCTCCCTCTGAAATAGGAACTCCTTCACTTATGCAGGTGACCAATCCATCTTCTTCTAGGATTAACCCTATCCACTTGATTTGCAAGAACTGGACCTGGAGATGGATATGGGTTTGTCAGAGAAACCCCAAAAATTCAAACTTTGAATTTCAAACTTCCGAAAGGATAGAAGTATGCGCCTTGATGAGCTGATCAAACTGGTATATTCAGAAATTGAAAACTGCAAAGTTTCACTCCTCAATTTTGCCTTTGAAACTTTCGGATTCACTGGACGTGACCCTAAACTGGGGTTTGATGAAGCCCACTCTTCTGCCCAATCAAAAGGTTTGATCCAAAGCTCTAAGCTTCTATTTTTCTGAGGAGCTTCCAGCCATGGTCACAGATTTCAAAAATTCCCATTTTTACAGAAGCCCTAATTTTCCACTTTCCTGATCAAAGTCTCGAACTAGGGTCTGATCAAGCCCGGCCTTCTGCCCAACCAAAAATTCTGATCTTGGTCTCTAAATTTTTATTTTGATGAGTAGCATTCAGCCGTGGTCTCCGATTACAAAAAAATCCAACTTTCTCCAAAGCCCTAATTTCCGGAAGCCATGAATGAAGGTACCAAAAAATAATTCTGTTTTGATAGAAATATGTACCTGATTGTTTCTGGTGTAACTCCAAAATTTTTGATCCACAAGGTCTGAAAAAAGTTTCCTGAGATAGCTTGACCTGTTAGCTTTCCATCCTGATAGGTCTGACCTCAATTGGATTTTCTGAGAGAGAGTTATGCCAAATGTCGCAACGTGACCTGTTTTGGGAAAATACAGGAGAGCGAACTTGTACGGCGTGCCACGTGTCACTGTTTGACCTTCGGCCTCTGAAAAAGTTTTCTGAGATATTTCGGCCTGTTATCTTTCCATCCTGACAGGTCTTATCTCAATTGGATTCTCTGAGAGAGAGTTATGCCAAGTGTCGCAACATGACCTGTTTATGGGATAATACAGGAGAGCGAACTTGTACGGAGTTCCACGTGTCACTAGTTCAACTTCGGCCTCTGAAAAAGTTTTCTAAGATAGTACAGTATGTGTACTACCTGTCACTTTTCACGAAATTTCATTTGGAGCTTCCTAGCCCAAGTTATGACCTTTTTCCCAAGGTCACCTGATTTTGACTCAGATCTGGAAGAGGCAGAAACCCTATATTGTACAAATCATAAATCACAAAGTACAACGAATTAGAGGTTTTCCTTTGGACACAAGGTACCTGGAGATTTTAGCTTCTTCCTGTAACAATTTCAGATCCGAAAACTTCGCCAAAACGGATTTATAGCGAAAGTGCTACGATGACTGGTTTTTGCTATATCAAGCCCTAGCATCGTAATTGCAACAAGTGTCATACATGCCATATCATGCCTTCTTTCAGGCTAGCTCTGATACCATGTTAATTTTCTGAAATTTACTTCAATTTGATCTAGGATCTTAACTGAGAGAACAACATGTACAGCATATCTACAACATATCAATCATGGAGACAATAATGCAAGCACACAAGAGACACAAAGATTTACTTGGGGAAAACCATAAAGGTGAAAAACCCCAATAACTTCCTCAGAGATAGATAGAGCAATGATACAACCAACCATGAGAGATAGACATAACCTAGCAGCAGATCCTCCTCCTCCATAAGTGCGCCACTCCTCCTTGAGTGCATGTGTGAGAAGTGAGTGTGCAAATAGAGTGCCTCCCGCACTCTATTTATACTTGACTTGACTTGCCTTTTTACCTAACTCATGTCGGCTCTAACTTAACCACATAACATAATGCTGAGTGGGACGACCCCCAATAGGGTGGTCTAATAACCCTTTGACCCACATGGCCGACCCCCAATAGGGTGGTCTAATAATCCTTTGACCCACATGACTTATACAGGGCCGACCCCAAACAAGGTGGTCTAATAACCCATCAAGTATAAGTTACGACACTTACAATATAAATACGACACTTCCTTATAGAGGAATAATACCATCTCTATAGGAATACAATATACATATATGTGAAATACATTCCGAAGTTACATATACATCAACACTACTATAATCTAATACATTATCAGAGCGCTAATGAAAATCTGATGTTTAAACAAATTATGATGAAAACAAAATAAGAACCTTGAAGAAATCATAGCAAAGGTATTCATCCCAATGATAAAACTCAAAGTCGGAAAATGTAAGATGCCAAATTTATGTCTAGAGTTTGACTTTGCACCAATTCAAAATAATGTTCAGAAAATTAATCAGAGAAACTTAGTTGCAACTATATACTTTAGAATAAGGATGTGCATTCACCATCTTATTTAAAACATATTATGATAATGTTAAGTTTTAACACCATGAAATAACATCAACACATATAATTACTAACAAATAAAAGTAGGTTTAATTGATGCTTGAGTCTCTAGTAGGAAAAATGAAAACTTTAATAATGTCAATATGGAAAACTAATGGCATTATGTTGTCATTATTTGGAATTTTAGTCTAGTCCTTGGGTTCTAGATGGACAAAAATGGGCATATAGATATACACTTTGCTAGACTTGTAAGTGACACATGGTTGAATAACATTTCCTTACTTATTGAATATTTGCTATGTATCCTTGATTGGCCAAAATTAATATGCACCAATGTTTTCGTGCCTAGAAACAAATCTGAAATATGAGCATCAAAGTTATTGTTCCTAACAACAAAATTGAATAATGAGCCAACATCTATTTTCCACTTATACAAATGGTCAATTATCAACTCTTAGACTTGCTTAGGTATGGGTATCATTGTTGGTAGGGTTCCTTGAAATTGAGCGACTCCTTGGGAAGAATTTTAATCTTCTCACCTTTCCCTTGAAATTGAGTGACTCCTTGGGCAGTATTTTACCTTTCACACTTCTCCACTGTAAGTGAGTGACTCCTTGGGTAGAATTTGACCCTTCACACTTACTTCCAGTCTATTCAATCTAGATTAGGGATCTATACTAGGTATTATACTGGGGGGTAGTGCTTCATTTGCACTAGAGTTCTCGGCATACTTTTGAATTTAAAGCTTGATAAGATCTTCTACAATTTCATGTAATATTTCCATTAGGTGTTTCTTAACTCCTCCATATTCACCTTGAGGACCATCTTCTCTTGCAGAATACGAAGCATTGTGTTGTCTATTTTCAATCCTAATATGGGTTGTGATCATTTTTTTATCTCACAACGCTAAATATTTGTGCTTTGAAGCTGGGTTTGATATAGGAAACAAGGATTAGGCATCAATTCCTGAATGATATCACACTTACCTCAGATGTTATATTATGATCTATTATTTATAGGAATAATGATTATAGTTTCTTTCCACAATTTCGTTAATTGATAATGTTTTAATTAATGGTAATGACCACTAGTTTAATGAATGCTTGAATATTTCAAATCATGGTTGATAGTTGTGGCATCGAGTGGCTTGATTCTCTTGTTGTGAATCACAGCAATTCAACATACTATCGATGATCTACACAATCCACCTAGATCAAGGTTAAGGGCAATGCATCAATTAGTCAAACCATTGATAGAGGGATTACTTATTGATAGAAGGATTACAACAAAGGAATTAATTATATAGGGATTTTAAGGACCAAAACTCCTACAATGCCATATCGACTGAACCTAAAACAAGGCCTGTGATGGATCACACATATAAACACACAACAACATAATAATATTACTACTAAATACCAATCCATACTTTTCAATATAGAGGCATCCATCCCACAATATATACTAAAACCCACAATGAAACAAATTCCATAGTCGATGGGAGTATGAGAAAGATATTTCTTTAGGGAAAAGGATGAGGTCAAACATGTTTTTTAACTAGCCAATCGGGCGCCCAAGCAAATTTGTAATAAGATCTTGGAAGTGGATTGTTTCTTGTCACTTGCATCCATCGCCACTCTAATTAGAATACATCAAAGCTCAATTTATTTATATAATGTGGTCAAAAGAAAGAATATACATAGTTCTACGCAACTTTGCAACAATTTCATAAAAACAACAAAAATGATTCCAATCAGGAATGCATTGTTTAAGTAGTAGATTAAATCCGAAACACAAAATAAATAAAATAAATATTGCTCATTGAATAGGATGAGCCAGGGGATATAAAAATAACACTTTTTTTCATCTTCATATCACTGTGGAGAAATTCCTTGCTTCTATATTCTACTGCATCTTCTCACCAGGGTGAATAGCTTCATAACCTTGTGCTCCTCCTCATCTTGACCACCTTGCTTATCCAACTAGATTAGATCAACATTTGAGGAAAAATCTCTCAAGTTCAAAGAAAGAGAGATATTCAGAAGAAATTCTTTGTTAATTTCTGATATTTATATAATTTTAGACAAAAAAATTAGCATTGACGACAAAGGTCATTACAAACTTTGATGCCTTTTGGTTTTCTTCGGAGTCAATGAGTCTCAAGATTCAGAATCATACCTTTTCATTTAAGGAGAGAAACCTATATCTCTCTCATTTATACAAATAGAAATTTTGAACACAAGAAATAATTTAGTTTAAGTTCTATTGGCCCTAACCCCATTGGCATGACCTTGTAGATACATAATCGGCCTTGGAGAAATAAAAGAAAGGCCCTGTCTAGCGTCAAGAAATTGTGCAATACAACCACCTCTTATCTCCTGGCATTGGCATCAAATTAAACAATAATGTTTCAAAACTTATGCCAATGAGTACTGCTAAAGGATGTCCTATTCCAAATTCAACACTTCTATCCACTATTTTATTTCTTTCTAGCCTCGATTTCATTTCATTGTTCAATATGGTTGTATTTCCATTTTTTTATGATAAGTTATAGCTTATGTTTGTATTTCATTTTATTTCACTTGATGTATGTTGTAAACTTGTATTAATATTTATATTGTAAATTTAAAGACTTTAATAAGTTATGCTCGAACTTTCAATTTTTATGTATTCTAATATATTTTTTGTAATATTTATGGTGGGGTCCCCTATGTTGAAGACCCCAACATCCCCTTTGATGTTTCCTAAAATTTGAGGGAAACTTCTAAATCGACAACTCTTGTGTTTCCCCACTCCCACATGCCCGTGTCTCAAAAACTTGGTGGAACATTGATCTATATACTTGAGAAAGCATTGCATATTTAATGCTTTAAATTTTCATGGATGTACACACACACACATATAAAATAAAAATTTAAATATTTTATATGTTTTTTGGTCGACTGGTTTTGTTTCTGGCTTTTTACTTTCCAATTCAACTCCAAATTCTGGGGTCCACAAGATCAATAACCAGTCAAGTCATGATAACTCTTGGTAAGGATATTCCCCATTCCTTTGAATAAGAATCACATAGATCAAAGTCATCAGACTTAGACTTGGAAAACCCTTCAACTCAAATGAAAAAAATCTATCTAGTTTGTGAATATTGTGCTCTGTGTCCAAGGATTTAGGAATAAGCATTGTTCCCTTTACAAAACAAATATAAGCATGGTCCCATTTACAAAACAAATATAAGCATGGTCCCATTTACAAAACAAATATAGGCATTGTAGATACACAAAACGATAAATGAGTACAATGCTTCAATGGATAGGAAACAATGATAGCCATTTGATTCAATGTTGTTGTAAGGTTTGTTCGGTATTTCTAATTTTTCCCCATGATGGTCCTAATAAACTGAATATTGAGTCATGTCTAAAAACTAAAAGTATACTATCTATTTTTTGTTTTGTTGCAACGTAAAGGTATCAAATGAACTTGGAGTTGGATGCCCAAATGCAAGACAATATTTAGTAGTGGTGGCATCTTGTGTTCGGGTACACAGGGTACTCCCAAAAGACCGAACACCTAGAGCAACCACTTCACAAAAACCGATCACAGATCGATACACCGATGTTTTGACATGGTTTAAACCCTCGTGAGGGAAACACTCCACAGCCTCGGCCAAATAGATTCTATGGGACAATTTATTATGCAAAGAAAGAAAGTTACAAATGAGCTTCTCATAATCGATCAACTAAACAATGACCCTCCATGCTCTTTAAATAGAGATCATGGACCAATCGGGTGTTAAGATACGGATCAAGGTTAGGTATGATCTAAGAGAAGTTGAGCCATCGGATCACTCTATGTCGGGAACATATCGTGACAATCAGATTAAGTATTTACAAATGCATACTAATGCATACTAAAGAAACACACTTTCCCTAACGGATATATTACACAAGTTGATCTTAACTAACTCCTGAGTGTCTAAATATCCTAACATCCCCCCTTAAGAACAACTTGGGATAGGATTGAAGGATTTACAAAAGTGACACTATTAGGAGAAGGAAGGAGGAATTAGAGCCTATCCCCCCTTAATGACAAGTTCCTGAACTCCTAACATAGATCGAAGTTTAGAAAACTTCGCTTCTGCAAGAGACTTGGTGAAGATGTCTGCAACTTGATCATCTGTAGGGCAAAAGAGCACTTCAAGAACACGATCATGAACAAGATTTCTGATGAAGTGCATATGTAGATCAATGTGTTTGCTGCGTTGATGTAGAACTGGATCTTTGGCAAGCTTGATGGCACTTTGATTGTCGCACCAAAGTGGAGTAGGCTGTTGCTACTCGAATCCAAACTTTGAAAGGATCCGTCGAAGCCATAAAGCTTCCTATCTGGCATTAACTGCTGCTCGATATTCTGCCTCTGCTGAAGAAAGAGCAAGAGCTTGTTGTTTCTTACAAGCCAAAGTGATGGGTCCAGATCCCAGACTGAAAACATAACCTGCAGTAGACTTTCGATCATCAGGATCTCTAGCCCAATCTAAATCAGTGAAACCAACCAACAAAGGTTTCCCCCCTGTATTGTAATAAATCCCAAACTGAATTGTACCTCGAATATATCGAAGTATTCTTTTAGCTACTTTCCAGTGACTTTCATGAGGTGTCTGCATATAACGGGAAACATGACCAACGGAAAAGGAAAGGTCAGGACATGAATGAGTCAAGTATAAGAGACTACCAACAAGATGACGATACAAGGTGGCATCGACTTCAGGTGAAGTACAAGTGGCATAAAGTTTGACTCCATACTGGAAGGGAGAAGGGGCTGGTGTACAATCTTCCATGTGTGAAAGCAACGAAGAAGGTCACAAGCATACTTAGACTGAGAAAGAAATATTCCTTCTTTCGTTTCCAGGACTTGGAGACCAAGAAAATAATGCAAATGTCCTAAGTCTGACATTTCAAAATTTTGTTTAAGACTGGATTTCACTTGGGTTATAAGCTTAGGGTCACTACCAGTAAGAATAAGGTCATCAACATATATAACAAGTATGATGAGATGGTTTCCTACTTTCCTGGTATAGACATTGGGGTCAGAATGGCATCTAGAAAAACCAGTGTCAAGGAGAAAGCTATCCATTTTGACATACCAAGCTCTAGGAGCTTGCTTAAGGCCATATAAGGATTTCTTAAGGTGGCAGACAAGGCTAGAGTTGTTATGAACATATCCAAGAGGTTGTTCCATGTAAATTTCCTCCTGTAAATCACCATGTAAGAAGGCAGACTTGACATCCATTTGATGGACTTCCCAATTATGTAAGGCTGCAAGGGAAAGAACAAGGCGAATGGAGTTCATTTTTGCGACAGGAGCAAAGGTTTCATTGTAGTCAATCTCTTCAACTTGGGAAAAACCTTTGGCAACTAACCTTGCCTTAAGTCTTTCAACACTTCCATCTGATGTATACTTAGTTCTGTAGACCCATTTACATCTGACAAGTTTTCTTCCTTTTGGAAGAGGTACAAGATCCCAAGTATCGTTCGCCATTAAGGAACGATATTCTTCATTCATAGCTGCATCCCAATCTAGATTTCCTGAAGCTTCTGCAAAGGTTTCTGGATCATGATTCTCGGAAACTTGAGCCAAAAGAGAAGAGGCTCGCTGAAACTGAAAAAGTGTTCGATGTTGATCTCTAGGATCACTAGCAAGATCACCAGCTGCTTCACATGTTGAACGGACCCATCGAGGAAGCACTTGTGTTGGTGAAACTGGAGCAACATGAGCAGGATAAGGTGGATTTTCATCCTCACTATCATCATCAGAAACTAGAGTTGGAAACCTGTCAAGGAAGTTGGAAGAAGAAGAAGAAGGCACAATCGCTAAATCAGGCTCGCAGGCCAAAGATGGCACAATCGCCGAGTTAGGCTCGCAGGCCAAGAGATTTTCATCAAATTTAACATCTCTTCTAATGATTACATCATGAGAATGTGGTTGAAGAGGTCTATAACCTTTTACATCTTCAGAATATCCAACAAATATGCACTTTTCACTTTTAGGCTACAATACTTTCCGTTTTTCATCCGGAATGTGAGCCCATGCTTCACTACCAAACACACGGAAGTAACTTACATCAGGTTTAGTTTTACTCCTTGCTTCTTCCGGTGTGATACCTTGTAATGCTTTAGTGGGGGTGCGATTAACTATGTAATTTGCACAATTTATGGCTTTAGCCCAAAATTGAAGACTTAGCCCCTTAGATTGGATCATACAATTAGCCATTTCTTTTAAAGCGTGGTTCTTCCGTTCAGCTACACCATTTTTTTGTGGTGTATATGGAACAGTGTGTTGTTATTGGATTCCTTGTTTAGTGTAGAAAGTAGTGAACTTTTTGTTAACATATTCTCTTCCATTGTCAGATCTTAACTTAATAATTTGATGACCAGATTGTTTTTCAACAAGGGCCTTGTAGGCCAAGAACATGTTAAATACTTCGCTCTTAAGTTTTAGGAAATAAACTCAAGTGCATATAGTATAATCATCAATGAAAGTTAAGAAATATTTGAAACCAGAAAAGGAAGCAGATGGAAGAGGACCACACAAGTCACTATGCACAAGCTCCAAGGGAACCGAGGCGTGCCAAGAGACACGTTTGTCAAAATTGTCCCGATGATGTTTTCTGAGTACACAATCGGAAAAAACACCATCCCTGCAAGATACCATAGGAAGACCTGTCACCATATTGTATTTACATAGTTGTTGCAATGAGCGATAATTTAAGTGACCAAATCGCTCATGCCAAAGTTTGCTCAAGTTATCACTATGAGCAACAAAAACTGAAGGAAAAGGTGATTACCCAAAGTTGTTAAACTTGTACAACCTGGTAACATCATCAACAATTTCGGTAGCTAGGACCTGTTGAGGATCTTTAAAATCCTTGATTACAACTTAGTGAGGTGTAAACGTCACAGTTTTACCTTCACCAGAATGAGTGATTTGATAGACTGATAACAAATTGCAGGATATTCTTGGAACACATAGTACATCACTGAAATGACCATTATCTACTGGAACTGTTCCAGCTCCTACAACACTTAGAGATCTATCATCATCAACAAATATTTGTTTGGTGTTACATTCATGCATAGTAGAAAAGATGGCTTGATCCTTAGCCATATGATAAGATGCTCCAGAATCAATGAGCCATTCATTTGAAGTAGGAGAAGAAGATGCATTATAAGAATAACCAGAAGCACAAAGTGCATGTCCATGAGAGGTAGATTCTGAAGGCAAATCTAGGCTGATGTGGTGCTTCTTCATTGCTGCTTCCAAGGCTGCCATCTTCTTGAAACATTAGATTCATCATGATTATCTTTCCCGCAATAGTTGTAATGACGCTCAGTCTTCTTGCCTTTTGGCTTGGATCCTTTGTCATTTTTTAAAGAAGGAGCTGAATGAGAGGGTTTGGGACCCTTGTTTGACTTATTATTGCGAAAATTTTGTTTCTTGGGAGGCTTGGACTTTTCTTTCTGTTGGGACAATAAGGCTTTCCCAGATGTATCTTCAGAACTGATGAAATACGCGTTTCTGAAGCAACCGAGAACCGTTTTCGATCAAACGAAAACTATTTCCCAATGGAAATGACGCTCTGGACGCAATGGAACACCTCCCACAACCCATAATTGCACAGAAATACCAGAACCAAAAACCCTTTCGAGTTTCAGCAACAACAGTTCAAGATCTAGATCATAACCAGAAGCGGCTCTTCATAAAAGCTCTGATACCATGTTCGGGTACACAGGTTACTCCCAAAAGACCGAACACCTAGAGCAACCACTTCACACAAACAGATCACAGATTGATACACCGATCTTTTGACGTGGTTTAAATCCTCGTGATGGAAACACTCCATGGCCTCGGCCAAATAGCTTCTACGGGACAATTTATTATGCAAAGAAAGAAAGTTACAAATGAGCTTCTCATAATTGATCAACTAAACAATGACCCTCCATGCTCTTTAAATAGAGATCATGGACCAATCGGGTGTTAAGTCACGGATCAAGGTTAGGTAATGCTAGTGGTATCTATTATATGCTATTTTCTTATGTTTGGTATTCGATGAAACCAAGATGGATGAACAATGAAATACCTTGATGGTCCCATACATTGGGGTGTTCATGTTTCATTGGGCATTAAGGAGATAATATATAACTTGGAAGTTATTGGACTGAGAAGAGGTAAAAAATAAGTTATTGGGGTGGGAAGAGTGAGAAATTTTCCACTAGTCTATGTATAGTGGACTTCTTATAATTTGTAGGATTAACCACTCTTAAATAACATTTTGGAATTTGTTTTTTTCTTTTACCATGTAGGTAATAGGGAATTTGAATTTCCAAGACAATACTTGAATCTTTTCTTATAAGTCCTTTACATCTACAAGAGGTATGACTTTATCTTAAATTTTGGCAGCCGAACCCCTCCCATTGGCTCCATCTACCTATGCAACATAATATTTGTTGTCAAATGCATCGTGTGAAAGTATGACATTTGTTGTCATTTTTTCAATTATTTCAAAACGTTCATGTAAGAAGTCATTTAAGAATATACTCATTTATCAACTAATCTCACCACAAGATTGCCAAGATGCATAATGCTAGATTTGGATTCTATGCTTGATGAAAGTATAGAAGTCCATTCTCTCATAAACATCTCTTAAATTAAAAAATATATTATTTAGATACTTAATATTAAATATGTATGTATAAAAATATTATTTTAAACAATTTACTATTATATTTAAATCTATTTACGTTTATTGTTACTACTGAAATAGAAAACCCAAGTAATATATTATTTTTTGACTTGAATGACAGTAATATGTTTCCCTCCTTGTCAAGGATAAGGTGGTTCATTGGTGGGGATAGATGGATTTCATTCCATCCACCCGGGTTCAATTTCGTTGAGACATCTTTTGGTTTGGATGACCACCTGAAAAAAAATATTTTTCCCTCCTTGGACTTACTATTTTGATCTATAATCAACTAGAAATGGTTAGTTTTGTTATATTCATGGTTATTTCTGTGAAGCCTATAAATATCTTGAGTAATTAGTTATCTTGGATAAAAAAAATGAATATTATACTTATTTTTTAAATATTAAAAAGAGAGACTGTGCTGCTCTGGTTGATTAAAATTACCATTGCCTTTGAGATAAAACTTTATTAAAAATATTTTCTAATCATTATCGCCTTTTTTAAAAATCTTTTCTAGCTTCCTAATCGTTATCGCCTTTTTTTTAAATCTTTTCTAGCTTCCTTGTTAATCACGTTCATCCATCTTCATAATTTGGAAAATCCTCCACCAGTACCACCACCCAGGGATCAAAATTGAACATGTCACAACACGTCAAAGGGCTCTCAGCACGTCCCAGAAGTGTTGTAAAAAAAATGGACATAAAAAAAAAAAAGATTTTTAATTTTGAAGTTTTACAAATAAATGTAATAATTATGTTAAAATTTCATTAGAAGTGCTATGTTTAAAATTTCCCATCAAAATTTTTACAGCACAGGCACTGGCACTGGCAGTCCGGCACTGACTCTCGCTCGGGGACTCTAGGAGTCCAGTCCCTGGTAGTGACCCCGGTCCCCGACTCTCCATTAATTAATTGATTAGTGATTATTTACCAAGTCCCGAGTCCGACTCCCGAGTGGGAAATGACATAATTGGAATTGATTGATTATTTAGTGGGGTTGGAAACTTGGAGGCTGGAGCCTCGATATTTAACAAATCTACTTTACATCCATCATCCATGCAGCTAAAATCTTAACATTTTTATAGTTGTATAATTCCGCATTTAATTTCGGTTCAGAAAGTGGTTCAGAAAATTGATGATTCATGAATCATGAACCGTGACAGAATTTCCCAATTCCCATTTCCCAATGCCCATTGCAAAATTACCCAGCTCCAGGAATCCAGCCGCAGCCAAATTCCAAATTCAATGTATTGTGTTATTCAAATTTGGGCAAGTTGGGAGTCTGGGACTGGGAGAACCGTCGTCCGTCACCGAGAATCTTCAAGCTTCAACATGGGTCCGTCATTCTAATTTCTCCACTAGTCGACAATGGTGATTCGGTGAATGGTGCGAAAAGCAAGCCCCAATTCCAATTTCCCATACTGTGCGCTGGTTTGAAAGAGGACCCTAGTTTCAATGGTGATTCGGTGAATGGTGTGAAAAAACAAGCCCCAGTTCCAATTTCCCATACTGTGCGCTGGTTTGAAAGAGGACCCTGGTTTGAAACTTTGAAATGTGAGCAAGCCCCAATTCATTTCCAAATTCCGGTGGTATTTTAAGATTCTAGTTCTCATCTTGCTGGATGTGGCTGCAGTGAAAGCAGAGGTGAGAGGCCGCGTTGTTGACAAGTGCTGGTGTCTGGACTCTGGTGGTCGTTTGGCTTTCTGCGGTGTTCCAAATTTCAATTGTTATTGCTGAAGACAAAGTTCTGTCACCTGTGGCTGCTGCAGTCTTTTGCTGGCGCTTTCTTTCAAGGTATGTTTCCTTATTCCATTTCCAATTCCCATTGTCTGTGACTCTGTATTGGCACAGTGTGTACTGTCTCGATTTCGAATAGGTTTTCAACTTTTCACAATCCTATATGTACTGTATTGAGGTATAGCTCCACACTAAAGAGTCCACACAAATTGCTCTATCTTCTTAAGCAGCTTCTCCAACAGTGTTGTAATAGAGGCGTAGTTGGGGACCTGGGGTCTGGCCGTCCAGGGATGAAACATTTATAGTATCCTGTGTGCTTTTATGGCAAATTCATTCCCATCCTTTTAAAACTATTCAGACTTGCCCTAGGAACCGACCTACGAGAGAAACCATACTGTAACTATTATGGGAATACCGATTACCAAATACACCTCAACACAACATGCATCTATTCTATTTGTCCCTCAACCAATAAATAAAGAAGGAAGGAACAACAAAGCAACAAGGATCTCTTCCACATGCCTGATGCCAGGTAATGTGATTTTGGGTGCCAGTGGGTCACTGGGTACGTTGGCTAACAGTATCGCAATTCGTGGCCCTCTTATATTTTATTAGATAAAGAAGCAGTGGAATTAAACCAGAGATAGCGCCTTACCTCGATCAATCAAATTTGAAGGCTTAGTCTAGTTCCTCACAATTCCAATTAATTCAGTGATCAAATTTGAAGGGTTAGTCTAGTGTCTTGATGTCTAGTTCCTCACAATCCAATTATAAATATGTATGGCCTACAGTAAGTTGGTCAAATGGCTTAAACTCTAATTATTTTAAAGGTAATTTGTGTGCAGATTTCACAAAGTAAAAGCTAGATATCAAACATAGTATCTTGAAATCCATAGCATGGTATATCAACGATTCAGCAAATTTATGTTATCAAAATCGAATTGTTTGTCAAAAACTAAATTATGTTATAAAGAGGCAATAAAACTAAATTAGTCTCCAAATATTCTATTACCAGGTTGGTTTCCAGTGATGCCCAGAAACTCTGTATTCAATGTCTTAGTAAAATATAATAAATTAAAATGTTATATTTCAAATCAATTTATAATTGAAAATTGATTTGAAATGTAATATTTTATTTAACATATTTTTTACTTAAGTGTATGAATAATTTATTATTGTCAATTGAAAAGCAAAATTTTATAAAGCTTTTCATCCTCGAAGTGTGCACAAATATATACCCTTCAAATTTAAATTAAGACTAGCCCTTCAAATTTGATCACTGCCACCACCACCTTCACATAATCACACGTTTGATAGCGACTTGTAACAAATTTCATTTTTTGATAGCGACTTGTCAACTGTTATGGAAACGCTGAAAACTCAACGGTCATGTTGTGCACGGCGAAGTGAGCGAACTTGGTTTTCCAATATTTTTGGAAACATTTTTTTAAACTATATTAGTTTAAATATTAAGTAAAATATAAATTAAGTAAATTACATTTTTTACTTAATTTAAATATTAAGTAAAATATTTTCTTTAATAATTGGAATAATTATTCTTAAATATAGCTAACAATATATTACGTCACATAAATTCCAACTTATGGATTATAGGATATTGACATCAAGAATAACAATGAAAAGTATCATTAAATTTTAATACTAAGTTTCGTTATGGAAATGATTCCTTAACAATGTTTAAAAACTAAAAAACCATCGCTCATAACTGTGACAAGTATACAGCTGGCGTGAGGTCCACATCACTATAAGTCAAAACCGTCACGGTGAAAAGCAAAAGGCAAGTGGAGAGAAGTCCGAGGACAGAAAAATATGAAATTTGTTACAAGTCGCTATCAAAACATTGGGTAAAATATCAAGTCGCTATTAAAAAATATCAAAACATTCAGTAAAATTTGTGACAAGTCGCTATCAAAAAAATCAAATTTGTTACAAGTCGCTATCAAAACATTGACGTGTGAAGGTGGTGGTGGAGGATTTTCCAAATTTGTGACAAGTCGCTATCAAAACTTCATAATCATTACCGCCTTTAAAAAAAATCTTTTCTAGCTTCCTTGTTAATCACGTTCGTCCATCTTCTTTCACTGTTTCATCTGCACCGTCCACTAGCTCCACCCTCCGCCAGATCACATTCATTCGTCTTACGTTTGTTTCGAGTTTTCATTTCAATTTCTGTGTCTTACGTTTGTTTCCTTGTCGATTGAAAGCGTTCAGCAATTGGGATTTGCTTAACAGGTGCAACGTTTGTCGGCAATATTTTTGGTAGTTTTAAAATTAACATTATTTGTGTTGATTATATTCTTGGCAGACTCGTGATCATACCATTTCATCGCGTTGGTGCTTTCTTTCTCTAATTTCATCGGTTCTCTTCTCTGTTCCCGTTGAATCTTTTATTTTATTTTTCCATGTCCAATTCTGACTGTTAGTTTTGGATGAGGTGTCTATTGTGGATGGGGTTTCTTTGAAGCTATTATATAATTGCGATTATTTTTCATGGAACCTCTCCTTGTTTGTTTGAAGGATATGGATTACTCGACCTGTTCAGCAATTCCAGGGCATTTTTCAGGTGTTTGTTCAAGAGATACCTGTAGTTCAGTTTTTTTGGGGATGGGCTGGATTTGTATAAAAATTGTTGACATATATTTGGTATTGAATGGCTTCGATTTCTTTCTATGCTAAATATTGTTGGCATTTAGTTTTGGAGGGTTCAAGAATTTATGTTTGGATTATTTAACTGGTCTTTGAACCTGATTTATTTATTCACCAAATAGGTTAGCTTAAGCCTAACCTTGAGATCTTCCATCTGTAATTGATTTGGAATTTCTATAGTAGTTAACAGCTGTTAGGAATTTGGATCGAGTTTTACAATTGTATGTAATTGCTTTAGCTTTGATAACAGGGCTGCCCCCCCTTATGCTTCTTTGTTTGCAGAATAAGATTCGCATTCGTTGGTATATTTAGAGTAGATCTGATGAGGCGATGTAACAAGCTTGCAAGCTCCCCTAAACCATTGGCTATTATCCTAGGAAGTGTTATTTGAATCAGTTAGTCTCTTTTATCTGGATGGTTTACTTGTCGTTTAATGGCCCATCCTTTACAGAAATCAGACAAAGGCAGAGGTCATACAGGGGGTTTGTGGTTAAGCATCTGTTGAGGCATTTCATTTAATGGCCCTATAATTATCTTCAACGAAATAGATTAGTGGAAGCTTTTCCTTCATTTGATTTGCATTTTCTCAAGTTATTAGCAGGCGGAAGGGATTTGGATTATGTTTTATAATTATATAATCTTGAATTTTAATCCCGATAACGGGACTGGACCGCGGCTCCTTCAGCCTTTTGGCTTGCAGGAAAAGATTATTACATTTGTTCGTTTATCTGAAGTAGATCTGAATGAGGGGATTTGACAAACTTGCAAGCACACCACACCAAAGTGGCTATTATCCTAGGGAGTATTATTTTAATCATGTAGTCTCTTCAATATCGGTTAATTTTTTTATTTAGGTGATTATACTTGTCCTATATATTGGCAGGGAATATGAGAGTCCATCCTTCACAGAAATCAGACAGAGGGTAAATATGTGTCTTTTTGAAACATTGGGTTGTCCACAATCTACAGCCGTTTCAGTCGTCCACATTCTGCAGCAGACTAATATACGTTTGAAGCGTTGTTTTGAAATCAATAATCCACAAGTGGGATAATTTTCGGCTCCAAAAGATCATTCAAGAGGTTTGTTGTTAAGTGTTTCTTAAGTTCTCTGAAATCACAGATACTGTCCTGTGCTCTTGTACACACTACACAGTGGTGATTGTTTTGAAATCAATAATCCACAAGTGGGGTAATTTTCGGCTCCAAAAGATCATTCAAGATGTTTGTTGTTGAGTGTTTCTTAAGTTCTCTAAAATCACAGATACTGTCCTGTGCTCTTGTACACACCACACAGTTGTGATTTATAGGTGTAAGCTTGCATGCCCCCCACACCAAAGTGGCTATTATCCTAGGAAGTACAATTTGAATCATATAGTCTCAGCAATACCGGTTTATGTTTTTTGATTTTATTTAGGTGGATATACTTGTCCTATATTGGCAGGGATTATGAGAATCCATCCATTACAGAAATCACAGAGGGGGTAAAGATGTATATCTGTTTGAGCCTTTGGGTTGTCCATAATCTGCAGCGATATCCGCCGTCCAAAATCTGCAGCACAATAACATACTTATTGTTTTGTAAGCGATATTCTGCAAGTGCGGTAATTTTCGGTTCCAAAACATCATTCAAGAGGTTTGTTGTTTTCTAAAGTCACAGATACTACGCTTTTGCTCGTATACACAGTTGTATTTAATATGTGCAAGATGGTATGAATCAATCCTGTAAGCTTAGGAACAAGAGGACGAATAGGGGGGAATATATGTATTGATCACTCTTGTAGTAATTTTACAGGAAGCTAATGCTTTGCATTAAGTGTCACTCCCATAGCATTAAGTGTCACTCTTGTAGTAATTTTACAGGAAGCTAATGCTTTGCATTAAGATAAGTTGAAGATATATGAAGTCGAGCATTCTGGATTAGCTATATGGAAGCTAATGATTGAAAGGAAACGGAATTTAGGGTTTATGTAATATGGTCAACAGGGAGAAAATCGGGGTTTGAATCTGATCAAATTTCTTGCAATAATTTATAATTTTAGGTTTTCTTTTCTATTTTGAAGGTGTAATCGGTTTGTGATCTACAGAGTGTGTTTTGATGCACGCAATATCTCCAGTATGTGAAAAAGGGTATGCTGTCGCTTTCAAGTAGCACCATTTTGAAGAGGCAAAGCAAATAATCTCTCTTCTCTGATTTGGAACTGAATCCACTGCAAAATAGTTTCTACGATCTGCCATTTACCATTTAATGGTCCATCAAGGCCTCAAGGATCTAACAGTGCTTCGGAGCCTTTTGAATTTTCTTCCTGCTTTTTAATTGTTTCATGGCTGTCATCAGATGGTACACCCAGCTCTCAAATTCCTGTAATCGGTGTACTGTGATTTACAATAGACTTCAAACAGAAGAAACTATATATGTATATGTTGGTTCTGTGTGAAGTAGAGGTATGCGTATTGTACTTTTTAATCACATTTTTTAGTATCATAGCATTTGTCAGATTTCCAATTCCCTATATAGATCCTTTGCTTCTGGATCGTCTTAATTGTTGATTCAGGCATGCATATTTTGGGTTGTATTTTGTGGAAGTCCAAATCTACAACAGATGTAGCAGCATTAGTTGAGGTGTCAATGAAATTGCATAATATTCAGCATCATTTGAGTGGGAGTTTAGGTTGTCACGTTGGCAATTTTTTGCAATTTTTTTGGACAGACTTCAGAATGACCCCTCCCTTGCTTTCGGTCCTGAGCCGCCTTTAAAAGCTTCATAGAGAGATCAATTATTTATTGGGCCAAGAATGATTTTTTTCTATGCCTCTTCAGAGCGGCTTTTAGTTAGCTGCATGGCCATATGTGTCCCGTTTTGGTATTTCCTCAAGTGAGCGTGCGTCTCTTTTCTGGTCTTACTTCAGGCGATCGTGAGAAGCTGGTTGGATAGGTGCATTTACTATCCGATTCTAGAGCACTTTACAAACAGTCTTCCTCAACCTGCTGCAATGAATTGAATGAGTTGGCATTATTATTACATCTGGCTTCCTCCTGTGACATTGTCTTTGGATATGGCCTTCAATACACCAGAGTGGCTTTTATGATCATTCTGCAGGCGAGCGTGAAAAGATGATACCAGACGTGCATTACTATCAGATAGTAGAGCATTACAATGAGGAAAAATAACATGAATACTGCAGGACTGCTTAGTAGATATATCATATTGACTTCTTCACCCTGCTGCAATGAATTGAATGAGTGTATTTTTTAATCTCTGGCTTCTTGTGGCATGTACTATGGTCTTCATTTTCTCTAGATATATTCTTCGAAACTCTAGAGTGGCTTTTATGATCATTCTGCAGGCGAGCGTGAGAACATGATACCAGATGTGCATTACTATTAGATAGTAGAGCATTACAATGAGGAAAAATAACATGAATACTACAGGACTGCTTTGTAGATGGGCTGGTGCAAGTTAATGCTGGCCACTCATGACGCGTTAGTCGCAATGGACTTCTGTAATAACAAAAATCTGAATTGAAATATGGTGCAAGAAGATCAAAGGTAGACAATCGGATTACTTTCCGGAATATATAAATATTATTTATGAAAATTAAGTATAACTCCCAAAAAATGGGGTTCTCCTAAAGTTGGTATGTTATTTTTTTAAGGAAACATAATGAATATGTTTGCGTTAGCCCCCTGGTAGATAACAAGCCATTCTTGTGCGGCGTTATTTTTCCATATTTATTTATGTTAATTTTAATTTTTTTTTAATTAAGGAAGTCAGCCCATCCCTAAAATGAATATCATGGTCTTAACATAATCAATCAACATTTTTTTTTAGGATGTATGTTTTTGTGTGTACTTGTGCGGGTTCTTTTCCGTTTTCAAAATAGGTGAGCCAATAAAAAGTTAGACCGAAGAAATAACCTACTTTTTGTGTAAGATTGACGTTAGTGCAATTGAAATTAATTAAAAAATAGGAACAAATAATAGTTTTAATAAAAAATTACATATTCGGAATCTGCACACATAGTTCTACAAGTGTGTGCAATTTCATTAGCAGTGGACAAGTGTAGCATACGCAGAATCATGCTTGTGTTCAATTTCATTAGTAGTGGACAAGTGTAGCATACGCAGAAGCATGCTCAAAACATAAGAAATTATAAAATAAGATGTATTTTGTTATAAGATGTATTTTTTTATATTAATATATGTATTTTGGCAACCCGAACCTAAAACCATAGTAGCCAAGTCATCCACCATGTTGGTGGGAAACGAATTACCCGCCAAAATTTAAGAACTAAACTGGCATGCGTGTGTATTTAAAAAGCGCATACGCACACAATGGCGCGTACGCGCAAAATGGTGCATGCACGTTGTTTTTAATAAAGTTTGAAATTTGTCATAGTGATTAAATAATTTTATAAAAATTATATAGTTTTTAATAATTAATAATGTTTTAAATTGAATTAAATTAAATTTATATGATGATGAGGAGGAGGAGGAGGATGGGGATGATGACGATGATGTTGATGAGGAGGAGGATGATGGCGATGATGACGATGATGTTGATGATGACGAAGATGATTACGATGATGATGATAAGGAGGAGGATGATGATGATGATCATATTCGTCATCATCAACATCATCATCTTCATCTTCGTACTCATCTCCATCTTCATCATCATCATCATCGTCATCATCATCATCATCTTCATCATCATCATCATTATCAATGATGATGATGAAGAAGATGATGATGACGAAGATGTTGATGATGATGTTGACAATGATGTTGACGATTGAAAATGATGATAATGACGAAGAAGATGATGATGATGATGATGATGATGATGATGACAATGATGATGATGTTGATGATGATGATGATGAGGAACTGGGTGATGACGACGATGATGATGATGGAGATGGAGATGATGATGATGATGATGATGAAGATGATGACCAAGATGATGATGATGATGATGATGATGATGGGGATGAGGATGAGGAGGAGGAATTGGGTGATAACGACGATGATGATCATATTCGTCATTATCAGTATCATCATCTTCATCTTTGTACTCATCTGCATCATCATCATCATCATCATCTTCGTCATCATAATTATTATCAATGATGATGATGATGAAGATGATGGATGATGACATTGATGATGATGATGATGATGAAGATGAAGATGATGGCCAAGATGATGATGATGATGATGATGAGGATGGGGATGATGATGAGGAAGTGGGTGATAATGATGATGATGATGATGACGACGAGGATGATGACGACGATGATGACGATGATGATGATGCTGACGATGGCGAAGATGATTATGATGAGGATGATGATGATGATCATATTCATCATCATCAGCATCATCATCTTCATCTTCATACTCATCTTCATCATCATCATCATCATCTTTTTCGTCATCATCATTATCAATGACGATGACGAAGATGATGATGATGTTGACGACGATGATGACGATTGAAAATGATGATGATGACGAAGAAGATGATGATGATGACAATGATGATGATGTTGATGATGATGACGACGATGATGATATGGATGAGGATGAGGACGAGGATGATGATCATATTCGTCATCATCAGCATCATCATCTTCATCTTCGTACTCATCTGCATCATCATCAATGATGATGATGACGAAGATGATGATGATGTCATCATTGATAATGATGACGATGACGAAGATGATGATGATGATGATGATGATGATGGAGATGATGGATGATGATGACGTTGATGATGATGATGACGATGCTGATGATGTTGATGATGAAGATGATGGCCAAGATGATGATGGTGATGATGATGAGGATGGGGATGATGACGAGAAAGTGGGTGATAACGATGATGATGATGATGGAGATGATGATGATGACGTGGATGATGACGATGACGAGGATGATGATGATGATGATGATGATGATGATCATATTTTTCATCATCATCATCATCATCTTCATCTTCGTACTCATCTTCATCATCATCCATCATCTTCATCATCATCATCATCTTCGTCGTCATCATCATCATCAATGATGATGATGATGAAGATGATGATGACGAAGAAGAAGATGATGATGATGATGATGACAATGATGATGATGTTGATGATGATGAGGAACAGGGTTATGACGACGACGATGATGATGGAAATGATGATGATGACGATGATGATGATGTTGATGATGAAGATGATGACCAAGATGATGATGATGATGATGATGACGATAATGATGATGATGAGGATGAGGATGAGGATGAGGATGAGGATGAGAAAGTGGGTGACGATGATGATCATATTCATCATCATCAACATCATCATCTTCATCTTCGTACTCATCTGCATCATCATCCATCATCTTCATCTTCATCATTGTTACACCTAAAATCTACCCATCATCATGATTTAGTGTATACATCCCTGAAGTCACCTGGACCAAGTACTCATTTGGGAGGATTTGTACTCATTTTGTACAACCTTTTGAGAGGTCGTCGCAGGTTGCACACTAGCAACATGCGACGTCGCAGGTTGCTCCATAGCAAGGTGCGGCAAGGTTTGTTAATGGGCAAAAATAGCCATTTCAAGATCTTTCTCGAAGCTTGTCCATTTGGGGGCTTATCCTTGATCTCTTGGAGAGTTGGTACTCGACCCCTAACTCATTGGGAGGATCCCCTATCTCTCTCCTATCATTTCTCAACCTATCCTATCCATAACCTCATCCACTTAGTCCTATATATATGAGGCTCACTCCCATACCAAAGGGAGGAAGACTATGGTGTCTACATGCTGGTGAAATCCCTCTTAGACACCTTCACTCACCTCTTGGAGAATTCATGCTTCCTTGGAAGGGCTTGGAAATTGGCTTGTGTGGAGAAGAGCTGCTATGTTAAGTCATTGGTTGTAATTCTATATCTCTATCATGTACTTTTCTATTTGCAGTAATACAAATACTTTCCACCAATATCGCTCTTATATGTGATGATGTTGTGTTGTTTACGTACTTAACTATTTACATAGATCTCTTATTGTATAGATGCTCTTTACTCGTTTCTCTTTTCTGTGTCTTAACAGGTCTTCCAGCTTGGATCTGACGACCTTGGGACGTGGAGCAACATTCAGGAGAAAGGATAGCGAAATCAAAGAGGTAAGACATCTAGCACTTGATCCTTAAGTAGATCTAGGAAACGTGTTTGTAGTCTGTTCTATTTGTTCTAGACAGTCTCGCATTGAGCTAGGGAGATCCTGCTCACCTCCGGTCAAGTGGATTGTCCAGTAACAAATCTGGCAACCATACTGGGGAGTTTTCTTGTTTAGTGATCGCTAATCTGAGTCATTTTCAGTTGATTACTTGTCACAAGCCTTGTTGTCATTTATTTTGCCATTTTCCTTCTTAGGATTGATTCCATTGTCAGATCTTCATGTTGAAGATCCCGATCTTCTTCCTTTGAGTTTATGCAACTCAGTTTCAAACCTGTTGGTGGTTCATTATCAGGAGATCTGATTCATTTTTGAATCTAGAACTCGCTTGTCACACCTGGGCAGTGAAAACAGAGCGACACTGTGTTTTTCTGAGTCTTTGTCCTTTGACTGTTGCTTGCTCATCACAGTATGTGCATTAGTAAACTGCGACATCGTCGCATCTCTCGTGCAGGTAAACTGCGACGTCGCACTGTCTGCAAAGCTAGAGTGCACCGATCTGTCGAGACTTAGCATACAGGCATCCATCCTCTTGTTTGACAGTCTGAGCTTTGTTTTGATGTATGAACTCCCTCCGTGCTGCAACATTCAGCCAGAGAACCCACTTTGATTTGTGTGTTGAGAGTTTGGTTTATTTGGATTGACTTTGGGTTCCGCTTTGGACAAGTTTTAAATCGGTAGTGGCGGATACTTTCGTCTCCCCCACCTTCATCCATTCACTCTTGCATTCCCTTCCTTCCATCCCCGATCTGATCATTGCATTGGATGACCTTCCAGACCTCATCTATTTTTGTTTTGAGCTTTGCTTGCTGCTGCTTGATTTTGAGCTAAGTGTGTCATTTCTGCTTGGTTGAGTGCTTGTCTTTTCTTGAGTTTTCTGAGTGTATGAGTGCCGCAAGTAACATTTTCTTTTCAGTTATTTAGATATGAAAGCAAAGTTGTCTTCAAGTTTATTGCTTTGATACATCCATTGAAAGATTAAAAGTGCTTCTCTCTCGTTATTTCTCAAAAAGTTATTGAAGAAAGATCATTGTGCATTGGAATGTTTTGGAAAAGATGAATGGAAATATGATTGATTGTGTTTTTCTTGGATTATGAATTATTCATCTTCTTGAAAGGCTCTAGTACATTTCGTTTTTTTCAAAAAAGTTGTTTCCAAGCTAGGGAAAGATAGGTGCATTTTATTTTTATTTTTGTTGCCTATAGATTATTGAAAAGAAAAAGTGAAAAGCTTGCATTTCCATTTTAGAATCCTCTCATTTCATTACTTAGTGCTGTTTTGATTTGAAAAAGAGAAGAAAAGAAAAAATATTTTGATTTGGATAGTAGTGTTGTGTACGTTTGTGTGTTTCATTGAAAAAGAAAAGAGTACTTTCATTATCAAATTTGCTTGCATTGGGAATTGTGTTGCATTGAGTTTGTTTGGAAATACCATTGGAAAAAGCTTTCTCCTTACCATAGGTAGAATTCATCGAAAGAAAAGAATATTTCATGCATGTAGCTCGGGCTTGCATTCTGTTTCCGATTATGTACTCACCTCATGCATTCACCTAATCGTCCAAGATAAAATTAACGGTAGAACTAGGTAAAATTTTATTAACTTGTGTGTAAGTTAGAGACATGTTCCGGCGTCGTTAAGCGTGGCAGCTGTCGTTACTTGCCAGCACTGTAGTCCGAGGGTATTGTAGTCTTCCATGTACATCAGTATATCGAGCTCCTTCACGTACCCACCAAGTACCATAATCCGTACTTGGCATATATTGAAGGGTGTATCACGTACTCGACATGTATATCAGAATGTCTCGTGTCAAGGGCTGTGCATTAGACAACACCACTACGGATTTGAGCTCCCATGTACCTTGCGTATATTGGGAGACACCATTAGGATTCCTGAAACCAATCGAGTTAACCATTTGGCTGTCTTGGCAAAGCAATACACCGAGAACAACACTCGGGGAGATTAGCACGCACGTCCTGTCCAGGTAGTCGGGTATGCAGGAAAGGGTACGGTCCCAATCCTCCTTGTCACGTCATACTATTGGACCCTGCAGTATATTGCAGTTTGCGATGCCTTGATAATCCCGTGAGGTTCCAAACTTTTGAATCCACTCTATCACATGAGTTTGCTTGTTGCCTTAGTTTGAGTAGGTTTTCTTGGACTGCTTTTATTTTAGAATACATTTAGGAGAAACGCTGTTTCAGTATTTTTTGGCTGATTTTCCTGATACTCTGGCGGATTTTCCCTGGAGAAGGTCTTGTAGGATCTTGAACTTGCCACCTGAATTTCCCTTAATCTGGAGGTTATTTCGAGGGTAAGAATGGATCAACGTAACGCGGTCGTAGCTACTGAAGTAGGGAACCCCACCTTGAATGTTGGAGGGCTCTTGTTTCCACAAACTCCTCCAGATTCACCTGGCTCTCATCCCACGCGAGATGAAGAAGCTCACACCCCCACTTCTCAAAACCTTCCTCCCATCATCCCCGGAGAACCTGGTTCATTGGAATGGAAAGACCAACCCCAGGACAATCCTACAGCAGCTGTTGGTCCTTCAGCAACTTATTGGACATCTTCTATAGACCATCTAGTGGCTCATTTTGCCACCTCATCCTCACCCAGTGAGACTACTCCGGAAGACACTTTAGCCTACTTTCGTGGCCAATTGGCTCACTTTCGCTACATGGATGAAGAGTGTTGGCAGTCAAGTCTCCAACGACAGGTTGAAGACCCATCGTTACCCCCTTACCAACCCATCCCAGTTCATTCGATTTCTTTCGGATCACCTTAAGCACCCCACCATGTGACCACTAATGAGACTGGTCAACCCTCGCAGGAATCCAGTCTTGCACCTCAAGTGAACCAACCGGTGGAAGGACAATGATCCAACACACCTGTCACTACCATGGTTACTTTACCAGTTCCTCCCCCACCTCAAAATTCGAGGGGAGGGTACTCCATTCCTACAGATTATCTTATTAGTAATGTTATTTCCACGTTTGCTAGTCAACAACCCATGTTGGTTCAACCTTTTGAATAGTGGTCAGCCTATTGTGGCTGGGGGGCAAACCCCGTTTCCTAACCAGAACATTGGCGGTGGAGTCCCCAACGGACCTTCCATTGGACCTACCCAACCCGCTAGATTGTCCACCATGGGATTATCTCATGTTGGAGGGCCATCAAATGTAACCCAACCCTCATGGAGTCAAGCGTATCCAGGTTCCGTTAACCCTACGCTGGGCCAATCTAATCCCGGAAATGCACCATATGGGATACCTTATCCCGGGAATCCTTACACTCTATGGGGGCAACAGTCTGTGTTGCAACGCGGACCCCAACAAACTATCCCTCAAGTACCACCACCCCCAATCGGTCCTCCCCCACCTCCTGTTGGAGGCGGCGGGCCCCCACCTAACATTGGTGGAGGCCCACCTCATTTTACCTACAACCCCCCTCACCCCTCTGGCGGTGGCAGGAATGGTCCACCACATCCTCCAGGCGGAGGCGGCAGCGGACCACCTTATCATGGTGGTGGAGGTCATTTCCCTTCGGGTGGTGGCGGTGGTCCACCACCCCCTCCAGGCGGAGGCGGTGGAGGACCTAATTACTATGGTGGTGGCGGTCGTGGTAGAAACCCTCTTCCTTCCAGCAGCAGAGGTGGTGGGGGCCCCCACCCATTTGGCAATGGAAGTGGTCCACCACCCCCTCCAGGCGAAGGCGGTGGTGGGCCACCTTATTACAGTTATGGACCCCCACCTCCTCCCGGTGGTGGTGGCGGACCTCCACCCCCTCCCAGAGGTGGAGGTGGTGGTGGCGGACCTCCACCTCCTTACGGTCCAAGCGACACACCCCCCTACAGTCAGTTTTATCCTGGTACACCTTATGGTCAGTTTAGTCCTTACACACCTTATCCGTATTATCAATACACGCAGCCTAATCCACAACTACCCTTTTTGGCTACTTTGGACCTACCTGACCTCTCTCGTTTAACCAACGATCCTATTTACCATGGATCTAACTGGCCACCGATTCCGGTGAAACTTCCTTCTGATATCCCCAAGTTTGACAGCAAGCCGGGTGAAGACCCCAAGAACCACGTGATGACATACCATTTATGGTGTTCATCTAATTCCTTAATGGACGATTCAATTCGTTTTAGATTGTTCCAAAGGACTCTCACCGGTTCAGCTGCCAAGTGGTACATTGAGTTGCCACCACACTCTTTTCCTGTCTTTGGCTCTCTTGCTATGAACGTTTTGACGCATTTCCAGCTGCCTATACGGTATGAGACTGGTACTAAGCTTTTAACCTCGCTCCGTCAGAATACCGCCACTCACATTTTGGACCATATCCACAAGTGGCGAAGGAGACGACGTCTCATTAAAGCTCCCATTCCAGATCAGCTCCTAGCAGACTAGTTTACTAAATTGCTTCTTCCCACCATAGCAAAAGATGTTTCCATGCGAGGTGCTGTCACCGAAGAACAAGCCATCGCGAGTGCTAATCTGTTAGACCTGGTCTATACCCAGTCTGGCACTCTGTTCAATATTTTTCTTGACGCACGCCGGGACGTTAACGATCCCACGAAACCACATAAGGGACCCCAAACTGACGGGATCATAGGTTCCCTTACCACCCAGCCTACTGTTAGCATTGTTGGATCCTCCAACCTAACTTCAGTTGGCCACAACACCGCCAAGTCCACTCTTCCTGCTGTAACTGAAGAGGTGAATTCTGTTCAATCAGCTTCATCTCAGAAGTTTAATGGAAAAAAGAAGAACAAGGGGAAACCCAAGAAGTCTTCTTCCCAACAGGAACCAAAGAGCACTCCTGAAGATACTAAGCAGAAAAGGAAACTGAAGTATCCTTATCTACTGTGTGGAGAACACCATTTCTCCAAAGAATGTCCCCATAGAGACGAAGTGCAAACGTTTCTTAGGGGTAAGTCGACTCCCGCAGTCCTCAACGATCCATTTCCTGCGCAAAACCAGCAGATGATTGCTCAAACCCCCCCAGCCCAGGGGGAACCATCCAATACCGTGCATGTTCTCATGTTGCGTAACGAGGTGATCAATTCAACTAATCGCTCGCGATCTTACGAACAGGACCCTTCGAAGGAACCCGCTGAAAGTAATGCTAAAAAAGCTTCTGACTCGTTAACAGATGTCACTGTACCATCGAACTCTCTCACCATAGAGAGATCCTCTTTATATTCGATATTGCGTCCGCCCAAGAGTACGATTCGAAAAGTTGTTTTCAATCCTAATGCTCACGCGACACAGAATTACAATATCGTAGAGGACTTAGCACAAGCTCCTTGTGCCATGTCCACCCTGGAAGTTTTGCAGAATTGTCCCAATCAACGCAGAACTCTCCTTGTAGCTATTGGTGTAGTTGACCCGGATTCCTCGAACACCATCATGTTTTGTCTTGAAAACCTTAAGCCAAGGCTCTCACACTAGCTCGCATTCCAAGTTACTGCGAAACTTGCAGGGAAGATTGTCCATCACACTCTTTTGGACAAAGGAGCCTCCACTTCTGTCATGTCCATCGCTTGCTGGAGAGCCATTGGCTCCCCTGAATTGAATCGTTCTCCTACCACATTGAAAGCATTCGACGGGCGTGGCTTTCAACATCATGGGCTATTACAAGCTCTTGCAGTTGAGTTGGGAGGAAAGACCATAACTATTAACGTGGAAGTGGTCTCGGCCCCGTTAGATTATAATCTCTTGCTTGGTCGCAATTGGTTTTATACCATGCAGGAGGTAGCCTCTTCAGTCTTCCGCATAGTACAATTCCCTCACCAAGGACAAATTGTTACTATCGACTAGTTAGATTTTTGTACACCGGACACCACTACTCATCCTAGTGACCATGTTCCTTCCATTAGACAGACGTCAAAACAGTATGAGAGTGTAGGGGTTGGCCTATTGAAAGATTCATCTCTCATGGGCGTTTTTCCAGCCGTGGACCCCCCTAATCATGTTGCCACGGTGAACATGATCTCCACTGAGATTTTATCTCACTCAAACAATGCTTGGCTTGTACTGGATGAAGCCACAACACACCTGTTTGGAGATATGATGCCTCTTTCACCCGCTGAACGTATTTATGAGGCTATCCAATCAGCTTCGGAGGACCATTTAACTATGGCCTCCCCATCTTGTTCTCTACGTCGGACGTCCTCTTTACCTGATCTCTTACTTCGGACTTTTCATTCAAACGAGTCCATCATGGAAGTAATGAATGTTGACGACAGTCCATGGGATGATCTCCATCATAGGTCATCTTTTCTTCCTCCTTTGGAATACATAGAGAACAACATCCATACCCTCTTTTCATCAGATATATACCCATCCCGTCCATCCCCCATCCTTACATGTCTTACAGACACGGAGGGCAACTTGGACAACATTGAGCCAACCACCCCGGTAGATATCTCGGTGAAACCTGGTATAGTGGAACACATTCGCATAGGCCAGAAGTGTTCCCCTAAAGAAATCACTGTTAGCATGGCCTTGTTCAAGCAATTTCGAGACGTGTTTGCTTGGTCCTATGAGGAGATGCCTAGGATAGACCCCGCAATTGTTTCTCACGAAATAAAAACCTATCCCGACATCAAACCTATACGTTAAAAGTTGCGACCGATACACCCTCGGAAGACTGCGGCAATAAAGGCAGAAATTGAAAAGCTCTTAAAGGCTGGTTTTATTTATCCTGTCCCATTGACGAATTGGGTCTCAAACGTCGTTCCTGTGAACAAAAAGCAGGGCACCATTCACATCTGTGTTGATTATCGGGACCTTAATCGGGCTTGTCCAAAAGACAACTACCCGACCCCCTTCATCGACCAAATCATTGACAACTGTGCTGGAAGCGTCATCTTCTCATTCATGGATGGCTTTTCTGGTTACAACCAAATTGAGATCAACCCAGTCGAACAACATAAGACGGCTTTCATCTTCCCATGGGGTACATTCGCTTATCGTAAGCTCCCATTTGGCCTTAAAAATGCTGGCGCCACGTTTCAGCGGGCTATGTCATATGCCTTCCACGATATTAAGGACTTTGTGGAACCCTACTTGGACGATCTCCTTGCTCATTCAAAGCAGCGCGAGTTCCACATCGATCATCTGATGACCATTTTCCTCAGATGCAGACGGTACAATATCCGTCTGAATCCTCACAAGTGTATCTTTTGCGTTGAGTCCGGACGCCTCTTAGGATTTATCGTTTCAAAGGATGGGATCCGCATTGATCCCTTAAAGGTGGAGGCCATCATCAACCTACCACCCCCGACTGATGTTACGAAACTTCAAAGTCTCCAAGGGAAGGCGACTTATTTAAGACGTTTTGTGTGCAATTTCGCGGAGAAAACTCAGGGCTATATGAGACTACTTAAGAAGGACGTCCCGTTCATTTGGGATGATCAAGCTCAAAAATCCTTCGACAGTATCAAACATGCCATCACACATGCCCCTGTGCTCCAACCGCCTAATTATTATTGAGATTACATCTTATATCTCGCCGCTTCTACTACCACTATCTCCATGGTTTTGGTACAGGAGGATCAAAACGCTCAAGAACATGTGATATACTATGCAAGTAAGGGTCTAGCTGACGTCGAAACTAGATACTCACATGTTGAAAAACTTGCTTTCGCGGCAGTCATTGCCATCCAGAAGTTCTGTCACTACATTTTTCTCCGCACCACCACTATCATTGCCGACTCGAACCCCATGTACCACGTACTAACACGTCAGGTGCTTGGGGGAAAGTATTCATGCTGGATCGTGATACTACAAGAATTCGATCTTCTTTTTGAGAAAGCTAAGTCTAAGAAGTCTTTGGTGTTTGCTGAGCTCATTTGCGACCTTCCCCATCCTAATGCAGAAGTTGAGCACAATGACTCGTTTCCGGATGAATCATTGTTTCTCATCAGTATGACTACCCCCTGGTATGGAGATGTTCTGTGATATCTTCAAACCCAATGCTTTGATCCTCAATTTTCTTGCGACAACCGTCGTAAGATTCGTCACCATGCAAAGTGTTATTTAATCATCAATGATACTTTGTATCATTGTGGCGTCGATTCAATCCTTCGACATTGTCTCACTCATGATGAGGCTGAACGCGTTCTGAATGACTGTCACGCTGGGGCATGTGGCGGTCATCTCTCTGGGATGACTACAGCCCAGAAGATTTTGCGCGTAGGATATTACTGGCCTACTATCTTCAAACATTGTATTGAGGCCGTTAAAAAATGTCCTCCTTGCCAACACTTCCACATAAAGAAGCGCACTCATCCTGCCCCACTACATCCAGTTATTGCCATTGGCCCATTTACAAAATGGGGCATCGATTTTATGCACTGTAAGCCTACCTCGACCGGGAGGCATAGTTACATCATCGTAGCTGTGGATTACTTCACAAAGTGGGCCGAGGCTATGCCTACATACCAAAACGATGGCAAAACTGCCGCACTCTTCATGTTTAATCATGTGATAGCACGGTTTGGAGTTCTGCAGTCCATAGTCACCGACCATGGTTCTCACTTTCAGAACCATATGGTTGATGAATTGAGCAACAGGTTGGGTTTTCTCCATGAAAACTCGACACCCTACTATCCGCAATCCAATGGACAGGTCGAGGCAATTAACAAGGTCTTGAAAACTATGATCCATAGGATGGTAGGGACACAAAAGTCCAACTGGCATAATATGCTCTTTTCAGCATTATGGGCCTACCGAACTACCATTAAAACTACCACAGGCTTCACTCCCTTCCAATTGGTATATGGATTGGAGGCTGTTCTGCCGATTACAGTGCGAAATCCCATCTTTACAGCTCGCGATCGAACTTCTTCCTAACACTATTGTTGAGGAATAACGTCTCTTACACCTAGCCCAACTTGACGAGTCTCGCCATGATGCCGCTCTTGCTAATGAAGCACATAAGAAACACATCAAGGCCCAATACGATAAGTCGGTTGAACCTCGTATCTTTAATGAGGGTGATCTAGTCCTCACTTATGACCAGAAGCACGATAAACTAGGAGCTAGGAAGTTCGAGTCCATGTGGCATGGACCCTACGTTATAAAATGTGTGTTGGAAAAAGGTGCCTACGAGCTTGAAGATTATGATAGAATCTCTTTAGGTGAACCCTGCAATGGGCTTTACCTGAAGAGATACTACGCTTGATCTCTCATGCATAGACTTGTTTGTATATACTGTACATGGCGTGTTTTTGTGTTTTTTGTGTGGTGTGACGCATTTCTCTTTCAAGTGTCTTTTGATCTTATTTCCGCTTCTCATACCATGTTCTGTCTGCGTGTGCAGATGGAAACGTGCTATGGATTCGTGGACGGCGCCACCCCGGCATACCCTTAACCTTGCTTCGGCAGCCTGGGTACTATATTCCCCAACAGGTGAGCTCATTAGCTCAGGAGGAAGTTGCCTAGGGTTTGCGACCAACAATGCCGCAAAATATCAGGCAGTAATTAGAACCCTAGCTAATGCCATTTCCTTGGGTATGAACCACGATGTCATCCACATGGATTCTCAACTAATGGTTTCCCATCTGAACCGGATATACGCCATCCGTTATCCCATCTTACTCCATCTCTTCAGACGAGTACGTCTCCTGGAAAGGTCATTTGAATCTGTTCAATGCCTGCACATTCCACGAGAGTTAAATACAGTTGCTGACTCAATGGCCAATTTCATTTTGGATTGGTACATTGCACACACATAATATCCATAATATGTAAAAACATTCACAACATGTAAATATAATGTACAGAAGCAAACATGTAAATAAGATCACATCACTAATCATTTGAAGAACACAATGTATAAACCGTCGATAATGTATATATATATAAATCAGTCAAAAGTAATGCTAATACAAAATCTGAAGCAAGATGGATTTCAGTGAGTCTCTACAAAAATCTGAAGCATCATAGCTTTCAGTAAGTTCAAAAATCTGAGGCCTCTAAGCTCTCAGTACAAGTCTAAAAATGCAATCAGGATGGACGCATGACCCATACACCACCCCTGCCTCTAACAGCTCTCTGACGCTGGGTGAGAAAACAGTCTATAGTATGAGCCACCTTGCAGAGTAAGGAGTTGAAGCGCACGGACGCTCCCACTCCAAATCTCTGCATGGGCCTCGGTAGGTCATCGATGGCTAGCTCTGGTACCTCCACAGTCAGCCCGGATAGGTTTCGGTACACCTCCTCCATCTCCTCGGCGGCAGGATGGGAAACTGCAGGAACCTCTGCCTCTCCACCTCTGTCTCTCCTCGCCAGAAGAGAGAGACCTACTGATCGCACGAGACCCACATCTGCACACACATATAATGTACTTGTCAGCACTACATCAAAAAAATAATATAATTCACAAAACTAAGAAGTACAAGGGTTTTGTTCTTACCGATATCACCCCACGCTGCACCCTCTGGCAGCACTAAGTCGAGATCCTCTCGAAAGTCCATGCCACCGTATGGGAAGTCCTCAACCATAAGTAACTGGCCTTCCAGCCAGCTAAGGAACTCAGGACCGAAACTGATGATGGGACCCCCACCATGGCGGGTCATCACCTCCGCCCACCTGAGCATGTGTGGATCTCTCAGATCCCTGTCATCCAGTACCACCTGCGGGCGCAAGAGAGGAACCCGCTCCAAGAGGAACGACACTATGATCGATCCGTATCCGAACTGCTTGAGCTCCCCGTGCCGACACTTGGTCAGCTGAGCTGGATGTTGGCGAGGAGACCCTCGCACCAGTTGAAGACCATGGGAGACATACAGTCTTCCGCATATAACATCTGAGTCCGAGTAGCCGTATGTGGAGCTTGGCTACCCATCATCCTGGTAATAGTAAGTAGTATGGTCCTCAGTGGACGACTCACCACATCTTTGATGAGTATCTTCCCACTGGAAGGATGAGAAGAATCTATGCAGTGTTGTGCCACCATGTCCTGCACTGTACGATCACTAGCTTGTGTCCCAGTGAGTTGTACAACGTCCCCTCTTCAGGACAAACCGGTCAGAAAGTAGATATCCTCAATGTCAACCGTGAGGATATGCTCACCTATAACAAAGTATTGTTGGGCCGCATCCCAACTCTAGAGCATGTGTGACAAAAACGGGATCTGGGCTCTCATCCCCTATATCTCGAAGAATTTGAGCAACCCATAGTTTCGCAAAGCAGCCACACATTGTGGATCATTTGCGGCTTGCTCATCTTCCACTTTATGTTCTCTTTCTTGCCACTCTAATACCATCTTTGCTTACTGGGAACCTGCCAAAAGGGGAATTTAAAACATGTTAGGTCCTTTCCCAACTTGCACAAACTCATTTTTTGGAATATTTTTTATGTTTGAGTTGTGGGTTTCTGCCGTCGCACCTCGCCTTCAGGTACAGGGAGACGTCGTCGCAAGTCCTGTTTTGGATGCTTGCAACGACTCAAGCTTGTCGCAAGTCCCGAAAGGACCACTTGCGACGAGCCGAGGGCGCAATGGCCCCTCCCCAAATCATCAAAAAACTCAAAAAATGAACAAGATTTAGGCCTACCTGGTCCAGATGGCTGGTGAAACGGTGGATCGTAGCTCCCGGAATCGCAAAGGAAGTTTTGGCTCCAAATTGGTACTTCTCCACCCAAATTGGCAATTTGAACAATGTTTCTATTTTTGGCCCATATTTCTATTTATAGAATAGAACAGAATATTCCTTTTGAAATATTTTGATGCTTTTGGGCCATTTACTATAGTTTCGACCGTTTTCCATTATATTCAGGGCTATTTGACACTTTCTCTAGTGTACAGGAGTTGTAAAGTGGTCTTTTGTAGCGTTTCCCGCATTACCAACGGTAATTACAGGTATGAACACTCCTTTGAACGTTTTGTCATTATTATTTTTGGTTAAGTCGTAATTATTGCATGAGGATGAGTTTACTCTTCGTTTGTTCTCGTATTCACCAAATCATGAGAACAAGTACCGAGTTATGATTTATCACTTTTCCGGGCTCGTTAAACTTCCACGAAAAAGGACACCCCCCGGAGTCCATAGTTAAGCTCTTTTCAGACTCCCTAAAATTGAAAAGATTGGCAAGCAAACTTGTCGCGTTCATGCTTGTTAAAGTATTTGAATGGTCGTCTTCCTGGTGATAGTTTACCCCTTTTTCTGACTAGGGGGCACTAATTACGAAAAATGAATACTCCAACCCATCATGATTGGAAGAGTCCTCTCCAGCATTGTTTTACCCTTTTTCAGGCGATGATGCTAACTTTACGAAAAAGGACCGTTGGAGTCTTCTTTAGTTCTTTTCAGATTCTCTAAACATGAAATGACGACCGATTTTTCCTTCTATGGACTCGTTAAATTTTCACATTGAAGGGCCCGTCATGGGACGAACCCCTCCTATCCTAGGTTCGAAAAATATTTGGGATTGGACTCATCTATGAGATGAGCTATACCGAGCATCTGGTTACCCCCATCAAGCTCGTTAAAAAACACATGAGGCACTCATCACTCATGATGGGGAAAAATGAAAGTGTTTGTGTTACATACCTTAGTGGCAGTATATAGTCGTTCTTGAACATGGCACTCATCTGCATTTGTATACAGTACTTGGGTCATCTGTTTGTCTATGAGTCCTCGCTTACTTTCTGAGTCCTGTTACTCCTCTGAGTCATTCGGAGAAAGCTTCCGCTATCAGTTGCATTAGAAGTTTGCGTCATTCTCATGTCAATAATGCCAAGTCATGCGATGCCCATGTTCAAGAACACATTCATCACTCATCATTTTCAGTCAGTACACACGTCGTCATGTCGTTGTTACTTTGAGTCAATCTCACATGTTATTGTACCATCTAATCTACTCTACACATCTTTTGTTGTGTTTCGTGTCGATTGATGGGGGATTCATTATGGCCCTCCTTCGATAGATTCATCCTTGTCAACTTCAGCACATCATCCGAGGATTGAATCTAGAAACCAGTCAAGTACCTTGCACCTGCATGCCTCAATGGCAGGTTACCTCGCTTTCATCATGAGTTTACATCATTGACTCTTAACTAAAATATTTCATCTGGCGTTCGACGTCAACTCATTTATTCACGCTTGATGATATGTACTATGATACCTTGGGAATCATTGGCATTAATGGTGATCTCCCTCGCACTTGTTGACGGTTTACATCAATGACCGGTAATCAAGTGGTTTCTACCATGTTCGACGTCAAGACATTTGTAATCACATGGATAGATTCGTATCATTGCGGGTTTAGCTTGAAGACCCCGGGGAGTCACGTTTTACCCAGGTTGCGATGGATTTTGTATTGAGTCATATTACACAGATCCAATTTTGTATTGGTCATGGCTGTGTTATCATCTCATCATGGATCTACTCTTGTGTCTAGTAGCCATGATTGTGTTCAGTCGGTCATTAATTCCATGGATCTTCAATGTATTGGTCGGAAGCCATGTTGTACTACATATGAGATTGTCAGTTTAGAGTCAGTTGTACTGCAGCAGTGTCCTTCATTCGACAAGTCTTTTGCCATTTTTTCTATCAAAGCACTTCACCTGTACATCCTTAACAGCTTCATGCTTTGGGGGGCATTCTTTTACACCTAAAATCTACCCATCATCATGATTTAGTGTATGCATCCCTGAAGTCACCTGGACCAAGTACTCATTTGGGAGGATTTGTACTCAGTTTGTACAACCTTTTGAGAGGTCGTCACAGGTTGCACACTAGCAACATGCGACGTCGCAGGTTGCTCCATAGCAAGGTGCGATGAGGTCTGTTAATGGAAAAAAATAGCCATTTCGAGATCTTTCTCGAAGCTTGCCCATTTGGGGGCTTATCCCTAAACTCTTGGAGAGTTGGTACTCGACCCCTAACTCATTGCGAGGATCCCCTATCTCTCTCCTACCATCTCTCAACCTATCCTATCCATAACCTCATCCACTTAGTCCTATATATATGAGGCTCACTCCCATACCAAAGGGAGGAAGACTATGGTATCTACATGCTGGTGAAATCTCTCTTAGACACCTTCACTCACCTCTTGGAGAGTTCATGCTTCCTTGGAAGGGATTGGCAATTGGCTTGTGTGGAGAAGGGCTGCTACGTTAAGTCATTGGTTGTAGTTCTATATCTCTATCATGTACTCCTCTATTTGCAGTAATACAAATACTTTCCACCAATATCGCTCTTATATGTGATGATGTTGTGTTGTTTACCTGCTTAACTATTTACATAGATCTCTTATTGTATAGATGCTCTTTACTCGTTTCTCTTTTCTGTGTCTTAACAGGTCTTGCAGCTTGGATCTGACGACCTTGGGATGTGGAGAAACATTCGAGAGAAAGGATAGCGAAATCAAAGAGGTAAGACATCTAGCACTTGATCCTTAAGTAAATCTAGGAAACGTGTTTGTAGTCTGTTCTATTTGATCTAGACTCACATTGAGCTAGGGAGATCCGGCTCGCCTCCGGTCGAGTGGATTGTCCAATAGAAATCATCATTGATAATGGTGATGATGACGAAGATGATGTCATCATTGATGATGATGATGATGATGATGATGATGATGATGATGACGAAGATGATGGATGATGATGAAGATGATGATGATGACGTTGATGATGATGATGACGATGATGATGATGTTGATGATGAAGATGATGGACAAGATGATGATGGTGATGATGATGAGCATGGGGATGATGACGAGGAAGTGGGTGATAACGATGATGATGATGATGATGATGGAGATGATGATGATGACGTGGAAGATGATGATGACGAGGATGATGATGATGAGGATGATGATGACGAAGATGATTATGATGATGATGAGGATGATGAAGATGATGAAGAAGATGATGGATGATGATGATGCCGATGATGACGATGTTGATGAAGATGAAGATGATGAGTACGAAGATGAAGATGATGATGCTGATGATGATGAAGATGATGATGATGATGAAGAAGATGATGATGATGAAGATGATGAAGAAGATGATGGATGATGACGATGATGATGATGATGATGAAGATGATGAAGAAGATGATGGATGATGATGATGCCGATGATGACGATGTTGATGATGAAGATGATGACCAAGATGATGATGATGAGGAGGAGGAGGATGATGAGGATGATGACGAGGATGATGAAAAGGATGATGAGGATGAGGGTGATGATGATGAGGATGACGATGACAAAGATGATTATGATGATGATGAGGAGGAGGAGGCTCTTTGTAGAGGGATAGTGTCATGGATTCTATGTGTTATTGATGACGTGTGAGGTATATATTTTTCAATTAAGGCCCAAGTGGAATTCAATTGAGCTCAATATGCTTCAATAAGATCTCGAGGAACCTGTCTTCATTCTTTGATGATGTTCAATGCTTTTCAACATATCCACGGTCTTGCATGGTAGGCTGAGGATGCATTCATGGCATTTGATCTTTACAAAATATGTGTTTTGTCAAAATGAAATTCAAATTGCCTCTTTGATGAATCCTCCTCTACAAGACTTCATTTATTGCATGAATGTCACAGACCCACGAAAACTCTAAACAACACTCAATGGCATGCAACTACAAATAATGGCATGCAACTATAACAACAAACCAAGTAGAGGTTGATTTTATGCATTGATATAGAGAGGTGGTAGTAGGCACACAATATGGAGAAACAATGAGTTAGAAAAAACATTTGGACCAAAGTACCACAATGCTTATTAATAAAATTTAAAAAAAAAAAATTGGCTCAGGAATTGTGGTTTATCACCACGTTTATCTTCAACACTCGCCATCAAAATACGTATAAAAATAACGTGTCTTTACATCCTCTTCCTGTGAAAATCCTCACAACAGATCTAAGAGATGATGTATACCTCACAAGAAAGTAGTTGATTAAGCAAGAAAATAGAAGAAAAGTGGTCAATGCAGTATAATGAGCAACATAATAATAATACAGTAGAACTCGGATAGAAGCAAAAATACTTCACACACACTAATTAATTAATCAAAATATGGACAAATAAATAGTACAATGCATGAGGATTTGAATGCTTAAGGTGGAAATTCGAATTAGCTTCCATGGAGTGATCAAAAGATCACTGGAGTGTCATCGGAGCACAACTGGTGTCATCGGAGCACAACTGGAAGTCTTCATCATCATCAGTGGAGTCATCAATGCTCAAGTAACTGTCAACCATCAGTCAAACTAAGTCTAACTGAGTGTGGTAGGTGTAACTGGAACTAACTGAATGAAGGAGGCTCAGTGGAGGGAGCATGAGGAGCTAACTGAAGTCAGAATGGGCAGTCAAGTCTCACTAGAGGTCCATCGGAGTGATACAGTCAGTTGAGAGTCAGTCTAGCCTTAAATGAAGGAAAGAACTGAAGATAACTAAAGATAACTGAATGGTAGGTAAGGAAGGGCACCTTTCTCATGCAGTAGGTGAAAGGAAGGCACACTAAGCTCTAGGAGGGTTGAAACTGAGTGGAAGGAAGCTCCGGGGGCTAGCTAACTTAGGGCTAGGTGCTGGGACTGATAACTGGGATGCATGCAAACCCTAAATAATGCATGCAAACCCTAAAAGTGCATGCATGACTGAAAATGCAAATAATGAAAATGCTGCTAGGACTAGGATGGAGTATAGGAATATCCTAACACTTCCATTTAAATCCTCATTACATAGTCATAAATAAGGATTATTATGCATGCACATCCTCACCTTACAATGTCAATTGGGTCAAGGCGCATATACAACCATAAATTATCAAATGTGTCAAAGAGTAAGCCTTTCCAATTAAAATTAAGACCCACCCTTCAAACTTCATCACCGAGTCCAATTTATGCAAATATTTTCGAAGTGGGGGAAGGTTTGGCATTAACTGGTGTAAACATTGGGGAATAAATGGTGAAAACTTTATATAGGGGCACGTGTGCGGGTTTGGGCGCGTGCGCGGGTTTGGGCACGTGTGCGCTCCTGATGTGTACGTGCGAAAAGCACGTGTACGCGCATTTAAGCACACGTGCGTGGCCCTATTATTAGTTTAAAAATAAACAGAGTTCTCTGTTTCCCGGGAATTCCACAAAAAACGAAGGTTTCACTTCTTCCGCGGGTTTCAAGCTCTCACAGGTTTCTTATTGGCTCACAGTCATTGATATTTTGGACACTCTTTGATCTATTGGACACAAAATCACCCTGGGAATCTATCAAACATCTTTAGTGGTCTTGGAATCTAGTGGATTCATTCAAGCTACAAGTTTCCATTGCAAGTGGAGATCATTTCTATAGAGGTATGGTGAATTGTAAACAAGTCTTTTCATTCACAAGATTTGAGATGAGCCCATGCCTTTTTGTTTTTATCATATTCCCACAACAATATCCATGCATAGACAACAATGAATTTGATAAGAAAATTTCCCAAGTTCACATCTAAAAAAACTCATATCAACACTAGACAAGATGAAATATGCAACCTTTTCATTGTGTAATTAGTTCCCAAGTTAATTTTGTTCTTTTCACCTCATATTATGCTAGCAAAAAAAACCAGACACTCACTAAACATAACTAAAAATATCACTTCAACTCATCCACAAAATCTCAACTCTCTCATCTCTTATTCAATACCATTGTATGGAATGAGGATATCTATAAGTATATGCACCTTTCCTTTCTCTATGAATCCAAATATGATAATATTCATCCATATTTACCATCCTTACGATATCCCCTCACCTTTAATAATGATTTTTTTTTCCAAAAACCAAGACTTTCCCACTTCATGCTCTATTCAACATGATGATTGTTGGTATAGTCGCTAGTTCCCCACTCTCCAACACCTCCCCACCCTAGATATTGCACATTGAAAGGTCAAATTATATTCCCCCTAATCACCCTTCCCAAGACCATTATCCTTGTTAGAAACCTTTGCATCCTCCTTAAGGTTTTGCACAAAACAAGGTATACATTCATTCTATTGTGATGCATTGTTGAATGCAACCATGGGTATTTTAAACTCAAAATCACATTCTATCATCTCAGGGTTTATAGATCTAAGGAAATAGTTTGTTGTTGTTTCTTCAACTCCTTAATGTGTTATATAACCTAGTAATTTATGATGGTAAAGGACATTGCCTCAAATGGAAGGATATACCATTCCACTATGAAGACAAAGCAATTAAACTAGGTGCAAAATTTAGAATTGATAACATTCAGGGGGAAAGCAAAAAATGCAACTAATTAAGGTTACCTTATTTGATGTAGAAAAACTATCAAACTATTCCCAAGGCATCTCTAGCCATCTTTGCTGTAGGGTGTTACTACCATAATTTTTATGAATTCATGGCTAGGCAAGACACTAGTTTCTCCTCTCTACACTTGACCAACCATCATCTATATTGATTGGAATTGTAAGGGATAATCATGTTTATTCGAACACAAATAAACCAACATAGTTTGTAGTTGTATATGTTAATTTGTAAAGTGGTAAGCTATGTTGGAATGTGTCAGGTTCATTGTATAATGGCACTAATATCTTATTTGTTGTTTATTTTGCAGGGGTAGGCTTGATAGTTGTGTTAAAGAGACTTTTGGAGATGGGAAACTCACGGAACGCAAAAAAAAAAATTAGAAGGAATCTGCCCATTGAAAAGGTCAATGACTTAAGAGAAAAGGCCAGGTTGGGAATGGGAAGATTGAGACATGGTCCTATCATTGCCCTGGATCATGCCACTAATCCTAACACAGTTTTTGACACGACAACCTCTTGTTCAGAACCACGGGTAAAGCGGTCGCGTCCAACGGACCCAACTCAAATTCCAACATCAACACAATCTCCAACCAACAATCCATCAACGAGTCATTCTGAAGTTCCTCACGACACAAGAATTTTGGGAGATGCTGCATGTGTAGAGATGGACATACAAGCCTTGCTTAATTTGCAATCTCCCCAAGAAGACCACAACCCTATCGACCACACTCCCATTATGGCCCAATCTATGAACGAAGCACCACAACAAACAAGCTCGAGTATTCATGTCTCATGTACACCCAACCTACCTTGACTTTCCAGTGCAAGAAGAAGAACTCCTAGGCGTATTCATGTGGATGAGAGTGCTATGTCGGAGCTTGAAGGAAAGTTTCCAAAACGCACTATCGAATGGCAATGCAACACAATTGTCAAAGAATATTTTGAATCCAAAGGTGATGCAGGTAAATGTCAATTATTTCTATGTTTGTTAAAGTCACGTTCTTTAGTTGTTTTTAGGAGAATTTTGGGCATAAAGATGGTTAAAAGTTTAGAGGCCAATAGTCATATTGTTAGAAATCTCCAATCTGCATTTAATGCGATTGGGAAGATGTCTCGCACAAAAGATCTTTGGGCGGCTCGTCGTGTTTTAGCGGAATCAGTTGTAAGCAAGTCCACAAGGCAATCCCACCTGCTATCACACACTTCTCACATACTCAAATTAAATAGAAAAACTATTAAAACGTACTCTGTTATAAGAGAAAATCTTGACACTCCGGGTGGAAATGATTTTTGGGATTTTGTTGGTACGTTGCCTCGTGCAGATAGGAAGCTAATTGATGCTGTTAAGGAGTTAGTACACATTTTTTGGCATGATCATACTAGACCTTCATCAAACCAAAGAGACGTGCTAAAACTGAGAAAAGGTTCTACTGAACATGAGCCCCATGTTAAACACTTCCTTAACACCACACAGATTGAACTCTATGAGAGATTCAGGAACGAACACGCACAATTGAACCTGGGCTAAAGGTCCTTTGAGAAATGCAAACCATGGTACGTTCGTATATGCATTGATCAGAACACTTGTTGTTGTATATACCACATAGAATATGAATATTATTATGACACATATAAACATATATTTTGTGATTTGCATACTAACATTGTGCAGGGCTGTAATGAATCCATACCACCACCGAATGCATCAAGAGATTTTATCCACAACATCATGTGTCCAAGGCCCGAAGGACAAAAGTATTATGAAAAATCGTGTCTATATGGGACATGTTCTATGTGCAGTGGGTTTTCTCTTTCGAATCGTTGCATTCATGAAAGCAAGGACATAGAATTTGGCATGATGGGTGTGGAGATGCAGAGCTTCAAGTACGTGACCTATCAATTAGACAGTGTCAGAGAAAGTAAAAAGATTGCATTGGTAAAGTCACAGGTACAAATGAATATTGCATATTTTTCATATTACATGTTCAATTTATGGCATATACATTTTTTCAAAGGCCACATTGTAATATTTCCCTTGTTTCCATCGTAACAGGTACCGGTATGTGACTTCTTGATGGAATTCTACAAGAAAACCGAGCAGTATGTTCAACATGTGCATGTAGCGCGATGGCAAGATGAGCAGTACAGATAATGCAGGGACACATTTCTCTTTGGAACCATAGTGTCAATTGTGGATTTTGCAGAAAATTACACCCTTCATCCACAAAATGAAATCCAGAGTCAATACTACCATTTAGACCAAGTCAGCATCATGGTACATATTATGTATAGGCATGGGACAGAGAGTAGCAATGACAAGAGGATAATACTAAAGGAGACAAAATTTTACAGAAGTGATGATAGAACCCATGATCTGCATTATGTGCAACATTGTTTTCGAATTTTCTATGATTAGTTGAAGGAGAGATATACATATGGATCAACATTGGATATGGTCGGATGGTTGTGCGGGCCAGTTCAAAAATGCCCGAGTATTCCAATGGATGAGTACTTTGCATAAGACTTATAATGTGCCGCATATCTGGAACTATTTTGAGACCGGGCATGGAAAAGGCGAGCATGATGGGGCCAGTGCATGCATCAAGACCGCACTACGAAGGGAAGAGATGAGGTTTGACAAGGAACCTCATATTCGAGATGCATGGTCCACAGTTCAATGGTGCTCCGCAACAATGTCAGAATGAGCAAGAGATCAACAAACATCATCAGTGGTAGGACGTGTGGTGAGAAATTTTTGGCTAGTGGTTGACATAGATCGATCGCGTTCCTATAGTTGTGGCATAGTATAAGGAACACATGGATTTCATTCAGTTCAAAGCTCAAACAACCACTTATTTGAAATATGGATGCGAAAGCTTGCTTGCTTTTGCAGCCCTTGCAGCAGTGGCGAATGGGATGAATGCGAATGCATGGACTGGGTTGATGAATGGGATTGTGTGTCACTTGCAGTAGACCAACGTGTAGTTGTTGAAACAACCCAGTTAAAGGAGGGCCAGTCAGCGATTTCGACATACTACAACCATATCTCAAATCTTGTACAACCAGGACACATATACGCAGTTGTTGCACCAAAAGACAATAAATGGGATGCGGATTATTGGTTGGCACGATGCATCCAAGGTAAGCAAACCCTCTACGGATCATTAATCGATGATGAAGGAATTGAATTTCCTACTGGCTTGATGGTGGTTAAGGGGGAATATCTTACACTAGATGGGAAGTCAAGAAATACTAGTGGGCATGTATTCATGGATTACAGACCAGGTTCAGTGGTGTATCACTTCACAAACTTGATCGTTGGCATAAACATCCATCTTCAGACAATGTTAAACAAGAGATCAACCAAGGTACGCTACTACCTTCCTAATTTAGAGCATGAGAGATTGATGGAGACAATTAACAACAGAGAGGATCCAGATGGATTTATTGAATGAGGCCAGTCAACTTTACATAAGAGAAAGAATTGCATCAAAGAATGTTACGACATACATCGAGGTATGTGTAGTTTTATGTTATTTCGTTGGTACAGGAATTTTGTGTTGATACATACATACACACATGTCTTTGCCTATGTTTTTTATTTTTCCTATATGTATTAAACTGTTCCATGCTTCTCTTTTGTGTTGAATAAAATGGTGATGTGATTTGGATCAAATTTGAGTAATTTGAGTTAGTATTTTCTTAAATATATCTATTTATGTTTGTAGCATTTGAAGATAGCGGTTCTGATAGGTTCTCAATATTAGAATTACCTAGGTTTTAGGAAATTTTTTGAAGTACATAATCTATTACAATGGTCTTGAAAATTTAACTTGGTAGATGAAACCTTCTAGGAATCCATGTATGGATAGAAGGGTCTTCCACTTGGGGTAGGGAGCTATCATAAAGTTTCAAGGGTGGTATTTTTGAGATCTATACTTGAGAAAAGCATTGGGGAACTGTGAAATTACTTATCGATCAAATATCTCTTTAGTTTCTCTCTCTTTAGTTTTGTGTCCACCCAAACCTTTTTCATGCTTTGGGTACCTTGAGGTATATCCCCAACCCAAAAAACTCTTATATTATGATGATTATGTTGGTTTAGGGTTTTGGTTCCCCATGCTCTTATAACCCAAAAAACTCTTATATCCCCAACCTTTTTCATAGATTTGGTTCCCCATGCTCAATGCTCACCCAAATCTAGCTAGATTTTGGGTTTTTGATCTTATCCAAGAATCGTGTCATCAACCTAGGGTTTCCACTAATATATTTTAAAACATGCTCATTTATGGTTGGAGATTGATGCGTTATTCCTATAGATAACCACTTAGAGAGACTTGTCATCATCATCACCAACATCATCTGTAGGATTCTCATCAACATCTCCATCATCATCATCACCATCACCATCACCACCATCGTCAATGTATTCATCATCGCCACCATCTTCATCATCATCATTAACTCTAAATCTAACCCTAATTCAATTTTCTTCTATAACTCTAGCCCCAACCCTCACCCAAACCCTAGCACTAAGCCATCTTCTTCACCATCACCATCACCATCACCATCACCATCACCGTCACTGTCACCGTCACCGTCACCATAACCATCACCATCACCATCATCATCATGTCTTCATGATAATCACCATCTTCATCATCATTGTTAACTCTAATTCTAACCCTAATTCAATTTCCTTCTATAACTCTAGCCCTAACCCTCACCCAAACCCTAGCACTAAACCATCTTCATCATCACCATCACCATCACCATCACCATCACCATCACTGTCAATGTCTTCATCATCGCCACCATCTTCATCATCATCATTAACTCTAACTCTAACCCTAATTCAATTTCCTTCTATAACTCTAGCCCCAACCCTCACTCAAACCCCAACTCTAACTCTAACTCTAACTCTAGGTTCCACATCAACATCTCCATCATCATCATCTTCTCCATCGTCATCATCATCATCACCATCACCATCACCATCACCATCACCATCATCATCAACGTCTTCATCATCATCACCATCATAATCATCATATGTGCCCGGTGGATGATTTTGCAGAGTTGACCTCCGTGTGCAAAAATTGCACACTCCCTCACTGAGCAAAATCTTAGTTTCCAGGATGGACCTACAAGATGACAACGGGGCCATGGGATCGAAGGAGAGGGAAACCCCTGGCACTATCACGGCGTCCTGAATCCAATGGAATCGACGGTTCGTCGATCAGAGCCACGGTCGTCATTTTATGGCTCGTTTCGTCTCGCATCCAAAAGGCCTTCAAGGACACCTGCTGGATACCTGTCGGGGGCATAGAAGTCCAACCGTGCAGCAAAACTGGATTCCAGGGAGTCCTGCAGGTGTATCTAGGTAGGTTCCGGCTGGGAACGCTAGTTGTAAGTCCCCGACAGACGATTTTACAGAGTTGACCCCCGTGTGCAAAAATTGCACACTCCCTCACTAAGCAAAACCCTAGTTTCCAAGATGGACGTACAAGATGGCACCGGGGCCATAGGACCGGAGGAGAGGGGCACCCTTAGCACTATCCCGGTGTCTTGAATCCAACGAAGTTGACGGTTCATCGATCAAAGACACGGTTGTCATTCTATGACTCGTTTTGTCTCGCATCCAAAAGGCCTTCAGGGACACCTGCTGGATACTTGCCGGGGGCATAGAAGTCCAACTGTGTAGCAAAATCGGGTTCCGGGGAGTCCTGCAGGTGTGTCTAGGAAGGTTCCGGCTGGGAACACTAGCTGTAAGTGCCCGACGGATGATTTTGCAGAATTGACCCCTGTGTGCAAAAATTGCACACTCCCCGATTGAGCAAAACCCTAGTTTCCAAGATGGACATACAAGATGGCACCGGGGCCACGGGACTGGAGGAGAGGGGTACCTCTGGCACTATCCCGACGTCCTGAATCCAATGGAGTCGACGGTTCATCGATCAGAGCCACGATTGTCATTCTATGGCTCGTTCCGTCTCGCATCCAAAAGGCCTTCAGGGACACCTGCTGGATACCTGTCGGGGGCATAAAAGTCCAACTGTGCAACAAAACCGGTTTCTAGGGAGTCTTGTAGGTGTGTCTAGGTAGGTCCCCGGCTGGGAACGCTAGCTGTAAGTGCCGACGGATGATTTTGCAGAGTTGACCCCCATGTGCAAAAATTGCACACTCCCTCACTGAGCAAAACCCTAGTTTCCAAGATGGACGTACAAGATGGCACCGGGGCCACAGGACCGGAGGAGAGGGGCACCCCTAGCACTATCCCGGCGTCCTGAATCCAACGAAGTTGACGGTTCGTCGATCGGAGCCATGGTCGTCATTCTATGATTCATTCCGTCTCGCATCCAAAAGGCCTTCGGGGACACCTGCTAGATACCTGCCAGGGGCATAGAAGTCCAACCGTGTAGCAAAACTGGGTTCTGGGGAGTCCTGCAAATGTGTCTAGGAAGGTTCTGGCTGGGAACGCTAACCGTAAGTGCCCAGCGGACGATTTTGCAGAGTTGACCCCCGTGTGCAAAAATTGCACACTCCCTCACTGAGCAAAACCCTATTTTCCAAGATGGACGTACAAGATGGCACCAGGGCCACAGTACCGGAGGAGAGGGGCACCCCTGGCACTATCCCAGCATCTTGAATCCAATAGAGTCGACGGTTCGTCGATCGGAGCCACGGTCGTCATTCTATGGCTCGTTCTATCTCGCATCCAAAAGGCCTTCAGGGACACCTGCTAGATACCTGCCGGGGGCATAGAAGTCCAACCGTGCAGCAAAACCTGGTTCCAGAGAGTCCCGTAGGTGTGTCTAGGCAAGTTCTGTCTGGGAACGCTCACCATACCTTCCAGGGTGACGATTTTTTCCAATCTTTTCATTTTGTTGAATTATTTTCATAATTTTGTTTTATTTAGGTTTTTGACTTATTTTGTTTTAAATTTTTTATTTATTTTTATAAGTTTGATCTAGCTCCTATAGTTGAAGTTTCATTTCAGATTATGAGTGAGTGAGTTTTCTTATGAAATGACTGATGCGATGCTTTAATGAATAATACAAGTTGGCAGCAGGTGTAATTTTATGTATATGCATATGCACTGCCAGATTGTCCAATCATATTTGTGCAGGTTTCAAAACAAATCATAGCAGGAAAATCCGATGGCAGAGCATGAATTATGTTGGACGACACTTGGCTCAAAGCAGTTACAGAGGACCGAAGGCCCCGGGGAAAATCCTCCAAGTGTCCCTGAATGGCCCCGGGGTGCCCGACTAGAATGGCCGTAGCACCCAAACTGTGGCTCGGTTCGCGAATCCGTCGGTTCTGGTGGGTCCAAGATGCAGGGTTTCAGTTATGGGACCCCCACAGCATCCCCCAAAGCGGGTGCCAACAATCCATCTCCAGATCTAGGGTTTTGCTCAGTCAAGGCCATTCCAAATTCGCTAAAGGGGTGCATTTCTTGTCTGGATGCCCCCGGGCATGTGTGGTCACCGTGGACAGGTCCACAATGGCCACATAAGTGCCCGGCAGATGATTTTGCAGAGTTGACCCCCATGTGCAAAAATTTCATACTCCGATGGGCGAGCGGCTTACAGAAGGAAATATGGCGGTTGTAGGTATCTATGCTTTTCTTCCGATGAAAATTGTAACAGGATTTCCATTTATAATAAACGCATATTTTTTATTGGTTTCGTCAAGAGAAAGTATCATTTTCAATAGCAAGTGGAACCAGGGAATCGTTTGTTGTGTTCCATTAGCCCTTTGTTCAGCATTTCGTGCTCTGGTAAGTGGTAATTCACATCTATCATCGAAAACATTGGTCTATAGGTACCTTCCCTTTCATATTCCTCGTAATGCACGCATAGTCCATCCTTATCTTGATAAACAAGAGTTTTATAAAAGCTTGAATTTTTTGGGCGTGGTTATCTCCCTGTATTCAGTTATCTGATTGGTTTACAAGCTTGCCTGAAAATCTGTATGTTGAACTTCTTTGTTTTATTGCTGAATATTGGAAGGGATTTTCAAGTCACCTGCAAAACGCTCCTTTGTTGAAATATGTAAGTTCTTCCAACAACATTGATTTGGCTAGTGTATCAAATGCTGTCGTCCACACTAGAATTTATCTTTCATCAGAGGAGTCGCACATATTGTGGTTGACCAAATGGTCTGGGGAGCTTGGAAGTGCTGCCAAATATTATTCCATGCCTGAATCTACCCAGAAGGAAATTATAAATTTAGATCCTCGAGAATGCCTGAATCTACCTAGAAGGAAATTATAAATTTAGATCCTCAAGAAGGTGAGAAACTGTATGAGTGGTTGAATCAATATCCTAAAATTACAAAGCTTTCTATCTCAAAGTTTGTTGAGCGGCTCCTAGATGTAGTATTAGACTCAACAGATAGTAAACTTGTTATCACCACTGCAAATGCATACTAAATAAACACACTGTACCTAACCGATATATTATAATAAGTTGATCTTAACCAACTCCCAAGTGTATAAATATCATAACATCCCCTTATAAGAACAACTTGGGATAGGATTGAAGGATTTACAAAATTGACACTATAGGAGAAGGAAGGAGGCATTAAAGCCTACCCCCTTAACGAAAAACTATTGAACTCCTAACATATATCGAAGTTTAGAAAACTTTGCTTCTGTAATAGACTTTGTGAAGATCTCTGCAACTTGATCATCTATAGGGAAAAAGAGCACTTCAAGAACTTGATCATGAACAAGCTTTTTGATGAAGTGCATATGTAGCTCAATGTGTTGCTCCACTAATGTTAACTTAGATGTTTGGTGATCTTGATGGCACCTTGATTATCACACCAAGGGGTGTCGGATGTTGTTGCTCGAATCCAAACTCTAAAAGGATCTATCAAATCCACAAAGCTTCCTGATTGGCATTAACTGCGGCTTGATACTATGCTTCTGTTGAAGAAAGAGAAAGAGGTTGTTCTTTCTTACAAGCCCAAGTGATAAGTCCATAACCAAGATCGAAAACATAACATGTAGTAGACTTCTGATAATTAGGATCATCGGCCCAATCAAAATCAGTGAAACCAACCAAGAAAGGAGTCCCCCTTGAACTGAAATGAATCAATCTGAACTATACCCTGAATATATCAAAGTATCAATTTTGCTACTTTCCAATGGCTTTCATGGGGTGTGTGACTGGGAAAATTAGCAGGGCTAATTCATAGTAAGCAAAAATAAGAATAGTGACCCAATGTCACCTCGGTCACAGTTCTAACTTCTTCGGAATCCAATAACCTCCAAGGAGAAGTACCCTTGTGATGACGTGTAAGACACTAGTACAACCCAAAACTATATCTTCTATTTAAGCATTAGTTAGACCAGTGCCTAGCTGGATTCAATATCATAACAATTAATCATCCAACGCAATGAGATATGCAAACTGAGCAAAGTATGTTATCAAAGTATCACCAAGTTGTGCTAGCACTCACCAAAGATTGTTCAATGAAAGTGTAAGGTCAATGACGTGAAATGATTGAGTTGAAAGCAATCTATGACTAATCACCATATATATAGCAAGTAGAGATGCATTCAGAAATATAGGTGATGCATCATTCATCAATAACCAACATTAACCAATAGCAAGAATATATGTAAATAGAAATAACAAATATGCCAAAATCATAAGCATCTACCAATAACTATCATGCAAACATGTCCAAGTAAATATAGCATTAAGTGTCATTTAGAAATGTGTCATCAACAAAATACAAAGATCATTTATTGTGTCCAACATAAGAACATTCATTAGCAAAGTTCAACCAACATTAATAGACAACATTATCATCATTTAGGTCAACCAAAAGACACTAAGAAGATTAAACGTGTTCCAACACTGTACTTACAATCTTCAGATCTATATGTAAGATAACACAACAATGATCAACCATAGAGATGTTTACCAAAATAGTGTTAAAATCAGACCTTTCTAAAGGTTGATAATCAGATTTTACTTCAAGCAAAATAGAGTTACAAATTATTAACTCAATTAATGTTTATTGATTTATGTTTTGTGGTGTAGGTAAGGAGATGAAGGGGAGAGTCACACGGTCTACAATTTTAATTGCAGACTTGTGTTCTCTAAAGGATAGGGCTCGGATAGGAGAAAGGGGATAAGAGTTGGTAATGGGTGATAGAAGAGGAAGGAAGGAGAAGGAGGGAATAGAAGGAGCTGGAAAGGAGAGAAAGGAAGAGGTTGCGGTGGATAGGGTAGTAGATAGGAAAGGAGGCTTGGATGGGGTAGAAGGAGACCATTGAAGGAGCTACGGAGGAGGTTGTATGTATAGGGAAGGAGAGGAGAGTAGGCCAAGTGGTAGCAGAAGGGAAAGAAAGGGTAGCATGGAAGAGGGGAATTGGAACGAAGGTTGGAGGGAGATGCAAGGAGGGAGGCCGAGGTATGAGAATATGAGGAAGGGGATAAGCCGTGGATGGAAAAGGAGGAGTAGGGATGGAGTAGTCAACTGCAGCAGATCCGAGTTTATGAAAAAGGGGAAGCAAAGGCTCTTAAATAAAGGTCGAGGGTGTAGAGTAGGGTAAGAGGGAAGGCCGAGCAGCTAGGGAAAAGGGGTGAGGTAAGGAGATGGAGGATAAGGAAGTCATGGGGGATGTTCCAAGACTGTAATTAGGGCACAAAAATCAGAAATCAGACTTTATTTTAGGGTTTTAACACTAGAATTTGGGTTTTTAATAATACTAAAAATGCAAATAACGCAATTTAAACCTAAAACATAAAGAAAGTAAGTTAAAAATAATATTTCCAAATATAAACAACTCAGAAATTTAGTGTTAGATGAATAAATGAGCAACTTAGGGTTTTATCAATGACAATCACCTAACCCTAGAGCATCAAAGAGGATGGCCCTCCTCTTGATATGGTGCTTGCCAAGTTTGGACAATTAGGGCTTCTTCAACAACTACAAGAGTTGGTTGTTGATGCCCTAGCCAAGACAAACTTTGGAGACCTAAACTCAAGTTTACAATGCTAGAGTAATGAAGGTTAGACAATGAATTATTCTAGGGCGAAATGCAACTCCAATGGCTACCATTCAACCTTAAATAAGAATGCATCCAACATTTAACACAAAGACATCAAGAGAAAGACTTAGATACCTTCTTGTGCATGTGTCAAGCAAACAACTCTTAGCAATTACCTTAGCAAAGAAACAAGAGAAAAGCTTCCAAAATATTTGTCCCCAAACTAGAAAGCATGATCATCCTCAAGAGGTGCGCATCACTCAAATCAAATCACCCAAATTACAACCTTTAGAATTGCATGCAAAATGCTGAGTTATATGCATGGAAAAATGTCTTGAATATGTGCAAAAATCAGACCTTTATTAACCTAAATTTAAACCCTATTTTCTGTGTGAAAACCTAACTCCAAAAGATCTTCTACCCCATGCGACCTACCCCTCTAGGCCTCCCTCTCCTTTATTCTACCTCCCTTCCTACTCGCCCTGAATCCCTCTCTTTCCCCATACCCTCGGTTCTCACCTTCTCCACCTTGGGCCTGCTGCCACCTTTTCCCTGTTTTCGGACCTATTGCTCCTTACCTGTGGCCTTCTCTTCTGCTACTCCCACAGTCCGAACCTACTCCATACCTGCTTCCCACTCTTCCATCTTCCTCTACCCTCGGCTTCCATCCCCTCTTCCATCCAAAACCTACACTCCCCTCCCCTTCCTCATTTCCTTGGCCTTCCTCATTTCCTCCTCTAGAGTTCGAGGTTCATCAAATTCAATCCTATCTTTATATGACTGAGGTAGTCCACTTAGAAAATGCTGAATTTTCACCTTATCATCTCGGATATACCTGACATACCTTAGCAAATCCAAGAATTTGTTTGCATATCACCCCTCCAAAAAATTAATGAGGGGATATACTAACTTGGTATCTAAAATTTCCTCTAAATTTTTTTGCCTTTAACATAACTCATGTCAGAATTAGAAGGATTAATATTGTAGCTGATCATTTAGTAGCTTATGCTGCTCGATCTGATAGGCATTTTATCTCAGAAAAACCTAAATGTATTATTTTTTCCCCTTATATTGTCCTCATGTGCCCAATAATGATGAATCATGGAAAGTTTTTTATGATGATAATAATTTGCGTGCTTTCTTAATTAGTGAAGTTGATAAAGATTCAAGAATCAATAATCTTGAAAATAACAGGTTTCCTAAAGGGTTGGATCCTTTCGAGAATTATTTTTCATCCAATGATGCTTTGAATCAGAATCCCATTAGGGAGAAGTCAAAGAGGGAAGTTGATGAAAATATTCCTGTGAATATTGGGTCAGATGACAATCGTAAACTTTTGTATATTTCGTCATCATGTTCTCTTGAAGAAAAGGAACAATTCATTTCTTTATTTCATGAATTTCAAGACATCTTCGCATGGTCATATGTTGATTTAAAAGGGTTTGACCCTGGAATTATTCAACATGCTATTCCTATTAGATAATATGCCTCACCTGTCCGGCAAAGGCAAAGACCTATGAATCATGCATTAGAATCCACCATTCGTAAATAATTAGATAAATTACTGGCAGCCCATATTATTTTTCCGGATAAATATTTAGAATGGGGTGCTAATTTAGTTCATGTACATAAAAAAAATGGTCACATGTGTCTTTGCGTTGACTTTTGTGCTTTAAATAAAGCAAGTGTGAAAGGTAATTTTCCATTACCAAATATGGAATTAATTGTACAACAAGTTGTTGGTTCACAAATGATGTCTTTATTAGATGGTTATTTGGGTTATAATCAAACTTGTTTAAAGAAATCTGATAGGTATAAAACTACCTTCACCACTAGGTTGGGTACATTTGCTTATGAACACATGTCATTTGGTCTAATCAATGTTGGCGCAACATTTCAAAGAGCCATGCATATCACTTTTGATGACCTTATTGGTATTATAATTCAAGTATATCTTAACGATTTAACTGTCCATTCTAAAATTAGAAAGGATCATTTTGCACACTTGCGACAACTATTTCTACATTGTAGAAAGTACATAATGTCACTTAATCCCGTAAAATCTGTTTTTGGGGCTTCTTCAGGTAAATTGTTGGGACATGTGATTTCTGAAACAAGAATTAGCATTAACCTTGAATGAGTCAAGGAAATTCAAAATCTACCTGCCCCTAATTCGAAAAAAGACATTCAAGCTTTTATGGGAAAAATTAATTTTGTTCGTAGATTTATCCATGACTTTGTTTTTATTGTTAAACCTGACCATAATCTATTGAAAGCAAATCAGACTTTCTCTTGGGACAAATTCGTCCAATGACGCATTTGCATAATTTAAAAGGGATATTTCACTACTACATTTTTGGCCTTTAGGGGGGGTTGTCTTCCGCCCCCAAAAGTGACCTACGGGGGGGGGGTTTGGAAAAACCACCCCTAAAGGCACCGATGTTAAAATTTTTTCCTTTTAAGGGCGGTTTTTGACGAGATTGGAACCGCTCCCAAAAGTGACTTTTGGGGGCGGTTTGTGACCCCCCTAGTAGAGGTCTACGAAGGCGGTTTTAAACCCCCCTCGTAGACCCCTTCATAGAGACCTACAGGGGCGGTTTTGAACTGCCTTCATAGAGACCTACGAGGGTGGTTGTGAACCCCCATCATAAGCCCCCTCATACAAACCTACAGGGGCGATTTGGAACCCCCCTTATAAAGGACTATAGGGGCGGTTTCAAACCCCCCTCGTAGAGGCCTATAGGGGTGGTTGTGAACCCCCCTCGTTGTAACATACAAGGGCAATTTTGAACCCCCCTCGTAGTGACATATGAAGGTGGCTTAGAACCCCCCTCGTAGTGACATATGAAGGCGGTTTAGAACCCCCCTCATAGCAACATATGAAGGCGGTTTAGAACCCCCTCTATAGCCATAGCAAATCATAATAAAATATATTTTATTAAAAATACCAATATTGCAATATCAATAGGGCATGGAGGAATCGAACCACCAACCTCCTGCTTGTAAGGCAGGCGCTCTTCCATTGAGCTAGAACCCTTTTAGAATTGTGGAGAGGAGAATATGAACATCTAGATTGCATCATTTGTAATTCTAAGAAAAGACAATAATATCCAAAGACAACCATACTTAAAATCTAATTTATTTTTCAAAACACATTGATAAGCACAAAAATCTACCATAATAACCCTAGAGCTCCTTCTAACTTTTGGAACTATTTGAAGAGACCTCAAAGATGTCTAACCACAAAAATCTACATAAGTAATTTCACATAGGATCTATGTTGGTAAAGAAACTAGGATTTAAGTCCCTAGTTCACAGATAATTAACATTTATCATATACTAGATCCACAAGGTATACTTCAAAATTGCTAAACACCATAACCATAAAAGAATTACAAGATTATACTAATCCAATGAAAATGAAAGGAAATGCAAGAAATCATAAAATTGTTAATGAACTCACCTTCATTTAGTAAGGCCTAGAGATGCCCGCAAGGCTTTGGGAAAAGGCCCAGAAATGCCCTCAAGAAAACATTTCAATTGTATGAAGCCACTCAGATATAAAATACTTGTCGTCATCCTAATGTATGCCACATAGTATATCTTAGCAAATATTCAAGGTGAATTCTTAAACCACAAGATAGTGACACCTTATGAACTTCTGGGAATATTAAAAATTAAAGAACTAATGACCAAAGGACAATGATATGCAATTAAAATTACAACTATATATATGATAAACTAACAAAAATTGGAAAACATTGATTAAACCAATGTAAGGGTACTATACCAAATACAAGCTTACAGAAAAATTACTTTGACTAGCATATGGGTGTAGGATACAATATCAAAATTGATACACTCTTTAGCCTTTTGAAAGCATTATCCTTGTTTATTTATTGTCGATTTCGAGTCTGGTGACTATGGTTGGTGTATATACAGTATATTACTATATACACAACTCAAGGTGTAGGTCACTTTCCCCAAGAGGGTTTTTGAGCCTTAAATATAAGAAATGATACAATATAAGGTTGGTCATGACTGAAAGTGAAACTTACACTTTTTTCAATATCTCAACAGAGGTAGATGAATATGTATAAGAAAGCAAGAAGGTTCCTTGGAGGCATTGCAATTCTTTGTGACCCTTCTATTATCAAAGTGAGGAGTAAAGTCAAGATTGATCATTGGATAGCTCTACATTGTGAAGTAGTCTCTTCTAATCAGTCCTTTCAAGTTTTCCATGTGTATGCCCCTAATAATCATCCAGAAAAATAAAACAATGTTCAAAACAGAATTCCTTTCCTCCACTCCCCTCTTCAATGGAATCATTATGGGTAATTTCAACTTGATACTTAACAGCAAAGATAAAAGGGATGATCTAGGATACAGGACACTGTAGATAAATTGTTGAAGATTTGGTGTTCCAGTTTGGTTTCCAGGACATTATACCCAGGAAAGGAAATAATATATGGACTAATATTGGAAAAATGGTCCTGGATTTGAGTATTTAGATAGGTTTCTTCTTATTCAAGAGTCTTTCTTGCATGATGGGCTCAATTTAGTCTCCTCCATCATACCTTCAGTAGGCTCCAATCACAAGCCTATCACTCTGGAAATCAGAAGCCTGAAAATTATGGCCTCCATCCCTTTAACTTCAGTTTAATCTTGTTGAAGCATCATGAGTTCAGAGACCTGTTTCTTCATCCTGGCTCTACCACCTGGGTTTATATTGTTCTGGAGATTTCATATGGGAACAAAAAATATAGTCTTAGGAAAGATATTAACGAATTAATGAAATCAAATGTTCAGGATCCTGGTGAGAGTAAATATTATAAGAAAATCCTTCAAGGAATACAAAAACAGATTGATGCTTCTGGATATTCCAATGCCCTGGTGGAAGAAGAGAAAAAGGCCAGCCTCAAATTTTTCGAAACCCATCACAATGAGGAGGAATATTGGAGACAAAGGACTAAGTTGCTTTGGTTATAGGCACGGGATCAAAATACAAAGCATACCATGCTTTGTATTTTGAGGGATTAACTCACTTTTCATACCAGGTTTTATATTGAGGGATTAACTCACTTTTCTCACATTGTTCGTTGCAAAGATCGACACATCTGCCTTAGGAAGGTTTAGGCCTATATCACTTGGAAATGTCTCATATAAAACCTAATCAAGATAGTATCATGGCACCTCAAGCCATTGATCTCAGAGCGGTTTCTAAAGCCATCCCTCGGATTGGTGAAGTACTGGATATAAAAGGAATAGAATTATCAGTTTCTTCAATTGAAATAGAATGTGACAGAGCTGTAGAACGTGCCTATTCTTGCTTAGCCTGTGCAGCTGCTATAAGATGCTTCATAGATGTAGATGGGGTAGCAATTTCAGAATCATTTGATATAGTTTTGAATTTTATTTTTTTTGCAGCATCATACCTGTAACATAAGCCAAAATGATAAGACCAACAAAGGAAGGACAATATGAACATTAATAAGTGGGCATCTAAATATAACAACAAAAGGCAGAAAACTATAATTTGAAACACAAGTGAATGAATATATAAGACTTACACTTGTCTAAGCTTGTTTGCTTTTTCTAAATGCAACTCTGTAGATTGTGACACACCATCCAATTTCATTGCTGCTGTACCATTTATCTTCACCTTAAATTTTGAAGAACCTGTAACTTTTTCTGCTGAAGGTTCAGTTCCAGATCTTATGGGAAAACTTGATCATGCTTGCGAACAGCTAATTGCCCTTGGTTAAGCTTCTCAGAGCCAGACTGCCCATGATCTTTCTTAAGGCCTCTGATATTTTTCTTTGCTAGGGTCACACAAGATTTCTTCACCCTAATGCTCTTTGACTTGTATTCATATTGGTCAGCCTCACCTTTTTGTGCAACATAAGCCTTGATTGGAGGTGTGTTGATTGAATTGACTTGTCTTGAAGCTAAATTTGAAGCATCTTGATTCTTTGGAGAAGGAAACACCAGTCCAGTCATGCTCTGTAGCTTTTGTTCTTCCATTTTTTTATCAGTCAATGATGATTCAGTAGACATTTTAGCATGTGCACTCCTCTCATCTTTATCTCCAATCTGCCATTTATCCATATGCTTATAGGACATTGAATCTCCAAACCATGGATCCATCTGCTTCTCCTCTACCCATTTAGCAAGTTCTGAAGAAAACCTCATAAAGGCTTGATATGAATCTGAAGACACCACAGGTTTCTTGCTACCTCCTATTTCTTTTGATTCTTTTTGAATCAACATGTCTTCTATGACACATTCCTCATTTCCCTTAACTGACTTCTTTTCATTATCAAAGGATTTATTATAAAGTTTTTCATTTTCAGAAATATTGTATGCATCATCCTGTCCGATCACACCAGTTGTCACCGGTTCCACTAAAGCAGTTGCAGCCTTTGCAACACATGTAGACATAGCTTCCTGAGCTCGGTGACGTCGTTTAGAGGGAGGCAGGGTAGCTTCATCACTCGGTAGGCTACTTCTCAAACCTTTGGTGGCAAACACATAAGCCTTTCCATTAGAATTGAAGACCTCTACCCATGTGACAAATCTCCTTCAGTTTCAAGACTGTTAGAACTTATGATATTATTAGTTCTCAAATGGCATTCATTTAACACAAAAGCATTATCTGCTGCCATATTTTCTCCATTATTGTCCATGGCACTTATTATGCCTCCTTCATTCAAGCCTTGTAAAATTTGATTGGTTTCATCTTCAACTTCATTTCTTTCCCTTTTAACCGAATGCAAATGTTCATCAAAGTTAAGTTTATGTTTCCTTGCCTTGATCTGTGTCCTTTTCTTTCGATGATCTACTCCTGATAATAATTCAACAACATTTTCTTCTTCCATGCAGATATTTATCTTTCTTTGATCATCAGATCTCTCTAGTAGAGTTGATAACCTTGAATTTTGTTTCTTCAAGATCTTTCTTTTCTTCTTCAGAATGGAATTATGATGCAAAGAAGTGTTTGGAACTACCCTAACTTCATTGTCTTTAGTTATAAATGTAGAAAGAACATGATCTTTGTCATTAGGAACAAAATTTTCATGAATATTTTCATAATCTTTTTCACCCTTCAAATTTTCTTTACAGTTTGAACCCTGAATGTTGTCTTCAGTGTTTCCATGTTTAAAAGATTCAAAATTGCTAACACTGTTATCTGTCACTGTTTTTCTACGATCTAGGAGCTCACTTTCAGGCAGTAATCGAGAACCTCTAATTTCTTTTTCCATGCTTTTCCTTTTCTGACCAAACTGCTTTTCACTCATGGTCTGCTCTGAAATAATGCCTGTATCTGGTGAATGTGCCCCATTTTCTTCAAGATAAGAAGAAAAAAGCATAATGTTGTCTCTGTCATTATGAATATTGCTTTCTCTCTCTGATGACCTTTTAAAATATCTCTTTATTGTCTTCAACTCTGGCTCAGTTCTTGTAGATACTGCACCAGAAAGATCAGACCTCAAATGGTTCCCAAAAAGGCTTGTAGGCACTGCACCAGAAACATCAGACCTCAAATGGTCCTCAAAATGGCTGGTAGGCTTCTTTATCTTTCCTCAAAATGGCTTGTAGGCTTCTTTATCTTTAGCATGGACCTCATGTTGTCAGATTTAGATGTTGATAATGAACTGTGATTTTTAAGCCCAACCTGGACTGCATTGAGCATCTTGCTATCTTTCTTATCAGACGAGATCAGAGAGGTAGCAGGCTTTTTCTTATTCTCACCAACCCCATGTGTCTTTTTCCAGTTTTCCTACCTATGTACATCCCTCTTAATATCATGTTTCTTGATGACAGTCTCATAATGCATTTGAATAGATGTATCTTTATGGATTTCCAACATTTCCTCTACCTCAGTGCTTCTTGGATTTTATCATTTTTTGTAAACTATGCTTTCTCTGCGGAATCCTTTGAGCTTTCATCAATACATGATCTGGATTTCCCATCATCAATCTCTGGGATAAAGTCATCTTCCTCTATACCTTTATCATCATACTCCTCACATATCTCTTTCACTGCCCGAGTAAAGTCAGTTTCAACCTTTCCTCGACATTTGGATGACAACTTATTTTTCAACTTAGAGGTAAATGCCTGAACGTCAATAGGAGCACAGAAACCACTGCAAAAGAAGCAATAAAAAATGAAATAAAAAAACCAAAACCTGCATCTACTTGTAAAAGCGAAATCAAATCCTATATTTTGAAGACCAAGGTGACCAACCTGACATGCTAGAGACCACAGTTAAGCTTATCTAACCAGAGTATAACCAAAGGCATTTATCCAGCAGCTAATGAGGTTTGAGGAGACACAGGTATCGAAAATACACGCAAAGTTCATTTTTCATTTTGGATATCCAAATCCTAAGTTTACAGTATAGTATATCAAATATTTCTATAGTAATCAATTACATTAAATGTGTTTCAAGTTTTCAACATTACTAAAAACAAGCACCAAGCTACCCAATATAATTTCTAAGCATAATGACTCATAATTTGGTGCATAATCATTAGCAGTAAAACAGAATTGAAAACAAACAAGATTACAGAGATACATTGTCCTCTTTGTATGTCAACAGCTAAGAAAAAACTAACAGAATATGACATTTGCATACAAATATTAATATTTTGTATTTTTTTTCCATTCTACAATCAATGTGCAATAATGAAAAAAAAAGCCTTATCTTGCTCGTTTCCATAACAAAAAACTTTAAAAGCTAAAGAAATGGACCTGACAACTACCATCATTATATAGACATTTCAAACAGACTTGTGATATGGTGTCACTTACATTTCATCTGTACCGAAGAAATACACAAAAACCTTCCTAGGATCAGGTAGTTGTTCCCAATCTTCAGACCTGCTTATCTACAATTTCAAGAAACATCCATTATCAGAATATAGGCCATTCTCCCATGCATATTAGAGAAAGCTAAATTTTTTCTAAATACAACCATTTCATATAGGATTTTGACAAGGAGTCCATAAAATAAACAAAACTTCATTATATTAAAATATAATACTTCTTCATGTTTCTTTTAAGAACCCGAAAATAATAAATATACTTTAAATTTTAAACTAATTTGATGATGATCCATATAAAGTTAATTAGTTAAAGACATAGGGCCTATAAGAAGAGGCCCTACCTCATAGTAGAAACCCATAATTTGATACCGATGCATAGAAAGAATAATCTATTTTCACTGCTAATAGACACAAACCAGGACAAAATTTAATCTATGTCAGGATAATTTAGATGAAGACATAGTGCCTATAGGAATTTTTTTTTTGACTGTACGAGTTTGTTTTTGGCTATAAGTTGGAAATCGTCAAGTTGAATTGTTTGCGACTGTATAAGTTGGAAATCGCCAAGTTGAATTATTGGGACTGTAGAAGTTTGTTTTTTACTGTAACTTGGATATTAAGTAATAGAAGGTTTACATGAAATCCTTTTATCTGAAGTTATTGTGCCTTGATTTTTTATGTCCTGCGTAGCAGGATATAAATGGATCGCCCAGACCCTATTATCACCTACCTAGTCTACCTAGTCTAGTTGGTACTCGAGTGCAATTTTTTTTTTTGCTATATGGTTTTACATAGTTGCAATATTTTTTTTATTAAACTAAATTTTATAAAAATTATTTATTTCAAAGCTCATTGGCTCTGAAATGGTGACGTAAGTCTTGGAATCGGCATCCCAAGAGCCGGCGGTGCGATGCCGTCAGCGTCTGCTCGTTTGTTTAATGCATGACAGGATGTTGAAGCCACGTTGTAGAGGGCGTTGAAGCCACGTTGTTAAACTAAATTTTATAAAAATTATTTATTTCAAAGCTGATTCGTTTTGAAATGGTGACGTACGTCTTGGAATCGGCATCCCAAGAGCCGGCGGCGTGATGCCGTCAGCGTCTGCTCGTTTGTTTAATGCATGACAGGATGTTGAAGCCTGGTTTGTTTAATGCATGACAGGATGTTGAATCCATGTTGTAGAGGGTGTTGAAGCCACGTTGAGTGGTGACGTAAGTCTTGAAATGGGGGCGGTGCGGGTCTGGTCGTTTGTTTAATGCATGGCAGGTTGACATGACAGGGAGCAGTAGGTTGAAGCCACGTTGAAGCCAACATTCGAGGCATAAAGTCTTGAGCGGGTATGAAAGACACCTGCTAGCTCATAGCGTATTCTAGTTTGTGAGTATTGAAACGAATTGATAAGGTTTGGCTTGTGCCAGGGTGACGGTCCTCCCACGGTTTCATCTTGGTTGGGTGGAGGAGGTATTCCTCTGCGTTTGTTTCCTTGGTTCAGGTAGATTCAGGGTTTGTTAGCTGTTTGTGCACGGAGAGAGGAGCAGCAGCAGCAGAAGGAGAAGTCCAACGTCGGGGATCATCTATTCGTCTGCGTTTGTTGCCTTAGTTCAGGTAGATTCAGGGTTTATTTATCTACGAACCTGTGCATATATGCTCATTGTCTGTTTGTATACGTGTATGCTTTGTTTAGATGTTTTTAGTTTGGTATTCTGTCTGAAAAGGATTTGTCCCTGTGCATACATAGTGTTTTTTTCGTATGGCTATTTATGTAATAACTTTGTTGTGGATAAATTCTGTGCTAAGGTCTCGGGGTCGAAGAAAAGGCTTACGTCTATGCTCATTGTTTACGAACCTGTGTATATATGCTCATTCTCTGTGTGTATACGTCTATGGTTTGTTTACATGTTTTTAGTTTCGTATTCTGTCTGAAAAGGCTTTGTCCCTGTGCACACATAGGTTTTCTTCGTCGGGCTATTTGTGTAGTAAGTTTGTTGTGGATAAATTGTTTGCTAAGGTCTCGGGGCCGAAGAAAAGGCTTACGTCTATGCTTAAGAGAAATTTACGAAGAACGATTTGTCGGTTTTGATTTTGAGTGCTTTCGTTCGGATTTGGGTTTGGGGTTTTCATTTCAGCTTGTTGTGGCGTGTTTTCCTGCGGGTCAGGGATTGATTCGTGTGTCGGCAATTTCTTTGGAGGGTTATGTAGTTCGAGTGTATGCCGTCAGCGTCTGTTCGTTTGTTATTTTAATGCATGACAGGATGTTGAAGCCATGTTGTGGAGGGCGTTGAAGCCAGGTTGAGTGGTGACGTAAGTCTTGAAATGGGCCCGGTGCGGGTCTGTTCATTTGTTTAATGCATGGCAAGTTGAAATGACAGGGAGCAGCAGGTTGAAGCCATGTTGAAGCCAACATTCGAGGCATAAAGTCTTGAGCGGGTATGAAAGACACCTGCTAGCTCATAGTGTATTTTAGTTTGTGAGTATTGAAACGAATTGATAAGGTTTGGCTTGTGCTAAGGTGACGGTCCTCCCATGGTTTCATCTTGGTTGGGCGAAGGAGAAGTCCAAGGTCGGGGATCGCGTATTCGTCTGCGTTTGTTGCGTTGGTTCAGGTAGATTCAGGGTTTGTTAGTTGTTCGTGCGCGGAGAGAGGGAAAGCAGCAGCAGAAGGAGAAGTCCAACGTCGCGGCTCGTCTATTCGTCTGCGTTTTTTATCTTAGTTCAGGTAGATTCAGGGTTTATTTATCTACGAATCTATGCATATATGCTCATTGTATGTGTGTATACGTCTATGGTTTGTTTACATGTTTTTAGTTTTGTATTCTGTCTAAAAAGGCTTTGTCCCTGTGCATACATAGGTTTTTTCGTATGGCTATTTTTGTAATAACTTTGTTGTGGATAAATTCTGTGCTAAGGTCTCAGGGCCGAAGAAAAGGCTTACGTCTATGCTCATTGTTTACGAACCTGTGTATATATGCTTATTCTCTGTGTGTATACGTCTATGGTTTGTTTATATGTTTTTAGTTTTGTGTTCTCGTATGGCTATTTATGTAATAACTTTGTTGTGGATAAATTCTCTGCTAAGGTCTCGGGGCCGAAGAGAATAGCAGAAATGGAGTTGCAAACCTTTGAGTTCAGTGCGCGGTTTACGTAAGAGCGAGAAGGATGTCAGCATAAAAGAATGCTGCCGGTTTTGTAGCTTCCATGAACCGTTTTTAGGAGAAATTTACGAAGAACGATTTCTCGGTTTTGATTTTGAGTGCTTTCGTTCGGATTTGGGTTTGGGGTTTTGATTTCAGCTTGCTGTGGCGTGTTTTCGTGCGGGTCAGAGGTTGATTCATGTGTCCACAATTTGTTTGGAGGGTTATGTAGTTCGAGTGTACTTGTGGATCCTGGAATATAATGGAGAGTTATACACTGTTCCTTTGAGCTTGTTTATGATGGCAGGTTGGGTGGATTCCTTAGCATTAAGCTAAAGCATATTAAATTTTTTTGCAGGCACTCAATGATTACATGGGTTATGGATTCGAACCTGGATATCTTAGCATGATCTCGCTTAACCATAAGTTATGCTTCCACGTCACATTGTAACTACGTGAATCGTTGATGTTGTCCATCGTGGAGCTTATGTTTACGATGATCATTAATATAGCGAACTACCTGGTTGATAACTGATATTTAAATTTTCTTTATTTAAAATAATTTTCACTAGAATATTCAAACAAAAATACCGATTCTCTTCCTTAGTTAAACCAAAAAAATCAAAGGCATATATCATTTAAAATAACTGCAAAATATCTTTAAATAAAAACGTGTAATAATTGTTATTCTGTAATATTTTTCCAGATATTTTTTTACATAATTCGAGAAACGGAAAAGAGCTTTAAAAAATTATTAATTTGCAAGTCACTTATACTTTATATTTTAAAATTTTAAAGTGTAAAAAATTCCTTAATTATAACCTTATTGAAAGATGGGGTTGTGGAGCATTTTTTGGAAATGGTTATTAGATTGGACTTCGCCATAATCAAAAGTCTAATAGATTCATTAGTTCAATAGCTTTATCGGAACATGGGATTATGTTATAGACTTTAGCTGCAACTTAATCGAAGTATGGGATTGTTAGGATGAGATAAAGTATGTTGCATTGAATATTTAATTTAGCTGCAACTTAGTCGAAGTATGGGATTGTTAGGATGAGATAAAGTATGTTGCATTGAATATTTAATTTAGTTTAATGTAATGTTTAAATTTCATAACAATGCGTGGCAGAATATAAATGGATCGCTCGGACCCTATTATCACCTATCTAGTCTACCTAGTCTAGCTCGTACTCGAGTTCAATTTTTTTTATGTCCTGCGTAGCAGGATATAAATGGATCGCTCGGACCCTATTATCACCTACCTAGTCTACCTAGTCTAGCTGGTACTCCAGTGCAATTTTTTTTTTTGTTTACCTATATGGTTTTACATAGTTGCAATGTGTTTTTTTATTAAACTAAATTTTATAAAAATTATTTATTTCAAGGCTTGTTTGCTCTGAAATGGTGACGTAAGTCTTGGAATCAGCACGCCAAGAGCCGGCGGTGCGATGCCGTCAGCGTCTGCTCATTTGTTTAATGCATGACAGGATGTTGAAGCCACATTGTAGAGGGCGTTGAAGCCACGTTTACTGGTGACGTAGGTCTTGAAATGGGGACGTTGTGCGTCTGGTCATTTGTTTAATGCATGGCAGGTTGACATGACAGGGAGCAGCAAGTTGAAGCGACGTTGAAGGCAACATTCGAGCCATAAAGTCTTGAGTGGTTATGAAAGACACCTGCTAGTTCATAGCGTATTTTAGTTTGTGAGTGTTGAAACGAATTGATAAAATTTGGCTTGTGCTAGGGTGACGGTGCTCCCATGGTTTCATCTTGGTTGGGAGAAGGAGAAGTGCAAGGTCGCGGATGGCGTATTCGTCTGCGTTTGTTTCCTGTACATAGGTTTTTTCGTATGGCTATTTTTGTAATAACTTTGTTGTGGATAAATTCTGTGCTAAGGTCTCGGGGCCAAAGAAAAGGCTTATGTCTATGCTCATTGTTTAGGAACCTGTGTATATATGCTTATTCTCTATGTGTATACGTCTATGGTTTGTTTGCATGTTTTTAGTTTCGTGTTCTGTCTGAAAAGGATTTGTCCCTGTGCACATATAGGTTTTCTTTGTATGTCTATTTATGTAATAACTTTGTTGTGGATAAATTGTTTGCTAAGGTCTCAGCGCCGAAGAAAATGTTTACGTCTATGCTCATTCTCTACGAACCTGTGTATATATGCTCATTTTCTCTGTGTATGCGTCTATGCTTTGTTTACAGATTTTTAGTTTCGTATTCTGTCTGAAAAGGCTTTGTCCCTGTGCATACATAGTTTGTTTTTTTGTATGGCTATTTATGTAATAACTTTGTTGTGCATAAATTCTCTGCTAAGGTCTCGGGGCTGAAGAGAATAGCAGAAATGGAGTTGCAAACTTTTGAGTTCAGTGCGCGGTACTCAATGATTACATGATTTATGGATTCGAACCTGGATATCTTAGCATGATCTCGCTTAACCATAAGTTATGCTTCCACGTCACATTGTAACTACGTGTATCGTTGATATTGTCCATCGTGGAGCTTATGGTTACGATGATCATTAATATAGCGAACTACCTGGTTGATAACTCAATGCGTATGAAAAAGTTGGTAGTTCATGGGTCTTAATATCCATTTAGATACATTGTACTTCAACCTCGGTAGATGCAATGAGGGTTTTGTCGTTGGAGAAGGCTCTCAAGACTCATCATTTTCGTTTTGTTCCCTGAAGGTTTCGCTTTGCAACCCTTGGAGGTTGTGAGCAGGTCTGGAATTTCAAATTTATTTTGCATGTCAAACGGAAATTTGACCACGATCTTGTATTTTCTGCGGCTTTCAGTTTACATTTTATACAAATTTAAATAGTGTCAAATTAATAAACCATAAAATTAATAAAAAATAGCCTAAAACCCTAGCGGCCATTGGACTTTTATGCCATGTTCTCTGTGCAAGCTTTATGTATACATAGCCAAACCTAAAAAGCATGCAAATATTATGTAAACTTCCACCGATCTGAGTATAAACTTTTGATGTTTTTAAAGTCGGAGCATGGTTGATTTCCACATATATATCATTTTAGGGATTTTTTGTGCGGGTCAGGGGTTGATTCGTGTTTCGGCAATTTCTTTGGAGAGTTATGTAGTTCGAGTGTACTTGTGGAGTGGAATATGATGGAGAGTTATACACTGTGCCTTTGAGCTTGTCTATCATGACACGTTGGGTGGCTTGCTTAGCATTAAGCTAAATCATATTAATTTTTTTTGCAGGTACTCAATGATTACATAAGTTATGGATTCGAACCTGAATATCTTAGCATGATCTCGCTTAACCATAAGTTATGTTTCCACGTCGTGTTGTAACTGCATGTATGGTTGATATTGTCCATCGTAGAGCTTGTGTTTACGATGATCATTAATATAGCCAGCTAGCTGGTTGATAACTCAATGCGTATGAAAAAGTTGGTAGTTCATGGGTCGTAATATCCATTTAAATACATTGTACTTCAACTTCGGTAGATGCAATGAGGGTTTTGTCCTTGGAGAAGCCTCTCAAGACTCATCATTTTCGTTTTGTTGCCTGAAGGTTTCGCTTTCCAACCCCCTGGAGGTTGTGAACAGGGCTGGAAATTCAAATTTATTTTGCGTGTCAAACGGAAATTTGACGACAGTCTTGTATTTTCTGTCCGTTTCAGTTTACGTTTTATACAAATTTAAATAGTGTCAAATTAATATACCATAAAATTAATAAAAAATAGGCTAAAACCCTATCGACCATTGGACTTTTATTCCATGTTCTCTGTCGAAGCTTTATGTATACATAGCCAAAGCTAAAAAGCATCCAAATATTATGTAAACTTCCACTGATCTGAGTGTAAGCTTTTCATATTTTTAAAGCCGGAGTATGGTTGATTTTCAGAGATATATCATTTTAGGGATTTTGTCATACGTAATTCACTAATGATCGAATTGATGAACTTTCACCAATGAACTTAGAGAGGAGAAACTAACAAAACGCAGTAATTTTATAAAAATTAAATTAAATGAAAGTCTTGAGGAAATGAGAGGTACCTCGACAACCGCTGTCGTGGATTTTCACCATTCTTTTAACAATTGTTTTGTTAGAGTCCATTGTTGTCCTCCACTGTTCTATTACTTCAGCTCATCTATCTTGCAATGTATCCATAGCTTCAGTATATACATAATTCAATATTGTTTTTTGTTGTTCTATTTTAAGGTTTTGAAGTTTGACTCTATCTCATAAATTTACCAAAATATTGTTAGCAAATAACAATGTTGTTTGGTTTGGACTTCTCAAAGGAATTTCTAGTTTGGAGATGTCCTCTATAGATTTAACAGACAGGGAGAGCAAGATTGAAATGTTGACTCTCTTTGTTGAAGCAAGAGCAACATTGCTCTAAATTGCAAACACTAACTTGAAGGAAGAAGAGGCATCTTGGTTGCGCCAGGTAGCCATTGATATGTGGCAAAATGCTTCTTTCACACATTGATATGCACCAAAATGATTCTTTCAAAAGTCTAGGATTTTTTCTTCATTCATGCATAAGATTACTATTAGTAGCATTTTTTACTTTTGTGTGCCTGCTGGTTTTATGCATTATGCATTTTTTCTATGTTATTATCATTATCTTGTGGCCGGAATAGAACTATGTTTGTGTGTTAATTTCATAGCAGTATCTGATTTAGTTTTCTTTTTTGAAAGGCCTCTCTAAGTCGAAGGAAAAACAGCCCATCGTGCTTCTCTATGTTTGTCTATATGCTAGCGTTTTTTGTGCTTACTGTTCTTCCCTACTATGTTGTTACTACACGTTTGGATGTCAATGCACCTGCCAAATTCAGGTGCATGTCAATTATCATTGTGCATTCACCTTTGTAGCTGCTATCGTGTTGGTGCATGGAATGGGTCGCTGCAAGTCTGTTTGCTTGAATTGTCTTGTCAAACGGTGATCGCCACTTATTAAAATTTATGGCGTGGGCCTTAACACTGTAAACGTCGAATCAACGGTTTGAAATTATTAATGGACGCAGCTGTTGACCTGCCAACATTTTTTTTTACTGTCAAATAGGTTTAAGAACTGAAAAAAATTTCGGCCTAAAAACGTTCTTTAGCCCATCAAATTCCAGACTTGGTTGCGAGCAATGCTAGAGCATTTTTCAGCTTGTCTCTAACAATGAGATTTTAATTAGTGTATGATTGCCAAGTTACAATCATACTCATGCTATTATTATTATTATTATATCCTGCGTGGCAGGAAATATATCGATCGCTCGTACCCTATTAATTAATCTACTTAATTTTCCTCGCACTTGAGTTTAATTTTTTTTTTATCTATATGATTTTACATAGTTGTAGCCTGTTTTTTATTAAACTAAATTTTATAAAAAATGATTTATGTCAAACGTCGTTCGCTGTGAAATGATGGCGTGAGTCTTGAAATAGGCACCCCAAGCGCCGGTGGTGCGATGCTGTTAGGGTGTTAAGGTCTGTTCATTTGTTTAATGCATCATAGAACTTGCAACAATTGACATGACAGTGAAGAGGGCGTTGAAGCCACTTTGAATAGACACGTTGAAGCCAACATTCAATTCATAAAATCTTGATCGGCTACGAAAGACAGCTGCTGCGCCACCTGGTGAGTCAGTTTTATGGTTTCATAGAATATTTTATTTTGTGAATTTTCAAACGAATTCATAAGGTTTGGCTTGTGCCAGGGTATTGGTGCTCGCATGGTTTCATATCAGTTGGGCGAAGAACACAAAACAAAACACATAGACATAGAGAGAGGAGCAGCAGTAGCAGAAGCAGAAGTCCAAGGTCAGTGATCACCTATTCCTCTACCTTTGTTGCCTTAGTTCACGTAGATTCAAGGTTTATTTATCTACGAGCTTGTGTATATATGCTCATTGTCTGTATGTATACGTCTATGCTTTGTTTACATGTTTTTAGTTTCGTATTCTGTGTGAAAAGGCTTTGTCCCTGTGCATACATGGTTCTTTTTCGTATGGCTATTTATGTAATAACTTTGTTGTGGATAAATTCTGTGCCAAGGTCTTGGGCCCTGTACATATATTTACATTGCAAGGATCAACTTATTTACATTTATTTATTTGTAAATGATTCTCATGTGTTTGACTTGTTATTAATTATTTGTCACCTTATGACCTTGTGCTCGAGTGGTGTGCTATATAAACAAAAAATACAATGTATTTCAACCATCACTTACATTCCCATATTATGGGACTTTTGTTAGTACATTCATTTGTTCCTACTTATTCCAAATCAAGCGTCAAGTAAAAAACTCCTACAAGCATACCTGCTTTATACATTATATAGTCTGTTATATCCACTTGAGATAAGATTATAACGCAAATATCACAATAGTAGTGCTAGTATCAATTTCCCGATTTATTTGACATCTTATGTGCAAGTTGTCGGACGTCCAATTTTGGTTTTAAGCGCCATGTTGCTGCATATTTTTATGCAGGATGGTGATCCCGAGGAGTATTGTTGATTTGGCACATCATCTTGCTTGAGCTGCCTCTCTTGCCACACATGCGGAGACATGGTTATATTAACTTGGCATAGTGACACATATGTTCATGCATTTTGCCACTTGAAGGAGATGTTAAGCATTGCTTGTGCTATTCTAGGAGGGGTTGTTTTTATTGGTTGTAGTTTAGTAATTGGTTGAAAGCATTGACTTCACTCGACTTTCCTAGTCTTTTTGGGTTCAGATTGGCCGATGACTAACGAACAAGATAATTTTACATAGTTGCTATGTATCTTCTTATCTACAACAGGTAACAAACCCTGAATCTACCTGAACCAAGGTAACAAACGCAGACGAATATGTGATCCGCGACCTTGGACTTCTCCTTCTCCCAACCAAGATGAAAGCATGCGAGCACCGTCACCCTGGCACAAGCCAAACCTTCTCAATTCGTTTCAATACTCACAAACTAGAATACGTTATGAGCTAACAGGTGTCTTTCATACCCGCTCAAGACTTTATGCCTCGAATGTTGGCTTGAACATGCCTTCAACCTGCTGCTCTCTGTCATGTCAACCTGCGATGCATTAAACAAATGACCAGACCCGCAAAGCCCCCATTTCAAGACTTACGTCACCACTCAAGGTGGCTTGAACGCCCTCTACAACGTGGCTTCAACATCCTGTCATGCATTAAACAAATGAACAGATGCTGACGGCATTGCACCGCCGGCTCTTGGCCTGTCGATTCCAAGACTTACGTCACCATTTCAAAGCGAATGAGCTTTGATGTAGAATGATTCATCCATATTAAGTAGGCAATGTAATGACTTGCCTTTGATTCTATTTGTTATAGGTCACTAGTGAATTGATATTGTAACTGTAGTGTGTCAAAGGCAAGTTAGTCTATGTAGCTATATTAATAGAGATAGGTGTGTTTGGCTAGGATCTAGGGGATTCCCAGCAAGTTCGCCAAATTTTCATTAAGAAGAAGCTGAATTTATTGAGTTTCCTGCTGGTGAACATACATCTAGATTCTTGGCAGTCCTCATCAAGGAATATAGTATGTATGTTGTGAATTGTCTCATAAATAACTGATATGTAACCAATGTAAGCTATAAGTGATTTATTTAACCCTATGTATTATGTGTAATTATTCATATAGGGGAGATTGTTTTACATGCCTTTCGCTATAATTATCTAGTCTTGGTGCAACCGGAAGATAGAGAAGAGTGGAATCTCCATAGCAATAACCATACCTAAGATATCGTAATAAGCAATGCTTATCACGATCATATTAGACATATACGTTGTTCATACTAGTAGACATTAGTTGCTTGTATTGATTATTATGATTCCCAGCTTAAGAATAGTATAAGCATTATTAATAACGTGTGCAATTGATTATGGACAAACACATAGGGTTATGCTGATGGGTTAAGCTCAGCACCACATATAAGCTTATCACATTGTTATTATATGGAAGCTAAGAAGGAAGACCATACCTTATAATAGGTAACTAGCATATGTGATGTCACGTAAATCACGTGGATCTACATGTATGTAATTCCATAACCTTAGATATGTGTACAGTGTTAATGAATGGTAGGACCAAATCTTTATGCTAATATATGAGATTGAGCTTATGTTTATCATCATATCTGCTTAAGATATATGTACAAGGTTATGTAGAATGATTCATCGACAATAAATAGGCAATGTAATGCATTCGGTTTGATTCCCTTTGTTATAGGTCACCAATGAATCTAATATTGAATTGAATCTAATGATTCCCATCGAGTAGGATAGGAAATCAAGTGTGTACTGATGTGTGATGAGAAACATTATATCCATATTTCTTGATAAAGTGACTTTGAACTTTTAAGTGCTGAAACCTTTCACTCTAACTAGAATCGTAGCTGGATAGTTTCCTACAAAAATCCATCTTAGTGGTTATAAGATAACAAACTCAAATATAGTTTCAAAAAAAAAAACTGAACACATAGACATAGAATTTTCTTGTTTTCTAATTGGCATTTTTTTGCATTGATACCAAATCTTGGATATTTAATAATTTCACCTTAGCAATTAACATCCCGTTTTTTTTCTATTCTACTAAGAGGGAAAAATACACTTCATTTGAAAAAAGTTTGTCGTCAATATGTTCCTTCGTTTGCTTTGCTTATTTGCAATGACAAGAACAATTTACAATGTTTACAACATCATGGCTTGAAAAAATTCCATACCCTTTGCTTATTTTGTTTTCCTTAGGTTCTGTTTCTCTTCACTTGCCTGCAGGTTTTCCTAGACAAACGACCAGAGACATAGAAAAAAGAACAACAAAAAAGGCAAGAAATATATGCTATTGCAAATGTTTTTGTAGGCAATATGCGAAAAGACAAAAGTAAAAGCGATCATGTTTTAAAGGGAGATGGTCTTGGGATCAAAGATTCTAACTGGAAACAAATTGATCACACTTTGGCTACAAGCAATCTGTTTCGACTAGACAATTTTCACTATGAGCCAGGAAATTTCCTGTTTGACGCACTTGCAGTATTATTGCATTTCCGATATACATCGATAGAGATAAGGGAAGGAATTGTGAATCATTTTCGTGTTTGTCTAGATCAGAAAGATCCCTCTGCATTGTTATCAATGCGCACAGAATTGACAGTTGACTATTTGCTAGAATTGCATAACATAGGAAATGTCAACGAATATCTCAATCGCATGTCGCAATTTGCTTCGCAGCCCAATGATCAAAGTGTATATGGACTATGGGGTGATATATTTTGCATCAAGTGGTTTTCAAAATGGTTGAACGTTCCAGTCCTTGTTTGGTCATTAACAAAAGAAACAAAATACCTTCATTTCAATTCTGGGAAATTTGAATATTGCTACAATATATTGTTCCATGACCACACACCAGCTTCTGGCCACTTCAAACCATTGTTGTCATATAAAACAATGGAAGCCAATAGACAAGCCGTTGATATGCTTCCTCATAGCGCAAATGTAAATCAATGTCTATATAACTGAGTTGAAATGTCATATCGACTTGCTGGTAATTGTCATGACTCCTTGTTTGAATCAATTTCCAAATTAACACTCTTCGCTGATGGACAAAGTGTTAGAAAAGCAGTTGCGCAAAGCTTTTATAATTCTATTGCTTCAAACGATATTAGAGCAATAAAATGCTTGGACATATATCTTGATAAAAACACATTAGCAGATACATCTCTTGTTTCTGGATGGGAACCTATATTATGCATTTGGTAGAGCCATATATCATTGGTCATATAGAAGGAGATTGATTTGCTCTCCAATGGTTATGTGAGCTACTAGGCACTAACATACATCTATGGAGCAATAATTTGCAAGAAAATATTGCAATATTCTATGCAACAAATAGATCGTCAAAAGTTCTATGCCTAATGCAACATGTAATAGATAAAATGCATTCGCATTTCCAACCTTTGTTACAAGAACATTGTGGAAATAAAATGTCCTTTCCGCTCAATTGCAAGAGAAATACTTCTACTGCAATTGCAATGGGTAATTCTGAGAAGAACAAACAGACAATAGGAAAAGAAAACATTGTAGACAAGAACATTGACAAGGGATCCTTGAACAAACCAATATACATAAATGCAATTAAAGTAAAGAGACAAAAACAAAAGATAGGAAACATAGAACAAAAAAACTCTTGCATAGCTGAGCAATTTTCAAAAAGCAAAATCAGCATGCAAACATGCATTGATGACAATACACAAAAAAACTTGCGCTTGTTGAAACACAGTATGCATAGACAAGGAATGGACATTCGTCAAAAGCAAAAGGAATGTACAAAGGCAAAGAAAGCAGTTGTTAGATACTTAAAAGTTATTCAAGACACACCTATTCATGCATGTTCTGTGTGTAAACAACTGCATTTTAAAAAAGACATTTGTTGTGTGAACAGCTCAATTAAATTAGCTTTCCAAGCTCTAGCAAATACAGAAGATGTGTCATGTGCAATGCTACTTGTTCAAATTTGTAGACCTTGCAAGAAAGCAATTGCTAATGGGAAATTGCCTATGTTTACATCGCCTACACGAATCCGCCGCAATAACATATTGCCATATGTAGCTATACTGACTCCTTTGGAAGAACGATTGGTGTCACCAAGAATAGCCTTTGCACAGATAAGACAACTTGGTTATAAAAGAGCACAAATTGGGCTAACTGGCTCAATTATCAATGTCCCTGCAGACTTGGATAGAGTTCAAACAGCATTGCCTAGAAGTCTAGATGACAATTTGACAGTTGCAGTTATGCTAAAGCGAAAATTGGAATACAAAAACGCATATCTATCTGGAAATATTCGGCCAAAGATCATTATGACTGCACTGAGTGATTTATGCAAAACCAAACTTTATAAAGTTGAAGGCATTGTAATTGATACTAGTTGGGAAAAAATATTTAGTGAAACAGCCAAACAACAGTCAAATACTCAAGAAACAACGGAACAAACAGATGATGATGAAAATGAAATAAACATAGAACCAATATCAGAAACATTGATACATGGATATGGAGAAACACATCTAATAGATGACTTAGACAACAAAATCATAGAAATTGCACCTTTCGAGAACTTTCGACCATTGAGCATTTTCCAAGACAAATACTCTGAAGAGCAAAATTTTCCTACACTTTTCTACAGATTTAGTCGACCAAATGAAATTTTCGATCGCTTCTCTTATCAACAAGTATCACAGTGGGAGCTACAACATGAAAGTACAGACTTTGAAACACATTGCACGAATATTTTCTTTAAAGCAATTAAAGTCATAATAAAACAAGTAAAAAACACTGCTTGGATATCAATTCGCATGGGAGAGTTAAAGGACAAAAAAATATTGGCAAGAGATGTCAAGTCAAAAGACAATCTTGTAAAAATACTCCAATCTCCGATTGGGTATCGTACGTTGAAAGCAATTAGAACATCACCTGACTACTTTGAAAATATGAAAAAATATCTATTTGCAATGATTCGACAGCTTGGTCCTCCTACGTTCTTTTTAACCTTTACAAGTGTTGAACACCTTTGGGCACCTTTATGCAATGCATTGAAACAAATTGAGGAAAAAAATTTGTCAAATTTACAAGACAATGCATTGGAAGAAAATATTGATATGTTAATAAGAAGACACCCAGTGATTTGTACTCGCTACTATAGACACAAAATAGCAGCACTAAAGTCTCTTATGTTAAAAAACAATACATTGTTTGGAAAAATACAAGATTTTTTTTTTACGACCGAATTTCAACAAAGAGGAAATGAGCATGAACATGGACTAATTTGGATTCAAAATGCACCTGTCTATGGAAAAAATTCAAACGAGGAGATTATTAGTTTTGTTGATCGCTATATATCCACAGACTCGTTTTTACTTGATCAAAATCTTATTCAAATTCAAACACATCGTCACACAAAAACATGTAGAAAACATCGACATTCCACGTGTAGATTCAATTTCCCATTGCCTCCTATGGATAGGACCATCATTCTAGAGCCACTAGAAAATGCTCCAGATGATCTCATTCAAAGAGCAAAAAAGGTATTTGTTCTTATTGAACATAAGGAATTTTTTTTTTTTTTAAACAGAAACAGGTAATAGATTGTATTAACAAAGGCTGTGCACAGCCATTCAGTACATAAAAGGCAAAAACCAGCACTCTGTATCAGTAGAGGGAAAATTACAGAGGCTTATAGAGTTTTCCCCCCGAAGTTCTATGCTATCATATTTCCTGTAAACTCTATTTCTGCTAGTGGTATAAACCCTTACATATTGTTTGCATAACTTAAGACAAAAAAACATTCAAATAAACATCTGTAGGAACCTGCACACAGAAGACTGCCTTCATCCAAAATTCTGATATTGAACTGAAGCTGCTTCGACCATGTCCTGGTTGACTGTTGGGGCCTCCTGCACACAACTGCACTGCTTTTTGTAGACGAAGGTGGAGAGGTCTTCTTTGACACTATCGAATTTCCCCAACAGTTCTATTATGTTTCTATCAATGTCCTCCATTCGCGATTCCAAGCAAGAGATCCTGGAGTGGACATACTTGTCTTCCACGGCTAATTCATCCATTTTGTTCACAATATTGCAAACTGCTGAATAGGTTCTGGTAAGGTATACCTTAATGTCTGAGGTGAGCCGACTCAGCGTTACAATTGCCTGCCTGACACCCTCCATATCACAGCCAGGCGAGAGAGAACCGTCTGAAAACAACACCGTGGAGTCCTGGGAAATGCAGAGGCTCTGTAGAGCCGGTCCGAGAGCTGGGTATGGAGCTCCTTCCATGCTGAGTGCTTTACAACCGACGGACGCCTGGGTGAATAAATGCTCGAGCGTGAGTGCTGTGCAGACCACGGGAGAAGCACGTGGAGTGACAGGTGACAGCCAAGCTGAGTCTTGGTTTTGGTGAAAACAACCATAGTCGGGATCGTGAAAATGAGGGAGGCTATTAAGCCTATGTTTGATCCAAAAAAATTTCTTCCTTGGCCTTGCACTCATTAAGGTAGATAGTGATGTGTTAAGACCTTGTTATGAATGACTTGCCGCATTTCAAGGTTGACTCCGGCATTAGCTAATTTATCCGCGATGCTATTGTGCTCTCTTAGCACATGGTAGTAGATGGTGTCCTTTGGGAGGGCAAGGCACTTAATTCTTTTCTGGATCCGTAGGCTTTTGTCTCTGTTATGAGGATTGCCGATGCACATAGCTTGAATAACATGTCTGGAGTCCCCAAAAACCTGTAAGCGATTCATGTTGAGAGGGACCGCTGTTTTAAGGGAGTAATACAATGCTAACCATTCTGCTTGATTGTTAGTGCTGGTGCCCAGTCCCCAGGAGAAATCTGCTACTTTATTTCCTCCGGGGTCAAAGATTACCCCCCCCGCACCTGCCTCCCCCGAACATAAGGAATATTCTAAAAACATGTCATTTGCACAATTACTCCTAGAGCTAGAACTAACCAGAGATGAATACATTTTGCTACTACAGTCTTTGCTTTCTCGGTCTACCTTAATACTAAAAAGAGATCCTGCTGACATTTGGATCAATTCATTTGCAAAAGCGATACCAGAGTTATGGCAGGAAAATACAGATGCACAATATATCTTAGATGCTTATGCTACAGCAACATATGTAAGCTCTTACATCACCAAATTTGATAGATCGATGACAAATGCTTTCAAAAATATCAAAGAACAATGTCTTCTTGAGAATGATGGAAAGATCGAAACGATACGTAAGCTTGGAAATGTGCTTCTGAACATGCAACAAATGTCTACTAGACAAGCAGTACATGTCATATTGTCGTTATCTCTACATTCATCCTCTAGGAAGACTATTTTCATTAACACTGCTCCGGACGACAAAAAAATAGTTGTCTTGAAAAAACCATCACTTTTGGAAAAAGAACCAGATGACTCTGACAACATTATTTGCCCATCAATTTTGGACAAATACATTGCACTTCCTGTTGAGCTTGAAAACATCTCCTTGGCAGTGTTGATGTATATGTAACTTCGGAATGTATTTCACATATATGTATATTGTATTCCTATAGAGATGGTATTATTCCTCTATAAGGAAGTGTCGTCATTTATATTGTAAGTGTCGTAACTTATACTTGATGGGTTATTAGACCACCTTATTTGGGGTCGGCCCTGTATAAGTCATGTGGGTCAAAGGGTTATTAGACCACCCTATTGGGGGTCGGCCATGTGGGTCAAAGGGTTATTAGACCACCCTATTGGGGGTCGGCCCACTCAGCATTATGTTATGTGGTTAAGTTCGAGCCTACATGAGTTAGGTAAAAAGGCAAGTCAAGTCAAGTATAAATAGAGTGCGGGAGGCACTCTATTTACACACTCACTTCTCACACATGCACTCAAGGAGGACTGGCGCACTTATGGAGGGGGAGGATCTGCTGCTAGGTTATGGCTATCTCTCTTGGTTGGTTGTATCATTTCTCTATCTATCTCTGAGGAAGTTATTGGGGTTTTTCACCTTTATGGTTTTCCCCAAGTAAATCTTTGTGTCTCTTGTGTGCTTGCATTATTGTCTCCATGATTGATATGCTGTAGATATGCTGTACATGTTGTTCTCTCAGTTAAGATCCTAGATCATATTGAAGTAAATTCTGAAAATCTAACATGGTATCAGAGCTAGCCTGAAAGAAGGCATGATATGGCATGTATGACACTTGTTGCACTTACGATGCTAGGGCTTGATATAGCAAAAACCAGTCATCGTAGCACTTTCGCTATAAATCCGTTTTGGCGAAGTTTTCGGATCTGAAATTGTTACAGGCCGAAGCTAAGATCTCCAGGTACCTTGTGTCCAAAGGACAACCTCTAATTCATTGTACTTTGTGATTTATGATCTGTACAATATAGGGTTTCTGCCTCTTCCAGATCTGAGTCAAAATCAGGTGACCTTGGGAAAAAGGTCATATCTTGGGCTAGGAAGCTCCAAATGAAATTTCGTAAAAAGTGACAGGTAGTACAAAGTCTGTACTATCTCAAAAAACTTTTTCAGAGGCCGAAGTTGAACCAGTGACACGTGGCACGCCGTAGAAGTTCGCCCTCCTGTATTATCCCATAAACAGGTCACGTTGAGACATTTGGCATAACTCTCTCTCAGAGAGTCCAATTGAGGTCAGACCTGTCAGGATGGAAAGGTAACAGGCCAAGATATCTCAGAAAATTTTTCAGAGGCCGAAGTTAAAACAGTGACACGTGGCACTCCGTACAAGTTCGCTCTCCTGTTTTATCCCAAAACAGGTCACGTTGCGACATTTGGCATAACTCTCTCTCAGAGAATCCAATTGAGGTCAGACCTATCAGGATGGAAAGATAACAGGTCAGGCTATCTCAGGAAACTTTTTCAGACCCCGTGGATAAAAAATTTCGGAGTTACACCAGAAACAATCAGGTACATATTTCTGTCAAAACAGAATTATTTTTTTGGTACCTTCATTCATGGCTTCCGGAATTTAGGGCTTTGGAGAAAGTTGGAATTTTTGTAATCGGAGACCACGGCTAGATGCTACTCATCAAAATAGAAATTTAGAGACCAAGATCAGAATTTTTGGTTGGGCAGAAGGCCGGGCTTGATTAGACCCTAGTTCGGGACTTTGATCAGAAAAGTGGAAAATTAGGGCTTCTGTAAAAATGAGAATTTTTGAAATCTGTGACCACGGCTGGAAGCTCCTCAGAAAAATAGAAGCTTAGAGATTTGGATCAAATATTTTGATTGGGAAGAAGAGTGAGCTTCATCAAACCCCAGTTCAGGGTCACGTCCAGTGAATCCAGAAGTTTCAAAAGCAAAATTGAGGAGTGAAACTTTGCAGTTTTCAAATTCTGAATATACCAACTTGATCAGCTCATCAAGGCACATATTTCTATCCTGTCAGAAGTTTGAAATTCAAAGTTTGAATTTTTGGGGTTTCTCTGACAAACCCATATCCAGCTCAAGGTCCAGTTCTTGCAAATCAAGTGGATTGGGTTAATCCTAGAAGAAGATGGATTGATCACCTGCATAAATGAAGAAGTTCCTGTCTCAGAGGGAGATGAGGATAAGGCCTTACATAAGAAGATTACAAGCGATCTCGACAGGTATGACTCATCGAGGTATGTTTCGATATTTGTCCATGATTAAGTTTATGGTATGTTTGTCTTCATGTTATTACGGTTAGTACAATTTTGATTTTAGATTTGTCGTATAACCTTAACAAAATTATGAATGCATGATAGAAGATATTCACTGGTTAGGGTGTTGACACTTATGATTGTACTAATGCATTATGGTGTTGTATGAGGTTTATGTTGTCTACTAACATGAAAGGTACACCAATAAAGACAAATCATGTTCTGGTCCAAGAACATATGATCATGATAACATGAGGACAAAGATTCATCCATTGTCATGGATCTCATACAAGATCCATTTACGAGGTATGTATAACTTGTTTATACAATGGTTAACTTATGAGACATGCAGGTTACTAGCACAAGTCACTGAAAAGAAACAAAAGACATTATACGGGTATGTTAGACATAAATAGCTAGCATGCTAATCCAGGTATGTTTTTCCTATATCAAGCTAGAATCCTACCTTGTGTTAGGATCTCATACTGTTGTTGATAATCATTATTCCTGAAGAGTCATAGGTTTGAATAATCATGGTTTTATGCATATTATATCTCTTATCTTGATTGATGATTCAACTAACCTGAAGAGTCATAGGTTTGAGTAATTACAGGTTTAGACATGTTATGATTTGACTAACCATAAGAATCCTACATAAACCTTGAATGCTAATGCTTATTATTTCTGTTTGAAATGATCATGACTATACATGCTTGAGATTATTGTGTTTTAATAGTATACTAATGAATGTATGATTTTATATGAGATCACAAGGATAACACATTCATGATACTAATAAGCATGCATAGGGACCAAGGATGAATATGAGTTCAAGAACAGGTAATCCAGGAAGCAAATATCAAGAGGGAGTTCACTCTAGTGGTTTATGCAAGGATGCAGATATTCAGAGGGAGTTGTCCATCTCTCTACATTCCACAACAGAAAGGTGTAGAAGAAGCTACTTCAGATTAGGACTCCAGCAGCTCCTGCAAGGAAGCGAAGACTCAGAGGGAGTCCACCCAACGAACAAACAAAGATAAGTATTTTAATTATCATTTCTTACATATTTGTTTGTTTAAATAAAATTGTTCAATGATGTATATGCTCATGGTCTTAGACTTAGGATATGTATTGTGCATATTAGAATAATTACATTAATGAACAGTATACTACTAATATGCATGGATAAGTAGCCTATGGCACTGTACAACATTCCATTGCTACTTATCTAGAATGAAACCTCTTTGCTGACATGTTGGGAGCTGTGCACACTCTTAACTATGTTCTGGTAGAGATTGGAAGGCATCTAGAAAGTTACGGGATATGGATAAATGTTGTATTGAAGCATTGGCTAAGATAATTGCATGGCTGTATGACATATTTATTTATGTGTAAGAATTTGTTCTGAAAACTATGAGATGTTTTCTAATCATGCAATTTAACTTGTTGTGTAGGAAAGATCGTATGCCATCTCCTACAAAAGAAGAACTACAACATTTGTTCAGCAACAAATTTATTTATTGAAGATATTGAAGTTCCCAGGATCTGGGATGAAGAAATGGAATGCCATGATCCGTCGATCATGAAGAATGATGTTTGGTATGTAGTCCCAAGATGTGAAGGGAAGTTTGTTATGAATTCCAAATGGAACTATCAGATCAAGCATGTTGCAGATGGCAGCATTGAGAAATATAAAAGTGATGAAATAGAAGATGCACCAGATGGATCTCAAGACAGCATGGTGTAGTCATATATGTGTGCAGAACTTGGTATGGTAGGATGGACAGCTTTCTATCCAGTTTGGGCGTTACCAAGAGTAAAGCAGATTCCAACCTTTTCTACAAGGTTGAAGAAGGCAATCCAGTGATACTACTTTTGTATGCAGATAACCTGTTTGTTACAGGTAAAGATAGATTGATTGCCGACACGCAGCGGACGCTTTCTTCCAAGTTCGAGATGAAGAACTTGGGGATGATGCACTATTTTTTTTTGGCATGGAGGTGTGGCAGAGTGCATATGGAGTCTTCCTTGGACAAGGGAAGTATGTAGTAGAGATCCTGAAGAGGTTCGGGATGATGTACTGCAAGGATATGGCCACACCTATGGCATCGAATCTGAAGCTTCTATGTGATGCTTCATCTGAGCCGGTTGATGTCTCTTTGTATCGTCAGATGATTGGGTCCTTGATGTACCTGACGAACACGAGACCAGACATTTGCTTTGCTGTGAACACATTGAGCCAATTCCTGACGGATCCGAGGAGTGTTCACCTGGTTGCTGTAAAGCATGTTCTGAGGTACCTGAAGGGTACAGTGGATTATGGGCTCAGGTATGAGGAGAATCAAAAGTTTAACCTGTAGGGTTATGTTGATTCAGATTGGGCTGGCAGTGCTGCAGACAGGAAGAGCACATCTGGGTGTTGCTTCAGTATGGAATCAGGTGTGATCTCTTGGTTTAGCAGGAAGCAGTCCTGCGTAGCACTGAGTACAGCTGAGGCAGAGTATGTTGCAGCCTGTTCAGCTAGTTGTGAGACAGTATGGCTACGGAAGCTACTGTCTGGGTTATTTGATCTCCCATTGGAGGCTACTGGTATCTTCTGTGATAACCAGAGTTGTGTGAAGCTGTCCGAGAACCCAGTGTTTCATGACAGGTCGAAACACATAGAGATCAAATATCACTATATCAGGGATATGGTGCAGAGAGGAGCTGTGAAGCTCCTATATGTTGCGACAGACGAGCAGATTACAGATGTGCTGACGAAGCCGCTAGCCAGAGTGAAGTTCGAGTACTTCAGAGAGAGGCTTGGCGTTCTTCAGATCGAGGACACTTCGAGGAAGAAGTGATGGACACATTTTCTGAAGCCATTCCAAGCATGTTGGAAGGAGGATCCTTCACATGGCTGTGGATGTAAGCGCTGGATAATGGGCATCAGGATGATGTTCTGGTTTCTGCTTGGATATGATCAGGTGGATCATTTATGTATGTACGCATCATGTTGGATGCTGGATATGATCAGTTGGATCATTTATGTATGTACGCATCATGTTGGATGCTGGATATGATCAGTTGGATCATTTATGTATGTACGCATCATTTTGGATGCTGGATATGATCGGTTGGATCATGTGTATGTATTTTGTATGAACGCATCATGTTGGATGCTGTTGGATACATTGTGTGGATCATGTATCTTTGTATGATCAGGTAGATCATGGATGCTATTGGATACATTGTGTGGATCATGTATCTTTGTATGATCAGGTAGATCATGGATGCTGATGGATACATTGTGTGGATCATGTATCTTTGTATGATCAGGTAGATCATGTATGTTGATGGGTACATTGTGTGGATCATGTATCTTTGTATGATCAGGTAGATCATGTATGATTGATGGATACATTGTGTGGATCATGTATCTATGTGTGCATCAGATGGATGCATTGTATGATCAGGATGATCGTGGATGACGAGCTTCTCCAGATGACATGCAGCAGGATGTTACAGTGATGATGATGAGTATCAGATGATACTTTGTGGCCGTGGATCAGGTTGTGAAGGAAAGCATGTAATTTGTGCCCTGGGAGATTTGCAGATGGTCTTTCGAGGTTTTTCCTATGGCATGTAATTCGGTGCCCTGGGACATCTGGCAAATGCTCTTGCGAGGTTTTGCTTGGGAGGACATGTAATTTGTTCCCTGGGAGATCTACAGATAGTCTTTCGAGGTTTTGCCTATGGCATGTAATTCGGTGCCCTGGGATATCTGGCAGATGCTCTTGCGAGGTTTTGTCCTATGGCATGTAATTTTCTCCTGGGAGATCTGGACAGGATGAAAAAGGCCTCAGATGCTTCAGCCAGGTTTTGCCATGACCACATGTAATTTGCTCCTGGGAGATCTGGACAGGATGAAAAAGGCCTCAGATGCTTCAGCCAGGTTTTGTGGTGGACCACATGTAATGTGCTCCTGGGAGATCCGACAGGTAGAGCTGTGTGCTCGTAACAGCCTGGGATGCTTCAGCCAGGTTTTGTGGTGAGATCACATGTAATGTGCTCCTGGGAGATCCGACAGGTAGAGCCGCGTGCTCGTAACATCCTGGGATGCTTCAGCCAGGTTTTGTGATGGGTCACATGTAATGCGCTCCTGGGAGATCCTATAGGTAGAGCTGTGTGCTCGTAATAGCCTGGGATGCTGCAGCCAGGTTTTGTGACACACGTAATAAGTCCTGAGGATTCCACAGTATGGCCAGTGATGATGAAGACCTGCAGGTGTTGGGCCTACATCCAGTATGAAAAAGGACTGGCTCTGTAGAAATTCCTATGACGAGTAGATTCAGAGATTGATTGAGATAGCAGCAGCAGTGATGATGATGATGATGACTCGATGACGATTATCCAGTGACGATGATCCAAAGAAGATGACTTGTGCTAGAAGAACTGTGCTGAGAAATACCTTCCTAGTTAAGAGGGAGTGTTGATGTATATGTAACTTCGGAATGTATTTCACATATATGTATATTGTATTCCTATAGAGATGGTATTATTCCTCTATAAGGAAGTGTCATCATTTATATTGTAAGTGTCGTAACTTATACTTGATGGGTTATTAGACCACCTTATTTGGGGTTGGCCCTGTATAAGTCATATGGGTCAAAGGGTTATTAGACCACCCTATTGGGGGTCGGCCATGTGGGTCAAAGGGTTATTAGACCACCCTATTGGGGGTCGGCCATGTGGGTCAAAGGGTTATTAGACCACCCTATTGGGGGTCGGCCCACTCAGCATTATGTTATGTGGTTAAGTTCGAGCCTACATGAGTTAGGTAAAAAGGAAAGTCAAGTCAAGTATAAATAGAGTGCGGGAGGCACTCTATTTACACACTCACTTCTCACACATGCACTCAAGGAGGACTGGCGCACTTATGGAGGAGGAGGATCTGCTGCTAGGTTATGGCTATCTCTCTTGGTTGGTTGTATCATTGCTCTATCTATCTCTGAGGAAGTTATTGGGGTTTTTCACCTTTATGGTTTTCCCCAAGTAAATCTTTGTGTCTCTTGTGTGCTTGCATTATTGTCTCCATGATTGATATGCTGTAGATATGCTGTACATGTTGTTCTCTCAGTTAAGATCCTAGATCATATTGAAGTAAATTCTGAAAATCTAACAGGCAGAATATGCATCTTTCTATTCTTGTAGCCACTCAATTACAAGAAAAAGAAATAGACCATGTATCATATGATTTATTCGCTATAACAAACAAAAAGACCCTAGAATTTCTTTAGAGAAAAGATCATCCTCTTTATGCCGCATAGAGACAACTGCAACCTACTAAAAAGCAATTTCAAAACATGGTCTGATGCATATGTTGCATTCAAAGAACAAATAGACATTGTTGAACAAAACTTTATGGCACCAACAACAACAAAGTGGGGCGACCTTGATAATGCCGTTGAAACAATTGAATTGCAAGACACAACTATGGCTCCTTTGACAACAGACAAAACAACAACTACTTCTGCATTTGAACAATATGACATTCAACATGATCTAATCCGAAAAACTACGTCCAATGGATCAAAAGCTGAAAGTGGGTGCATCTTGACAGAAAAGCCATTTCTATTGAACATGCATGAATACCATGCAATTCGAAGAAAGCTAAATATTGAACAACAATCAATTGTGAAAGAAGTTATTGCAAAGAAAAAAAACAATCCGCTAACTCCAATTCGCTTGTTCCTGACAGGAGGGGCAGGAACAGGTAAAACTTACACTGCAAAAAGAAATCTATGATGGTCTTTTGCATTACTATGACAAGGAAATTGGTAGTGATCCTTTAAATAAAAAGGGTCTTATAGTTGCATTTACTGGAAAAGCAACATATAATGCAGGTGGCATTACAGTCCACTATGCTCTCAGACTGCCACTAAGTTCAAACATGCTTCCTCTAAATTCAAACACCCTAGATCTTTTGACAAAGATTGTGAACAACTTTGAGTATTGTTGATTGATGAAGTCTCTTTAATAGGGTCTCGAATGCTATACAACATTGACAAACGACTATGTGAAATCATGCACACACCAACAAAAGCATTTGGAAACCTTGATGTCATATTCTGTGGTGATTTGTGTCAAGCACAACCTGTTCAGGATTGTTGGATTTTTGAACAACCAGGATTCCAACAACAAACATTTCCTTACACATTTTGGTCCGATGCCATAAAATTCTATGAACTTACAACAGTTGTACACCAAAGAAATAAAAAATTCATATCAATTTTGAATAGAATTAGAACATGCTCTCAAACACTGGATGACATAGATTACTTAAACCAACATTTCTACAAACAACCACCAGTAGATGCAATGTTTCCTTATCTTTTCTATAGTAATAAGGATGTTCAACAACATAACTCAAAAATGTTATCAGCTATGCAAACAGAAACATTCACACTAGTAGCACATGATAGCAAAATTGAGTCAATTGAAAAAAATGACCATAGACAAAAGACATTGTGACTTCCCTCTACGATAGTAGTAAAAAAGGATATGCTTATTGAACTAGTTGGAGGCAACTACTCAATTGAGGATGGCTTGGTCAATGGTGCAGAAGGTGTGTTTAAACACTATACACAAACAAGCCATGATATTGTTTGGATTGAATTTGCAGATCCAAAAGTTGGAGACAAGCAACATGCTACTATGCAACATCTTTATACACCTGCCGTAAAGTCCAGTTGGACACCAATCAAAAGAATTGTGATACAAACAACACTTGAAAATAAAATGAATGTTATGCGAGCACAATTCCCAATTCAGTTAGCATGTGCAAGGACAATCCATAGAGCACAAGGATTGACAATGAACAAATTGGCATTTGACCCAAAAGGAATTAAGAGACATGGCCTTGTTTACATTGCGCTGTCACGTGTCAGAGATATTGATTGGCTTTATCTTTTAAACAAGTTAGAACAAAGAAATTTTATAACTTGTCCAAAAGTCATGACTGAAATAAATAGATTAAAAACACATGCGAGTTTGCAATTTGAATACGGTCTGCATTCAATGCCAAATGTTAGGCAATTACTCATTTCATCATTGAACACACACAGCTTGCTTCCGCACTATGACGATGTTCTGAATGATCATGAACTTATGCAAGCAGACATTTTATGTTTGCAAGAAACTCACATGCACACACTTGTCAAAGAAACAACAATGATAGAAAAATACAATTTCTTTTCAGCATTTTCAATGCATGGAATCCTTACATTGATTAAAAAACACATTGCCATCATCGATTTTAAAACTATACAAGAAACTCCACCGAAGCAATGTGCATAGATCTTGAATTAGGGTACAATGTATTGAAAGTAGTGAACATTTACAATAGACCATGTGGTGTGCTTGATGATCTCTTTCATATACTGAGTTGCATTTTGTCAACTTGCACACCAACTACTCAAATCCTAGTAGCTGGTGACCTGAACATTGACATGTTGCAAGAAACAACATCGAAAAGGAAATTGCAAATGTTTATGCAAATGAAAGGCTTGACACTGAAAACAACAAAAGCAACAACAAACACCGGTTCAATGCTTGATCACTTCTGGACAAATTTGAAACACAGAGATATTGTTTTCAATATTTCAGATGCTTATTGGACTGATCACTATTCAACTTTCTTATCAATCCTTTGATAAAAAAGCGTAGTCTATTCAATTTTGCATTATCTAATTTTATTGTCTTGCTATCTATGGACGGATCCATGATAGCATATTTGCACGAAATCAAAAGCAGGTACTTTTTTTTCTTCTGCAACTTTCATGCACTTTAAACTACAGCAATTTGATTTTTGCCTACTCACACTAAGCTAGGTTCAAATTAGCTTTGGGAATTTGCAACATTGATGTCATAGCTATGAGTTTAAATTCTGTCAAACTTACTTATATTCTTGTAATCTGTTTCGTGATGTCAACTTTTGCTTTTTTTTATTGTCGAAAGTTGTTTACATTTTATTTTGTTCACAGTTCAGATCTAAAAAAAAGCAATTATGCCACAACATATGTAGACACTCTCTACAAAAAGTATTCACCTGTTGTCTCCATTTTATAAAAATGCAGACCATATATAAGCTACATAAAATGTTTTAATAACAAATTCTTATGTTCAAGATAATTGTACATGAAAATTTGTTCAATATTTGGCTGTAAATAACATAGTTTTCAGCACTTGTTTAATTGAAATTCTTAACATTACATAGACTTTGTGCTATGCAAATGTTAAAAATCCAGTCAAAGAATTATAGACATTTGTTTTCTTTTGCTTTTCTTCTTTTCATGCTATTTGTTTGTTGTCATATTTTCTATCTGTTATAAATCTCTTCTACTTTTTACACTAATTAGCAATTTCAGCTACAGCTGATTTGCTTAATACTTTTCGCATGCACAGCTTTTGAAACTGAAATCGAAAATTGAAAAATAATGGAAAATGGTTCATTGCCCATGCACAAAACAACAAAAACAACATTAGCACCAAACAGCCCGACAATGGGAGCAGTGTCAACTCCTGAAAGTGCAAAAAGGTATGCAATTATTTTCGTCCTGATTGCTTTTTACATCATTTTTAACACTTGAAACTTCCTCGTTTTCTTTTACAATTTTCTAGCACAGAAAACAATAGAATATAACTATTGCATTGACAATTATTTCCTCAAGCTTGATTTAAGTTTCAACATTCCTATTATTGATTACTGATAATTTCTTTCTTCGGCTTTTTCTCTAACTATAACAATAGCAGATTCAGACAAACACCTCCAGAAGCAGCTACTATTATAGAGCTATGCACAACAACACCAAAAATTGTTTTCGAAGGAGACATCTTGGCAGTATATGGGCCCGCACAGAACAAAATACAAATTTCTCCTGTAAAGGCACAAATACTGCATGCAGACTTTGTTGATAGAGATGGGCTAATGACAATCACTGCTGGAATAAGTGACAATTTGCTCAAACATTTTGGAAGCTATTTCTCAACCAGCAAAAGTCTAAGAATCACTCGATTTGGGCTAAAAAAAAAAGGCCAGTACGACAGAGGCGATGCCAAGTACTCAATAGTCATATTCCCACATACAATAATTGAGACAATTGATCGAGTTTGCAAAATCAGAAAGCTAGCTCCAGATATGACAATTGGTGATCTGTTGTCATCCAATGACTCCTACTCTGTTGGCTCTGTTGCAGCAATTGTTGTTGCATGTGAATACAACAACAAGCAGTTTGACTTGTATATCAAAGACGGTGGAACGGCAAATGACCATGCAACAGTAAATAAACTTGCATAGCTAGTGTTCTTTTGGAATTGCTGTTTTTTAAGCGCAAATAAAATTTTCACTTTTTTATATAAACAAAAAAATAGGAAAAAAACAAACACAAATAGCTTTAACGATTTCTAATTACAATCTATGCTTATTAACTGTTGTCTTCTACTAATGCAGCTACAGCTCAATGAAGGCTACAAAGAACTGTTCTTGCAAATTCAAGAACAACTTGCATCTGATAATCCTCCATTCTATCTGTTTAAAAACATTGTTCGAAATGACACGAAAACAAGCCACATGCTCCAGACCTGTGCAACTACTTTTATTGACCCTCTTAATGATGATTATGCAATTCAAAATTTTCTGCGAATTATTGACTCAAAGACACAGGTTTGCTGAGAAATTGCTTCTTTCTCAAACACAATGTAGTTTGTTGCAAACTAGTTTCAGTGCTTAAGAGCTTTCGTCGTTTTTTTTTCTCTTGTTCATTGTCTAAGTCCATTGCCTTTGTTATGTATAATAGACTTTCTGATGACCAAGAATATTTAAACATCTCACATGCATGCTGCAGAAAACCAAATTGCTAAAAATAACTTGATAAAAGTTTCTCAAAATCTCATCAAACTGATTCTCAAACAAGCTTTAATCACTGGAAAAGTCTGAATGTGCTTGTATTGGCATCAACATTGGGTAGTTTAGCTAAATATTAGCCCTTGATTTGTGCAAAGAAATATGGGGTTAATATTTCGTAGCTAGACCTTTGCCAATTGGTAAACCCTCTCATATCTCTTTGAGTTATCATGGTTTCTCTCTTGTATCACTGTTTCTGATCTTGAATACACATTTTTCCTATAATAAAGAATCTTGTCTATTTGTAATTCTATCCTCAAGGCTAACAAGCACATGCTTGCCTAGGTCATTGCTTTTAGGTTGTTTTAGCCATTTGCAAAAGGGCCACTTTGAAAACTTTGTTTTAAAAACAAATTTGTAGATCTGGTTTCTGCAATCAGAAATCTCCTTTTCCGCTACTATATCTCCTGAGCACATATTGCTTAAAGCTATAGAATTTAAGCTCTTTTAGCCATTCAGACAGAAGTATTTTTTTTTCCAAAAAATCAATTCAGTTGTTAGATTTATTTGAGCACATCATAACTAATTTTAAGTCTTCTTTGAGTCTCATTTGGAATCATATGTTTAAGCATCTATCCAATTGGTCTTCCCAATAAGACATCTCATTTTTTCCATAGACAAGCACCCCAAATACTTTTAAAGATGAAGGCAATCCATCACAATCTTCTAAGAATTTATGAAAAGATTCAAATACTACGATTGGAAAAGACTGGTTGAAGGCATCAAAGCACAAGAGCTCTCGGGAGTATTGTGTATTGAGGCCAGTTGCTTTATAGATTGATGACGTTTCCACTCCCCAGCTTCTGAGAACATCTTTATCTTGAGATGTAATCAATATCAAGCTCTCTTTGCAAAGAAGGCTTTTAGGTACCAAAAGTGCATCCAACTAATTCACATTATCTAGATCATCTAAAATTATTCATGCTAGATAAGATGACAATGGCATGATTAGATTTTTGTGATTGGAAGATAGATGCAGAACACTTAAAGTGCCACGAGACAGATTTTATATTTGTTTAACTCATCAAAATTTCATTTGCAGCGATGTTGCAAGTTGGATATTCTGCTTCTTGCAAAAGTGCATTGTGTGTCTGTACTCTCAATGTGAGAAGCAAAATTATGACAATGCAACCTTTGCATATCCATTAAATGGCACTCCTCTTCGCACATACAATATTTATTGCATGCTGGCAAAGTACCATTTATTCTCTTTCTATGGGTGCTTCAAAACATTGTTTGCATTGCAACAAATTTTATATTGAAGGCTATAACTCTGTACACAACACTCTTATTCATTAGTTTCCAAATATTGCTTTTTGCAATGTCTCTTTGCTTTTACCCTTTGGCTAACAACAGCTAGCCAATGGCTACCTTGCCCATTACCATTGTAATTAGTCATAGTGGTTTGAATCTAAGTTCAATTATTATTCAAATAAAAAAACATAGTTCTATTTAAAAATATGCTGATATTATATGCATTTTCTATGGTCATTTGTTCTCTGACTTTGACAGATACACGGAATACTGAAACCAAGAAATTCATTTGCACCTCCGTATCGATGCATCTGTGCTGAATGTAAATAACCACTCATTCAGAGCTGTGTGGTCTGTGCATTTTGCAAAAAAAAAAGGAAATTATATATGAGCATAGTCTGGAATGCAATTTATATACAAATGATGGATTGATAGAATGCACACTGCGCAACCCACAGCTAAAAGAGTATTGTCCAGAAGTGGCAAATATTTCATTTGAAGAATACTCAAAAAACATATCAGCAACAGTTTTCAATCTGCGGAGGTTTTCCCAGCAAGGGCTATTTACATTGGCTTTGGACAACAGAATCATCAACTTGAAAAGAAACTGAGTTTCAGGTACACAAATCTATTTTTTGTTCTAAAGAATTCAAGTTTTTTATTCAATATTACCGACCTCTGCAAACTGTGTTTTGAAAATTGTACTCAATTGCATTAGCTACAAACAGAAACACTTTGCCATTTCCTCAGTTTACATTAATGGTTTGCAGCTTCAAAACATTTGGTGTATATCTAGTTTAACATATAATCATTTTTCAATATATAAACTTTCCCTGGTTAGTTTTCGCTTAAACAATTTTCACAAAATTTTGATTCACATTTGATTTTGAGTATGTGTTGCAAAGTTCGAAACTCTAATCATAGAATGGCATGATTTAAATAGCTACGATTTAAATACTAACATTTGGTGAAATGCTAATTTCAGTAGCCTAATACTCTAACTATTGATAAAAGCTGTATTGGAAAATAATTTACTATAATTTATTACACAATCTGATACAATAATTTGTTATTCTTCGCAAGATTTTCTCTCTTGCTAAATTGTTCCTAAAGATTCATTGCTTTGAAATTATGCAAATTGACATAAACTATGAGTACTTCCAATATTATACTTGAAATAGTATCTAGTCTTTACAAATACTTCCATTCTTGCTACTTTTTTCCAATTATTCTGACTACATTTTGAATGCTATTGGCAGGTGCAACAACAATCAAAAACCACCACAATGGCAGTAGGGCTACAACGAATACAAAAGTTGATATTGCATAACATTTTTGCAACAAAAAAAGTGCAAAGACCCATTTGCTCATGCAAAAGCACAATTGCAGTATGTTGGACTTATTGCCTTTTTTGGTGCTCTGGTTTATTAACAAAACTCAGTTTGTTGGACTTATTCCTTTTTTGTCTTCTGCTTTATTGATAGAAGTATCGAAGAACTGCTTTTTTGCTTATGTAATGCCTTTAGACAATATAAAAAATACACTAAAACTCTTGTTGATTAACATTTCCATAGTTTTTGTCATCTGCTAAGTAGACAAATATACATACCATAGATTTACATATATAGTATAATATTTTATACATGGCAATATGTTCCTACATTGTCAAACTCAGTATAATATTTCCTACATGGCAATATGTTCCTACATTGTCAAACTTAGTTTAAGAATTGTTTCGTGATGTTGATTAAGTAGACTTTAATGCAGCTGACACCCAATATAGACATCGATGATTAAAATGAGTGTCTCCTTTGTGACATTTTACTGTTATTTTTATCTACTCCAAAGTTGTTGACTTTCGAATATATTGATTTTTGTTTGTTTGCTCAAAAATACGTCTTATAGAATCTCTTTGCCTATGCTGCTGCACTATGGCCGGTATGTCTATTCTGTCAAAGTCATCCAGAGCTTGCACCCGGTCTCATCCGCACCGACTCAAGGGGTTTTGAAGCTGGTTCTCTGCATTAATACAAGCCACATAACCTCGTTGTTCGCCTCTAGACCGCACTTCCAAAGTAAACATAGAAAAAATTATCCATGTTGCATGCTGATTATCTAAATACATGGTTGGATCACACCTAAGCTAGCTATCCAGCAATCGCTCTTGTGAGGCAATTACAGGTTGCCCTTGAACTGTCACATTTAATACAATAGCCGTGGTCTCGCAGCATGCATTTGCAATAGCTATTACCAATAGAATGGCCTTTGTTAGCCTCAGGGCCCATAATTAGTAAATAGTTGACACTAGTCTATCTTTGAAACGATACTTTAGTTCCTCATTGAAAACATTTTTATTTAAAAAATTGAGGAAGAGAATTAAAAGTAATTATGCAGGGACAGGAAAGAAAAAATCCTGTTATCTGAAAATAAAATAGGAATATGGAATAGTGCAATAAAGCAGTGATAGAGGTTCATCCAATGCATACATACAAAATATTAAAATGTTTAATGCCATTTAGAGAATTTGAGCTTGAACACTACTTTTGGGGAAAATAGAGGAGCTTAAGCAGTTCTCCATACCTGCTAGGCCACACTACAACATAGGCACCTAGAAAAGTACAAGGCATGTTTGAACCTGAATCTTACCAACTCAAAATTGGAAGCAATAGTGTGCCTGTGTGAGAAAACAGCTTCCAAAATATGCAATATACAGTAACAAGAAAACAGACACCATTTCTTAGAGTTTAAACTGTCACAACTACAAAAATTGAAGATATATCCATAGCATTCTGCTGAAGATACGAAACTTAAATTATCTCCAGCAGAATGATATGAAAAAAATGGTTAGGAACAAAGGGACCAATGAACCTTGATATGGACTTGCAAATTTTTTGTTTAAACAAATGGCAAAAAACTTCAACTGTAAGAACTTTTGAATTTTATTTTAAGATTTTTAGTTTTAGTGAAATGGAAAACAAAAAATATAGTCAACAATGATATATCAATCAAGAATGGATCTGTGATTATGAATATTTATTATTTTTCAAGGTATTAAAATTTATTGCTTTTTTGGAATTTTAAAATTTCTAACCATTTTCTATTTGAAATACTTTTACATTATCTGTACCTGAACTCACATATTTCTCCTCTTCTTCCTTATTTTGCGAAGCATAGTCTTATTCCATGCATTTAGAGAATTATAGTGCATCGTTCTTTGTATTTTCCTACTTATTGATTCTAGGAGTTGGAAGCTTTAAGACTATGTCGCCACAGGGCATCAAGATATTTGATTCTGGATAATATTTTAGCGGTCCATAAGATGACATTTCATGGATATTAAACCCTTGCAATTTTTTATTCCATTTTTGAAATTTGAATACATTCAAATATATATAGTGCGAGAAAAAAAATAATTTGTTACAAAACTATATATATTGAAAGAATAATTGCACCAGAAAATTGAGATCTGATTTTTTATTGCAATATTTGGTTCTTTGATTAATATACTTTATGCATATCTGAAATGAGTTTATATATTAATTCCCGTTTCCTCTTCTTTTGAAAATAGCTGTACATTGAGAAGGATGCCACATACTTTGTGCCGTTTTTGAGTTTATGTCACCGCAATTTATTGTTTGGGTCCATTAAAAAAGGGGCCAATAATGCTTGAAAGCGCTGATCGACTTGCAACCACTAATAGCTACTCCCGGTTTATGTTATACTATTTTTTATTCTTACATTCTGGTTAAAGTTTTTAATAATTTAAAAATCAAGTTAGAGGAAGGTAAAGACTGAATCAAAGGTTTCATGTATTTGTATAAGGCATAAAAATGATGTCATCTATTAACTGGTATGTAGAAACTGAATCAGAAAATATGAAATGGCAAATTGAAATTTGATTTTATGTCATATTACTGACATCAGATCTTTTGCTAATAGCACTTATATTGATTGGTTGATAAATATCTTAGTGGATTAAATATTACTGTCTTATTGCTGACACTTCACCAAGGTTATTTATTATGAATGTTGGATTAATATTTTTGGTCTGTTTATCTGCCACAACACATTTGCATTCTGTGCAAGATGCAAACTTTGTCGTTTATCTGTCCTCATCATGATTCACAAATAGCTTGGTTTGGTTATCTTCTACTGTTGCGTTAAAGGCCTTTTATGATGGCATTTATTTCAGAGGTATGATAGTTTTACTTGGTATGAGCACACAGACTGCCGTATGTAAATACTGAATCATGCATTAAATCAAATTGCATGGATAGCATACCAGTGAATAATGATCAGAACTGAAAACCGTCACAAAATTAAGAGATCTATATTATCTAAACCCTTTAACAGGTCAATGTAGATTCATTTCAGTGGTGTCTAGAAGACATAAGTGCTCACATTGTATGAAACATTTTCAGCTTCTCCATGTAAGTTTTCCATCTTAGCATGTATGCCTAAGTTGAGGCCTTGTAAGCCCTGGATTATTAGTTAATGAGTGGTTTACCTATAATTTTATATGGAAAAAGCAAATGGACAGCTATAACTGTCCTAGCCTGCAACTATGTACATTTGGGAAGATGGTATTCGATAAATAGCTTTGGTCAATGCAGCCTTAATCTTTTAATCTTGTTGACCTTTGAATTCTTCAATATGGTGCAGCAATTTGTGACCAATTCTTCATATAGTTTCCGATGGTAATTTTATGCATCATTGGTGTAACTAAATCAACAATTTTTCCTTTCGCATCAAATGCTTTAGCAATATGGCGGTTTTATCCTTGTACTAGCAACATCAAGGTTAAATATTAATAGCTCGATTTCCCTTCATCTCAGCCTGCAATTTGATAGCATTTCATCAACTCGCTAATCTACTACGAACTAAAATCCGGTATTCGTGGAAACTATGAAACTGCGATTTGGTTTTCTTTTATTCCCAAATGTGGAAATGCTTTAGTCATTTGGTGGAACCATAGCCCAGGAACTGCAATCTCTGCAAAAACACAGGACATTGCCACCTCGTGGCTCTTGTTATCATATGCTTGACGAATTTTATTTTGGCTTTAGTTGAATTGAATGAAAATTTTAGTTTTTAAACAATTCTGTTGAATTATTTTAAGTGGGATATCTTTGACCATGAAATTTTTCCAAAGATCTTTGACCATGAAATTATTCCAGTGTTGAATTATTTTAAGCGGGATATATAATTTAATTAAAATCTTACTTTTTTAAACAATAAATAATTCCGTTTCTTAATTTGATGAAAATGAATATATGGATGTTCTGTTTTGCTCTTTAAATCTTAAACTTCGAATTTAATTCATTTTTAAAAAATATGTAATTAAATACTAGCTAATTAGATTGAGGTTAGTTAATTTCATGTAGCATAACATTTGTTTTGCTGATAAAGTAAATAAGTGAACAAAGTTCAATAAAATGATGAATGTATAAACAGCGAAACCGTTATTTTAATAGATCAAAGAGATTAAGTGATTCAAAATGTTAATGAAATGCAATATTTTTGAAAGTGTTATTTAATAGATCAAGAGACTAAGTGATTCAAAACACTAATGAAATGTACTGTTTTCAAAGTAATCTCGTGTAGGAGGGATATATTGTTCACAATTTGCAACACCAAATACTTGGGGTAATTAAACAATTTTGTTTTTAGAGTAATTAAATAGTTTTGTTTTTTCTTACATGATTATTGTATATTTATGTTCATTGATTATTGAAAGTTAAATGGTTTTATTTATGGTTATTTTGGGTCATCTTATGGAAATATGGAAATAGCTGTACAAAGTTTAAAAGGCGAATAGGCAACCTAGAGATTGATTGGATGACTGTTTAACTGCATCTCATAACAATAAACCATTTGAGCTAGTTAGGGCCTATAGGAAGAGGCCCTAACTCATAGGAGAACCACATAAATTGATACAAGTGCGCAGAAAGTATAATCTACTTTCTCTTCTAATAAATGGCAAGCCAAATTTGCAAAAAGATAGACACAAAATAGGACGAACTTGTACAGATAGATGGCTTCTCTGACCCCATATGACCAAGAAACCTCATCTAATTGTACATACCATGGTCCATAAGTTGAAAAAAGATAAAAGGTGCAGAGATCCCATATTCAAAAGGAACCTATCTATGCTAGTCAAACTTGCTTCCTCACCAATGAGGTCGTGGTTCAGCAGTGGAATATAAGGCTACCCACCAGGTTAAATTCCAGGTGCAAATCCTGGGTTATTTTGACAGAAGAATATCCCCTTGTCACGACAACTTAGCCAAATGAAAATAGCTGTAATTACTGGTTTGGCTATTTAAGGGCCATCGTATTCATAAAAAATAGGCTGCTTGAGGGCCTGACGAATTCGGGCCAATTGTAATCCTCTTGGAGTTATATGGAAACAATTTCCGCCCAAAAAAACAAAATTGCATCCATCGCTTGGGTTTAAACACTAATTTCTGATATAGGGTTTGATTTCTCATGCAGGGTTTCAGAGAAACTCCGTGCAGCAACCAGGTTTTTCAATTCTAGGATTAAGAAGAAAATATTGGCACATATTGGGAAATCAAAACAAACATCACAGAGAAAGATGCCTGATAGCCATTATAATCAGCGCAATGGATATGAAACCCTATGAAAATCCATAAACATTCACACAAACCCTTGGACAACAATCGGGTATTAAAATAGACCACAAAAAAGTATATAATTTGATGTGGCAAATGCAAATAATAGCAACAGCTTACATCTCATACATCAATGAAAATTAGAGCAAACAAATGGGGATAAAAAATAGAATGGCGTACCTTAGCGGGCCATGCCAGAAATCCATTGACCTTGGCGAGCACAAGATCTCCAAGCCTCCATTGTCTGCAAGCAGCTGTTTTGCCTCCTCGTCTTTTAGCCAGTGCCATGTCGTAAAACCCCGATGGCAACGACAAACGTAGCCTTTGTTATTATTCCTCTCTGGCATACCCTAAACAAGTATTATACCCTCCCAGTCCTCCTCTTCTAGAATTTCCATAACACCCTCAATTTTCCCCTGCCCCGACGCCACAATAGTATCAATGCCTCATAACAATTGGGTACTTGTTAAATTATCGATTAATATTTTAGTGGCAATATTTCCATGGCTCCTTGGCAGTGGAGGAATAGGCTCACGATGGAATCCGCTGGCCACAGGTTTCGACCTTTGTAACTCTGGCAATAATAATTAATCGAAAGCGAAAGAATGAAGAATGGAAGATCAATTGCAAGCGAAGATTGCGATGGAATTTAACAATTTTGGGGGTCCACTCAATCTCGACCAAACCCTTTTATATCTCAAGATTTAAGATCTCCCCCCTCCCATTGATATATAGTCTTTTGTTCTTTGGCGTGTCTTATGAAACCAATAGGGAGATCAGATCATTTCAGAATTATGGCTTGGCTGTTAGTCTTTGAGAAGCCCAGTATTTATAATTAAGTGGAAGAGCGAGGAAATTTTGTTGTTTTAAATTGTGAGTTCAGCATAAATACACATTGGTATTGAATGCATTCCTTATCTCAAATTGTGATAGTTCTTCTGCTAGTGTGGGTAGATTGTCACTCTTTCATGAAATGAAGGCTTGATCTCAAATTGTTACTCTTTCACGAAATGAAGGTGCAGCTTGATGCTTCCAAGCAGTCCTTGCATTTAAGTATTGTGGGCTTGAAACAATGTGGAGTTGGATAAAGTTTGACACTCCTTGATCACAGTTGCCCAATCTGTTCGTTATCAATTCCTTTGCCACTTAAGTAAGTGTATGACAAATAATGCCTCTGACACAATGTCACTTGATCATAATTGCTTGGGCCTCTTCTTTACATTGTTCTTCCCTCCATTGAAGTAAGTAGAGAAAGTGAGGGACTGATCAACCAATAGTTTGAGTTTGCAATGAGCCCTCTACCCTATGACAAGCATAGTTGTCATTGATGACAACATATTAATGAAAAGGTTAAGTTGATGACATGGAAAAGGTGACTAGGAAAGCATTGATGACATGGAGGATAAAGGTTGAAGTGATGAAAAGGCAAAGCATGAGCAAAGGTTGAAGACATGACATAGGTCAAAGGTAGCAAGCATGACAAAGAGTGATAACTTGGCAAGCATGTACAAGCATGACAAAGATTGAGGACAAGGCAAAGCATGGCAAAGGATGATGACATGGCACAAAGGACAAGGACATGGCTTGATGATGATATGGAAAAGGACAAAGACAAAGGACATGACTTGGTGATGACATGACAAACATGACAAAGAATGAGGACTTGGAAAAGGATGATGACATGGAAAAAGACAAATGGCATTGAGGACAAAGCATATTGCGGGCATCCTAAGGAGACATGTGCGGGCATTTTTATATGCCCTTGCGGGCATATTCGTTGGAATCATGTGAGGGCATGTTATAGAGCCCTTGCGGGCATTTATAGAAGGCCTTGTAGGCATCTCTTGGAATGCTACGGGCATCACAGGATGGCTTATGAAGGATCCCTTGCGGGCATTTGAAGCATCCCTTGCAGGCATTTGAAGCAGCCCTTACGAGCATTTTAAGGGATCCATGCGGGCATAAATAAAGGCCCTTGCGGGCATTTCCTTGGGACCCCATGGAGGCACTTCAATGCTTCCATACGGGCATATCTATGAGGGATGTTGTTAGGAACCTGTGTCAACCCTTCTCTTTACTTTGTTAGTATATTATTGTTGGATGCATATGCTTTGTAAGTCGTCCCATAGTATTTGTTGATCCATAGTTTAAATTAGCCCATAGTATTGGACGCATATGCTTTGTAAGTCGTCCTGTAGTATTATATGTCCCATGGTTTTGACTCATAGTATTGGGCATAGACTTAGTATATAAGTGTGTGTTGAGGTCATTGAAGGCATCGTGAAGTTAATTGTATTGAGCTTGCTAAAATGAGGTTGCCCCCTCGAAGTGGCTCGTGATCAATATAAAAGTGATTCTGAGTTCTATTATTTCTGATATCTCGTGTATTTGCATTAATTAATTATTGCAGGTTCTTCACATCTGGTATCAGAGCACTTTCTTGGGTTCGTTGGGTGGATTTTCTGCCAAAATTTTTTTTTCGCAAGTTCGAATCTGGGAATAATCCCTATCCGCTTAACTGTGGAACGTACTTGGGCATAATCCCTAAAACTCATTGTGAGGAGTACCACAGGAACCCCAAAGTAGCTGGCCCATTGAGAGGACCTACCAGCGAAAAGGGCAACGACCCCTACCCGATTGACTAATTCCCACCCGTCAGGTAAACCAAGAGCTATCGTTTGTGGCAAAGCGGTTATCAGTTTTACCTGAACCGTGGAGTGAAGGGTACTGCCTCAATACGCAAGCCATCAGACACCATTGGTGGCCGAGTGAATCCCCTTGAACCGATAGGAATCCGCACATACCTAGGGTCCATATCTATTTTCAGCTGAACTGTTGCCGATCACTTCCGCTCCAGATCAGCCGTTTCAGATCTATTCTTAAAGTCATTCCAGATCCAGTCGTCGTTTCAGATCTAGCCATTTTTCGATCCCTTCCACACCGTTGCAGATCCATCTGTTGCGGATCCCTTTCGCGCCACCGTTGTCGATCAATTTCTGACAAAAAAAGAGTATAAAATTATGTTTTTCGGCCATATCTCCCTTGTTTCAACTTTGTTTTCCCTAAAACTTCACTAACATCCCTGCAATCCCATTTTACATATTTCATTCCTGAAGACCCTATCCCAAATTCCACTTCCCAAGACCAGAAATCTCACATTTGTTTATTTTTAGGGTTTGCCATAACTCCTTCAATTTTCACCCAAACGCCTTCAAATTTTGCCACCGTGTTCCTTTCCTAATTCTGCTTGTTTGTCCCTCTCTACCAAATTTTCTCATTCTTTCACCCCGCTTCTGAAATCCCCATTTTTTGCCTCCCTGTCCATCAGAAAGTGTCCAAATACTAGTCAAACCCCAATTTCCAATCCGAGTTTTTCCCAAATCCAAATTTTCCTTTACTAAATAAGCTTTTGTTTGTGTTTTTGTATCCATTTCCGAAAAAAAAACTCCTGGTTGTGGTTGTCACCCACGCAGGAGCAAAAACCATGGAGGAAGCACTTCCAACCATCCAAACCAAACTCCAAGATTTGGATGAAAAATTTCTCAGCCTCCATCTTCAGCATTCAGCGATGAACAATAACCGATAGCCAGAATCTTTTGCAGCCACCGGGTTCTCTTCTTCCGGCAATTTTCGTGGGCCGAAGCTTGATTTTCCTTGCTTCAATGGTACTGATCTGAATGGATGGATATACCGAGCAGAACAATATTTCAGTCTGCATAATACTTTTGATGTCCAGAAAGTTCCACTTGCATCCTTTCATTTGGAATAGGAATCCCTTCAATGGTACCGTTGGTACATCAAAGCTCATCCCGAGCCAAACTGGACAGATTTTTGCAAACTCCTTTTGCCACGATTTGGTCCTAGTGCTTTTGACAACTTCACAGGAGCACTCAATAAACTTCACCAAACTGGCACAATGAGAGAGTATCAGATGGAATTTGAGAAACTATCTAATCACACAGAAGGATTGTCTGATGAATTCTACAGGAGTTGTTTTATCAGTGGTCTCAAGGATGAAATCCTCTCAGAGGTCAAAATGTTCTGTCCCAGCACAATGATGGAAGTCCTAGGGTTGGCTAAGCTGGCCGAGGACAAGATCCCAGCTTAACAATTCTCCAAACCCACCTTTGTTCGCTTCAAAAATATGGGTTCCCAATGACCTCCCATCACGCCTGCTCCTCGACCAACTCCTATCAAGCATTTGTCTGAAACAAAGATGCAGGCACACCGAGAAAAAGGGCTTTGTTATAATTGTGATGAGAAATTCACTCGGGAAAATAGATGTGTTCAACAAAAGCTCTATCTCTTGGATGTGGATTCTTTGCCTGCCTCTGAACTTGGTGAAGAAGCTCTAGATACAGTAGATGATCAGGTTGACATTCAGCACCCACCTGTTGACACCCCATCTCAGGATGACCCACCCGAGACCTCTCTCCATGCTGTAACCGGCGTCACCACCCCACAAACAATGCGGGTCAGGGGATACTTCAAGAAGCTCCCTCTTACCATACTCATTGATTATGGTAGCACTCATAACTTCATTGACCCTTGGATTGCCAAACAGGCTGATTGTTTTGTCCATCCTTGCTCCCACTTTGAAGTCAGGGTTGCCAATGGGGGCACCTTACCTTGCAAGGGGAAGTGTCACAATGTGCGTATCTCTATGGAAGATTATAACCTACACTCTGAGATGTTTGCCTTGTCCTTAGGCGGATGTGATGTGGTTTTGGGCGTTCAATGGTTATGCACACTTGGCCCCATCTTATGGGATTTTTCTAAACTTTGGATGCAGTTTTCAGTTAATGGGGCACAACACAAATTTATGGGATTACAACTAGGGTCTCTCTGCATCATCAGTTCACATCGCCTGGAAAAAATCCTTAAGAAGAATTCACATGGTGTCATCGCTTAGCTCCATTCCATTCAGATGCACCCATCAATAGTCTCCACTACTTCCTTGGATAGATATACAGGTGTCTTTGTTGAACCAATGAGCTTACTGCCTTCAAGAGACCTTTCTGGTAAGAATTTAGCCGCATCTACCTCTCAGTAGGAAATGATGGCTATTTTGCATGCAGTACAGAAGTGGCAGCCATACCTATTAGGGAATTATTTCTGCATCAAGACTGATCTCCAGGGTCTAGAAAATTTCCTGGAACAATGGGTCTCCTCCCCAACACACCTGAAATGGGTTATCCCTATGTGATCACTTATAATAAGGGTAAGGACAATATGGTGGCAAATGCTCCTCGCACAATTGATGACCCAGTGTCTCTTACAACTATTTCTCTGCTTGTTCCAAATTGGTTGCAATATGTTCAACAGGGCTATCTCTTCTATGAACTTCGTGCTTCTTCATCAGCAGGGCACTCTGGGTTCTTCAAAACATATGACCGGGAACAATGTAACTTCTTTTGGTAAGGACTGAAAATGACAATTCAATAGATGGTGGCTGACTGTGATACTTTCCAGGTCAACAAGGGTGAAACGACACTCCTTTCGGGACTGCTCCAACCCTTTCCCATCCCTACACAGATTTGGCCAACTATTTCTATGGATTTCTTATAAGCATTTTGGTGGTACAATACCATATCTACAAGGACGCCATATGAAGCAGTCTATGGACAGACACGGCCAGTTCTTCTTCCATACACCCTTAGTAGCTCCCCAGTTCAGGCAATTGACTCGGTTCTTTGAAACCGCGATCAGATTCTTCTCATTCTACAGGACAATCTTCACATGGTCAGAATTCGACTGCAACAACAAGACGATCAGCGCCATTCTGAGTGCACTTTTCATGCAGCTGATATGGTTCTTCTTCGTCTACAGCCTTCCAAGCAATCCTCCCTAAAACTCCAAAGGCGTTAGTGGCCCAAAATGCAACCCGAGGATGCTACCGGGGAGCCACTCATTCAGATTCTACATCAATTTTCCCAACCAAAGCTTTGAGGACAAAGATTTTTCTAAGGGAGAGGGGATGTTAGGAACCCATGTCAACCCTTCTCTTTACTTTGTTAGTATATTGTTGTTGGACGCATATGCTTTGTAAGTTGTCCCGTAGTATTTGTTGATCCATAGTTTATATTAGCCCATGGTATTGACCCATAGTATTGGACGCATATGCTTTGTAAGTCGTCCCATAGTATTATATGTCCCATGGTTTTGACTCATAGTATTGGGCATAGACTTAGTATATAAGTGTGTGTTGAGGTCATTGAAGGCACCGTGAAGTTAATTGTATTGAGCTTGCTCAAAGGAGGTTGCCCCCTTGAAGTGGCTCATGATCAATATAAAAGTGATTCTGAGTTCTATTATTTTTGATATCTCGTGTATTTGCATTAATTAATTATTGCAGGTTCTTCACAGATGTGCGGGCATCCTCAAAAGGATTCTGTGGGAATTTTATAAATCCATATGAAGGCACTTCAAAGAACCCTTGTGGGCATGTGATGGAATAGGTTTGTGGGAATATTGGAAGGATATCTCATGACATGGCAAACACATTACACCTTGAACCAAATAAATGATGACATGGCTATGAAAAACAATTAAATAAAGACACATATGTGGAGATTGAAGTCCTATTTCCTTGATTGAAGGATAACCACCTAAATTAAATATTACTTAATGATTATTGATGTATAGCTAAGTAAAAATGATGATCTCTTCCTAAGTGGTAAAGTGGAAATTTAAATGATATATGTTAGGGTTAGAAGAAGTTGAAAAATGGTCTTAAGAGCTATCCCCCTTATTCACCCCCCCCCTCAATGTGCCATTGTGTCCATCACCCCACACATCCAACAAGCTTAAGCTTACAATGCATAGTTCATCAGTTCCGCAAACTATATTCTTCAACTATTCAGTCGATACAGAGGTGCTCCTGAAGAAGGGGTTGTGTGTCTCTATTGAGATGTGTTCTGCAATGGACCAGTAGACTCTGCCATCTATAACTATATAATGTGTATTGCAAGATGACTTGTCCAACAACCTTGAAGATGTAGTCAAAGTGCAATTCCTATTTGAAGGAAGAAATTTCCACTTCTTGAGGGAAGGGATAATTTATATTTTTTATTACACTACATAAACAACCTCCCAAAAAATATAAACATAGCCAATGGGATCTCCAACAAAAGGATCATCCTCAATGATCTGTTCAACATGGTTATCCAATCTCCCAAGCATGTTAGCTGCAGCATCAATAGGGGAACTGGAGACCGCATGGGTGTTTATTATCCCATTGGCCACATATTCTGCATCTTCAGACATTGGAGATATCTTCACCTAGGACGTTAATTTAGTATTTTCATGTGGACTATCATTAACCAGATTTGCAGCAATGGAACTCAAATTTGTATCAGAAAAAACGTTGGAGATAGAGTTAGCATTTGTATACCATAAATGGTTGCTTGTGGTTGCAACGTCAACAGAGGAATTATCGACAATCACAACGGATCCATCTTTGCAAGACATATTTTCAGCTTCTTTGTCAAATATGTTAGCAATTGTTGTAGGTTGACTATCTTGGAACAGAGTCTCCCCACTGACCACTAGTCTGTATGTGATCATAATATTGGTGCAACTGGTAATGCTGTTGATCAACATAATGGCTCATCATCCATCATTCCCACGCCCATATTCCCCCTTATTTACCCAAAAGACTTGCGGAACCAAACATACCCTTCTGGCCAAACAAATCCCCAAAGAAGATGAAGATGACAGTAGCAAGTAGTTTTGACAAATTTTAGCACCCAAAATGTTGGGATTTATTTTTTGAATTTAGTGGCTATGAAAATCAAAATAAAACTAAGGTTCATGATGATCTAATAATTTTTTAAACTTTGGATCTCATCACTAAAGAGAATGAAAAAATTAAATTCAAACTTTTAATGGATTTATATGATTTATACTATTGTATTTATATGCATTTATTAAATAAAAAATGTTGACTACAACACTACTATGTATAAAGAAAAACTTCATTAACTTTGTCATTTATTTATGCAAAAACTCTATAATTGTATGTACTTTATCCTCTCCACCCACAAATGAGCTTTAATTATCAATTCTATAATTATCAAATGACCTTTAATGTGTGATATCTTAGGGCTTCAAGTGTGGACCATGAACCTCAAAGGATAATGTTGTTTCTTAAGGATCTAAGTTGTCATGATCTGCTTACTTTTGCTTGTGATTGTTTAACTGCCTAGACTCATATTCCACCACTTTTCCTTCCTGCATGAGCACTCCCTAAATGCTCTCACCACTCGCATTTTATGCATACCAGGAAATCCTTATCAAAGCAAGGAAGTATCATTATAGGTGTTGTCATGAGAATTCGCTTTAAGTTCTCGGTATCTTTCTTCATGTATGGTTTTCCACAAAAATTTGACACCTTTATCTTGTAACTTCAGCAAGGATCTTATAATTTTTTAGAATCCTTTGACAACTCTTTGATAATATCCAACTAATTCCAAGAAGCTTCTTACTTTGGTCTCATTCTTTGGGGTTGGGCAACTAGACATAACTTCGATCTTATTAGGGTGTATCTTTAATCCTTCTTTAGATATGACAAGCCTGATATATTTAATCTCCTTCTTAAAGAATTTTTATTTTCTTTACTTAGCATATAGATGGTATTCATATAGCTTTTACAACAATAGGAAGAAATGCGATAAGTGTTACTTTCCTCCTCATTTTGAGAATATATTAGGATGTCATCAATGAATACCAAAACACACTTGTCAATTAAATGAAAAGTATAAATCATTTGTCAATGCAAAGGGGAAAACTAGGAACTCATAATGGCCATATATAGTTCTAAAAAAAGAATTTGGTACACTAATTTATTCCACTCTCATATGATGATACCCAAAACTTGAGTCTAACTTTGAAAAAACTTTTTCCCATTTGAGTTAATAAAGAGGAACATCAATTTGGGTAGGAGGTACATGTTCTTAATTGTCACCTTATTTAACATTGAATAACCAATGTACATCCAAAAGTTTCCATCCTTCTTATTGACTACCAATATGTGTTATATCCAAGGTGATGCGCTTGGTCATATGAACCCTTTGTCTAATAATTATTGTAATTGCATCTTGAATTCACTCAACTCATTAGTTTGCAATATATTACAGGCCTTGGATATGGGCATGTGTGTGTTATGTTATGCTCTCTTGTTGCCATTGTTGTCCATTGGAATCCACTTGAGTCACCCTTCACAAAAAGGGGAAAACAATGAGAAGAAAGGGTGATGGAATGAAAATTACTAGCATGTTGAAATTGACAGGAAAATTTTCATTTTTGGTGTTACAGATTTAAAAATTACCAACATATCCCACTTATAGTTGAAATTAGATTCACTCTTTAGATATTATGCGATGTCGCAAGGCCTTAATCATCACTCAAGAGCAACAGAGGGAATTGTTACATATAGGCTAGATACTCCATATGTAGGTCATATGTAGTAGTATAGGTTAACATGCATGGACCATCAACCCCATAGCAAACTAATATGGTATTAGGCCCTAAAATTAGTTTATAGGCCATGGTATAGGCCATGAGAACCATCGTCAATGTTACCAATATTGAAATGGCCACAATAGCTCACTTGTAAGGTAAAGTAATTATGTGTAAGGCCCTACACATGGACCATGAATCATATAGTAAATTTATTAACCATGGACCATTATTTAGGTTATGAGAACCACTATTGGTTTACATAACCTATAAATATTAAACCATGGTTGGTTTATTGGTTTACATAACCATGGACAAACCAACAACAACAATGACATTGACGATGGTGACAATGATGATCATGATGATCTCACATGTAGGCTAGAGATTCTTATGTGGTAATCTAGGTTAACATGCATGGACCATCAACCCCATGGAAACTTAATATGGCATTAGACCCTAAATTTAGTTCACATGCCATAGTCCAGGCCACGAGAACCATCCTTTGTGTTACAAATATTGAAATGGTCACCATAAATAATGCCACTAATTAGACACTGACCTACACAAGCAACCCATGTAAATGACTCATGCACTTGACACACTTGATCCATGCAATGAATTCATGCACCTAGGAAGCTTCAACCTCTAACCCCCTCACCTCGTACCTAACCTTAACATCTAGCCCCAAACCGAATAACATGATAAGTTATAAACCACTTAACCACTAGTACCAACAAAACTAGAACCCATTGCCCACTAACCCACTAATCCCTTAGGTGCCTCGCTTCTAATCCAAAAACTCCCCAAATCCTACCACATTATGAAATTGTACAAAATATCCCCTTAAGTCAGTGTCCCTCTAACCCTAACCCAATCACTAACATGCCTACTACACCAAATCAACACACTAACACAATAAACTTTGACCTTGGGTTATTTATAACCAAGGTTTTAGATCAAATACTTTGACATCAAGGTTTGAATGATCACTGTATGGGATTTTATCAAACCAAAATTAGTGCAAAAATAAACATAAGAACTTAGACTATAAACAAAATATTCCCTATCTAGGGTATGTATGATGACTCAAGTCCCTATGCATGGCCCATGAGTCTCAAAATAATTTTTTATTTCCCAAGAACCTACATTTTGGCCCTAGACCATAACATAGGATCCTAGAACCATCCACGACATGAAAATACTAAAAAAATGACAATGTGTTACTCAAAAGCTAAATATTCCTTACTTATGGCCTATGTGGTGGTACAAAGAAATGCCCATAGGTCACAAGGCCTTGAGGTAACTACCAGACATTATAAACTATATTTTGATCTAACACCATGGACACCATGGATTAGGATTCAAGAACCATCCATGATGTTGTACATATTGAAATGGCCACCATACCCACTTGCAAGCTAAATATTCCTTGTGTAGGAATCCTGTGGTGATTAGGGCCCTACACGTGGCCCATTAGCCATAAAGGATAATGTTATGGCACATAAGTTTGTATTTTGACCATGGATCATGGAAAGTTGGAGTCTAAGAACCATCTTTGATGTGAAAAACCTAGCACGACTGCCTCAATTGTAGAGCTCTAATGGGATATGGTGTTGAATGATGATGCACACCCTTCCTAACACTACAATAGCTTGTGTACGCTTAGTTCCAATGTTTTGATGAGATGCATTGTTGAACCCATATGACAAACTTAACCCACGTACATAAATGAATTTTAGGGGGTTTTCAAAAAACTTCCTCGAAAATTTCAATTCGCATGACTTTTAGGGGGGGTTTCAATAAACCGCCTCCAAAAGTTCAATTCTCATTTATTTTAAGGGGGGTTTCACAAAACCACCTCCAAACGTTCAATTATCATGACTTTTAAGGGTGGTTTTTAAACAACTACTTCCAAATTTTTAATTTGCATGAATTTTAGGGGGGAGTTCAACAAACTACCTCCAAAAGTTCAATTCTCATGACTTTTAAGGTGGGAGTTCAACAAACTACCTCCAAAAGTTCAAGTCTCATGACGTTTAAGGGGGGTTTCAAAAACCCGCCTCCAAAAGTTCAATTATCATGACTTTCAAGGGGGGGTTCCAAATAACCGCCTCCAAAAGTTCAATTCTCATGACTTTTAGGGGGGGGGGGGTCCAACAAACCGCCTCCAAAATCTCAATTCTCAGGACTTTTAAGGGGGGGTGCCAAAAAACCGCCTCCAAAAGTTCAATTTTCATGAGTTTTAAGGGGGGGTAAAAAAAAACCGCGTCCCAAAATTCAATTCTTGTGACTTTTAGTGGGGGTTTTGACAAACCACCCCCAAAAGTTATGAGAATTGGGCTTTTAGGGGGGCTTTTCAAACAACTGCCTCCAAAAGTTCAATTCCCATTACTTTTAAGGGGGTTCCAAACAAACCGCCTCCCAAAGTTCAATTCTCATGACTTTTAGGGGGGGTTTTGACAAACCGCTCCCAAAAGTTATGAGAATTGGGCTTTTAGGGGGGGGGTTCAAACAACCGCCTCCAAAAGTTCAATTCTCATGACTTTTAAGGGGGGTTCCCAAAAATCCGCCTCCAAAAGTTCAATTCTCATGACTTTTAGGGGTGGTTTTGACAAAACACGCCCAAAAGTTATGAGAATTAGGCTTTTAGGGGGGGTTCAAACAACCGCCTCCAAAAGTTCAATTCTCATGACTTTTAAGGGAGGTTCCAAAAAAACGGCCTCCAAAAGTTCAATTCTCGTGACTTTTAGGGGGGGTTTTGACAAAACGCCCCCAAAAGTCAAATTTAAGGACTTTTGGGGGCGGTTTTAAAAAAACCGCCCCAAAAGTCCAATTTCCATGACTTTTAGGGGCGGTTTTAAAAGACCACCTCCAAAGGTCTGAAAAAACTTTTAGGGGGGGTTTTACCACGACTACCGCAAGCCAAAACCGCCCCTAAAGGGCTATTTTGTTGTAGTGCTTATTCCGCTCCTGTTTTGGCTACCCCTGGTTTTAATAAATATTTTATAATCTATACTAATGCTACAGAGGAGGCCATTTCAACAATTCTTATGCAGAAAAATCAGCAGGGTATTGAACAACCTATTGCTTTTATGAGTCAAATTTTATCTGATTCTACTATTCAATATTCTTTAATAAAAAACACGCCTATTCATTGGTTAAATCTATTGAAAAATTCCAACATATCATTCTTGGTAACCATACTGAATTAAGAGTGCCTCTTCCTACTATGAAATTTTTACTTTATCAAACTTATTTGTCTGGGAAGTTGGAAAATTGGCTTACCAAAATTCAAGAACATGATCTTACCATAACTACAGCAAATACAATTAGAGGTAAAGATATTGCTCTTCATTTGGCCCGCCATCTTGATCAATCACTACCTTTTGAATTTGATGAAGAATTTGATTCTAATCAGTTTTCTATTGATTTGCAACATACAGAACTATCTAATCATATTTGGTATAAAGATACTATTTTCTTTCTGAATCATGAAAAATTGTCCCAATGGCCTAAGTAACAATCAAAGGAGAAAATTAAGACTTGAGGCTACTAAATATGTTATCATCGGTTCTCATATTACCCATAGATCTCCATAGGGTGTGTCATTGTGACGTGTTGATGAGAATATGTCAAATCAACTTTTAAAATCATTACATGGTTTGGTTGATGAAAAGATTCATGTTGGTGGGAACTTTGCTGCTAAATCAATGACATATAAAATGCTTAGAGCCAAATATTATTGGCCATCAATATTTGGTGATATGTTTAAATTTGTTCAAGCTTGTGATTCCTGCCAACGCTACGCAGGAAGACATAAATTCTTTGCAATGCCTTTAAAACTTACTATAGTTGTTTCCCCATTTGAAAAATGGGGACTTGACTTTATAGGGCCTATCAATCCTCCATCCTCGGCCGATCATATATTTATTCTAACTGCAACTGATTATTTTAGTAAGTGGTCAGAAGTTATTTCCTTAAAACACACAAAATACGAACAAGTAATTTCCTTTTTAGAAGACACCATCTTCTCACGCTTTGTGGTTCCTCTTAGTCTTGTTTCAAATAATGGCCATGCATTTATCTCTGCTAAATTTACTAAATTCTGCAATGACTTCAATATTAAACATTTGTTTTCCTCTTCTTGTTATCCAGAATGTAATGGGTTAGCAGAGTCAATGAACATAAAGTTAATTAAAATTCTGAAAAATATTGTAGATGATAAACCACGCCAGTGGCATTTGAAAATGTCTTATGCGCTGTGGGCAAATAGAGCTACCGTAAAATCTAGTACTGAAGTCACCCTATTTCAACTTCTCTATGGTTTAGAAGTTGTTTTATGTAATGTCCCCAAATTTTTACTATGGACCACTCCATTACTAGGGAATTCAATGGTCTAAAGTCACTTGGAAAAATTAAAGAAGAATAGTAAGTGGTGAATTGGGGTCATGAGGCACTATAGAAAACCAAGTTCCAAGGGAAAAATTTATGGAGTAAGGAATCATTCTCTCCTAAAAATCAATGTTATTAATATTTTGAGATAATTTGGACAAGGAGGGCACATTAGTTGTGGAATGAGTCCAAATGTGTGGTGTAACTCCCATCCAAGGTGGAAGGAATCCTATCATGGAGGCATCTCATGGGTTGTAACTCATCGAGCTAAAAATAGAAAATCTATGACAACCTATGACATATATGACAACTTATGGAAAGAATCGGGTCCTATGATAGATTATGACAATTTATGACATCCTATGACATGTTGCAGGTCCTAAATTTAGCCAAGGAGGGCGCTAGAGGAGATGGGTGGGCCCACATGCTAGTGTAACTTCCCCAAATTCAAGCTAAACCTCTCTAATTCAAATTTCCAAGGTAGATGAAGTTATTATTTGGAAAAATAGTATTATATAGGAATTAAATGAGTCCCAAGGTGTCATTCTCTCATAAAAATAACATTTATTAATACTTTATTAAATATTTGTGAGAGAATTCTAGAATGAGGGGGAAATGCTCCATGAAGATTTATAAAAAGGGTGAAGACACAAGTGAAGGGGCTTTGGGTCATTTTTATTTTGGGAATTGGAGAACCATTGAGCTTCTCAAGCTTGGGAGATGCGCCCCTTGAATTTTTGAACTAGTTTTGGTGGTGAAATATTCCACCCTAGCTAGTAGAGAGGAGGAGATCATCCAGATCTCTTCATTGTGCTTCATTGCAACTGATTATTGAGAGGAGAAAACAGCATAATATTTCTATACAGAGATTTATTTCAGTTTATATGTTCATCTATAGTGGGAGGGTCGAATTCCTATCATTTAGAGTTGATTTCTATTGATTTAGAGCTTGGATTGGTGTTGTGGCTGAAATGGTGGTTATGGTTTCGATACTTCTAAGAATTTTTGGGATTTTAGACATATCCCATTGCATTCATAGCATCATTTCCAGTGGGAAACACCTTTCTTTTCACTAAAAAAGGTTTCTATATGCCCGAGATTTCATCATTTTACTAAATCTACTATATTTGGCATCTCTTTTGGTGGAGGGGCACACCACTACATTTCTATCTCTGTATTTCTTGGATTTCGAGCTTCTGTGAGAGCCATATATCGTTGTGATCAATGTATTTACTTTTTCCATACACTGATAATAAATATTTATAGGTTCTTTCTCCATATTATGTTCAATGTTCAAGTAGTTGGTTGATCTATATGTAAAAATGTTAATATGGCCATGCCATCTCAATGCAATGCATATTAAATTTTCATGAAAGTTCCTTAAGGTATGTTAGTTAACTATTTTAGTCTATTTGGATGTTTTTGAGTCAACGTGAGGCTGTTTGGGATAATTCAAGGTGGGTTTGGGGTTGTTTGGGATGAGTTGGAAATCAAGTCCCTCACCGTAGTGAAATTGGAACTAGTCTTCCTAGATTTGATTCTTGCCTATGGAGTTGTTCATGCTTGACAAAATCTAAAATATAAATCATTGGCTGCTGTAAAATTGGGCCAAGAACTCTTCCTTAAAATATGATGATGTGATTTTTACTTTCCATGCCTCAATGTTGAGGATAAAGAGGTTGCACACAAAGTGTTTGAAGAAAGTCATGAACTAGATTTAATAACCAATCTTCAAAACTTATATCAGATCTTATTTGGGCACATTATAGTGATATCAGAGTATATTTAATGGGCTGCACATATTTATTCAAATCCAAAATGATAAATACATTCCTTTGTTGTTGAATTAGAACATCTCATAAGCCTTCATAAGCCAATGTTTGGGATAAAGTGGGAAAATCAACATAATCAAATTAGAAATTAGGGTTTAATATTCCTAATTTTTTATTGGGGATATTACATTTTACCCATCGAATTGCAATTAAATTCATATAGGTTAGATTTTCAACAAGAAGAATTGGAAGAGACAGATTTGGAAAATAGATTTTATACCCTTCTTGCTTTAGAAGAACAGAGAAATCATGCTTTGCAGAATATTGAAAAGAGACAAGAATCTGTGAAGAAATATTTCGACAAGAAAGAATCATTGATTACTTTTGAAGTAGGACAAAAGGTTTTACTTTGGGATTCAGGTCATGTTGATAAGGGTAAAGATAAAAAATTTCAGAAATTGTGGATCGGGCCTTATATAATTGCTGCAGTAGTGGGACAAAATTCTTATATTATTTCCTTACTCATGTCACCCAGGTTATCAAAAGTATTTTTTTTCCATTGATGAAGAAGGACATCGCACAGTACATAGCTAGATGCCAGAAGTGAAAACAAGTGAAATTTGAGCACCACTGCCTAGTAGGATTATTGTAGCCAATTCCTATTCCTGAGTGGAAGTGGGAAGAAATATCTTTGGATTTTATTACAAGGATTCCAATGACAGCGAAGCAGCAGGACTCGATCATGGTGGTGGTGGATAAGTTGACAAAGGTAGTGCATTTCATTCCAGTCAAGTTGACACATAAGACTACTAACATTGTGCACATCTTCATGAAGGAAATTTTCAAGCTGCATGGGTTTCCTAAGGCAATAATCTCAGGTAGAGATGTGAAATTCACATCAAATTTCTAGAAAGGACTATTTAAGGAGTTAGGAACTCAGTTCAATTTCAGCACAACATACCATCCTCAAACAGATGCTCAGGCAAAGAGAGTAAATCAAGGGTTGGTATATATGTTAAGGATGTATGTGATGGATAAGCCATCCAAATGGGAAGATTACATCCATCTGGTTAAGTTTGCTTACAACAATGGTCATCAGACATCATTGGGTATGAGTCCATTTGAAGCCATGTATGGCAGGAAATGCAGGACTCTAGTAAGTTGGGAAAACCCAATAAATAGAATGATACTTGGACTAGAAATGCTCAAGGAAATGGAGAAGGAAATAATTAAAATTAGGTAGAATTGCAAGGCAGCGTAGGACATGTAGAAGAGCTATGAAAAGTTGAAAAGAGTGCATAGAGAATTTAAGTTGGAGACCATGTTTATTTGAGAGTTTGACCAAGGAAAGAGCTCTCTAAAGCTTGGAAGTTGTGCCAAGTTGGCACCAAGATATTTTTGAAATTTTGAAGTCCTTGATAGAATAAGACCACTTGCATATAGGATTGCATTGTCTGTGCGTATGAAACCTCATAATGTTTTCCATGTTTCATTGCTTAAAAATTATATACATTATCCTAATCACGTTATTGATTCACATGTGATTCAGGTGGAACCCAAGGGGGAGTTCCAAGTGGATCCTATGCGCATCATAGGAAAGAAGGAGCTCTTTCGAACCATGTCATTGTCCAGGTAAAGATGCAGTGGAAACACTTTGGCCCATATGAGTCTATGTGGGAGATGGAAGATGCGATGAGCAAGGCATGCCCATTTTTGTTCGGTTTTGAAGAGCACTAAGGGCAGTGTTGTTTTAAAGGGGAGGGTATTGTAATATCATTGATGTAATTGATGGAACATGGTGAGGAGATCAAGGAAAAGGCATTACCATAGACATCTAGAATATTTGTATATCAGTAAGTAATGTCATTAAAGAACCATGCGCTAGTCAAGCACATTAGCATTGTTAATGTTATACATGTGCATGATAATAATAATAAAATCCATAACTAACTATGCAAGGAAAAAAGAGCAAGGGGCATGATTATCCCAAGGTTAGGGAGGAACGTATTTAATCCACGAATTCATTGGATGAAATCCAAGCATTTTAGAGAGGACTGATGAGCCATCAAAAGTCAGTTTGACGCATGCACCCCAATCATTTAATGTTTCCAAGTGGAAGGTAGTTGAGTCAGTTATTGTCTTGGGGAAAGGAAAGCGTGGGTATGAGTTCTTGTGTCAATTTCCCTACAAAACTCGAATGGGATTTTTTTATTGGATAAACAATCAATCGAATTGAATTCATCCTTAAGTTACCTATTAGTTGGGGGTTGGCGCAGTAAGCATGTCATTCGGTTTGACAGTCATCTTGTAAGACAGACAGTTAATTAGTTTACATGGTCAAGTAGCTTGATCCCTCATGGGTGTATATATATTGCCATGTCTTGACTACAATTCATATATTATCCATCAACCAATCTATCAATCTCGTTGGTGGAGGTAGGACCCATGCCTGAGAGGAAGCCTAACTTGAATAGTGGCAGAGTGGAAAGTGGATCTAAGCTCTAGTTCTTGGTCACGATTGTGAGCTGAAGAGGAAACTAGAGAGTGATATGTGTTTCCTTTGTTGATCTGGGAATCAACATGGTGTTGAATTTCCTAGTTGTTAGTTTGTGCTTTTGCCCCTGAATTCATGTTGAAGAACCATGGGATAGAGACAGTTCCCAAAAGTGTTTGAGTAAGTTAAGTGGAATGGGGAAGTTGTCTATACTCAGTCATATGCCCGGTGGTCATGATCGAATCCTAAATTGTTGAGTCTTCATAGTATCATTCATGCACCTAGAAGCCCTTGTTCATTATTGTTGATGTCAACCTGAGTATAATTGCCTGATAATATTGTTATAGCAAAGTGGTATGTTGGACATCAATGATAGTAATTCCCTATAGCCATTAGTTGTGTGCAACTAAGATTTGTAAACCATGGGAAAACAGATCCTATAGGAAGATGATCTGGGGTTTGGGTGATCTTTCTACACACACACTGGTATAGCACCAGGAGGAAAGTGATGCCGAAGGGACCATTGAGCAGTGAGGGGGTACCTTCTTGGTGTTGTGTGGAGCGGGTATTGTGGACCCCAAGCTAATTGAGTTTGTGCGAGGTGTTTGTGGTTCTGGAGATAAACCAGATCTGATTGTTTATCCTACTTGAATTGTTGTAATCACTGAGGAGTGAATATAGTGTTGAGCATTGAGTGGATTAGAACCCAATAGAGGTTGCATGACCTCCCAAAAAAGTAGCAGGGTTTGGGTGGTATTTCTATGCACACACTGGAATAACACCTTCTGGGTGTTGTGTGGGGTAGGTATTGTGGACTCCAAACTAGTTGTGTTTGCACAAGGTTGATTGCTGGTATTAGGTACAAAGTGGTGTAGAGCGTGGATTCGGCTAAGAGACTAGTGAAGGTTGCAACCTCCTAGTGGAATAGGTGGGGTTGGGTGGTATTTCTAAGCACACACTGTAATAGCACCTGAAGGAAAGTGACATCTGAGGGAACGTTGAGTGGTGAAGGGGTACCTTCTTCATGTTGTGTGGGGCGGGTGTTGTGGGCCCCAAGATATCTGAGTATCCACGAGGTTCCTGTAACTCTATGGTGAGTCACTAGTTAGCATTTCCCCCCTCTAGCACCTAGAAATCATGTTAACCCAACAGAGGCTGGCTTCGATTGAGAATTGAGTCTATGTGACTGTGGGAAACCTGTGAGCCCAATAGAGGTTGACTTGGTTTTAGCCTTGTGCCTATTTGACTATGAGAGAGGGCTTTGTATAGTTCCCATTCCCTTGAGGTAATTATGCCCAATGTATGTTGGGCTTCTTAGTAGAAAGAGTATATGCTAGGCATAGTGCCTATGGTTGGGTGGAACGTTGCTCTTGCATCGTCAGTTGCTTGGAGAATCTTCATTTAAGATAAGTGTCATGCGATGTCTCATTGTTGTTATTCATTTACATTGCATGAATATTATTCATAATTGATGAAGATGCATGTTGAAAGCAATGATTGTGAATATGAGATTGCTCGGTGAGACGTGTAGACATAATTCTTGTTATCTAAGTGTTGAATATACGATATTACACTTCATGAATTGCTTGCATATAGCTGGTTGTATGTATATAAAGTTGCATTACGCACGTAGCACTAACTCTGTAGAAAGTAAGTGAATTTGCATTATAAGCTAAGTTGCAACACAATGGCTAGCCTGCAAGGTAGTAGTCGTGCATCGGTTAAGGGAACCACACAGTCGATTGCGCAATGGTCTGGTTTCGTGCACGTAGTATAGTTGCGCAATGAAGGAATTGGTAAACGCATAAGTACACGAAGTTAAGTTAGTTTGTGCGGTATCACATATGAATCGTCAAAGATTTATGTGCACAATTTCATGCTTAGTAAATTGAGATCACGTAGCATAGGATGTTGCATAATAAAAAAAATTGTAGTTAGACAGTAATGTCTTGGTCTGAGAAGTAGGAAAGAAGAAAAAAAATGTCCTCCATGGTCATGATAGGCCACTGAGGTCGCTAGGGACATAGCAAATGTGCATATATGATGGGGTGTTTAGTGTGTGATAAGATTAGATCATGAAAAACATTGATAGTGGATGATAACCTTTGTAACCAATGGTATTTCAGTTGTGGAGTTACCAATGTTTGGTTTCCATGATATATCTAAAGCGCCATGACGCCTGAAATTGTGTAGATACGCCATGAAATTAGAGAGAAGGAAAATTGTTACTCCTCGATTAGGTTCCTGCTTGCACCGGAGGAGAGTTATAAAAGGAGCATGATATAGCAGAGAAAAGGGGAGGATCTCCATAGAGTAGAAATGATTTGTTTTTCCTGAAACACTCTGTCTTTTGCAAATTTTGTAGTTGAAGGAAGACAGAATGAGGTGTTACCATAATTGTTCTTTGGATATCGATAAAACTTTCTAATACTTCTATGAAAAAGGAATTGAAACCAAAGACTGATGTTGCAAATTTTTTTTTGTATTCGGTTGTCTTGTAATATTATTTTATATTTACACAATTGAATGTAAATTAAATAGATGTATTTTACTTATTTCTGAGTTTATAATATTTTATTTGATCAACTAAAACGATTGTAAATTAGATGCATAAATAATATTTATAGGTTTATTAATAATAGTTTGTTGATTGATCTTGTTATATTTATGTGTTTGTAATGTTATTGTTTATTTAATTTTCTTTAAATAAATCGGTAATTAAATCATTTCTTTATGCATCTAATTCATTTCAAATCATGCTTCTGGGATAGGATTTAGTTTTAACATTTTCAACAATTTGTATAGCGTTTAAGCATTTTTTCTATGGCTTTCTTGCATTAGATTAGGTTGCATTGTATTTAGATCTTAAATTTCATTTCGGTTTTAGAACAACACAAATGATGAAGAACTCCGGTTAGTGGCCACAGGGCCCACATACCCGTCAGAGGAAACAACACCAAATGATTGGGGATCTGTTTTAAGAACCTTAGATCAGGTTATCTGTCTTAAGATGACAAGTTATCTCTCTTACGTTGAAAACAAGTCAATTTTTCCCATCAATGGGATGAAAATCCACCTCTTCCTCTCAGTTTCCTCTTGTTGCACCAGTACAATTGCTTCCTCGATAGGATCGTTCAACATGCAAAGCAACTAGTGATCCTGTCGATGATCCCAGAGATCCTGTCGATGATCTCTGGGATCATCAACAGGATCCTTTCGATGATCCTTCCCAGTCCTAAGAAAGTCTTGACACATCCAATTCCACTAAGAATGGAAACAAAGAAAGGCTTGCAGCCCAAAATCCCCAAGAAATTAAACCACAAAAAAAGACAAAAGAATCATGACAGATCATCACATATCTAGAAGGCATGAAGAGAACCCACATGAATAATAGTGAGGTTAGAAACTTCTTCAAAGAATAGGAGCCCCTCGTCAAGGCCCAAAGCTTCCTTCGAAGTCCTACGTTAGAGAGATTTTGAGGTCAAAAAATGGCCTCCTAAGAGATGTACTACAAAAATATGAGATATTTTAAAATATTATGAATTGGGGGTTTTATGGGGTAGGTATATATGACAAGTCACCTCCCACACTATTTTCTATGCACAATATAAATAACCATGGTTGAGTTGCTTTTCAAAATTCACTAGAAATAAAATTAATAAAATAAGTCTACATTGATGTGACTAAGATTCATTGTAAATTCCCAAAAATTTATTGTCCTTTAGCATTTATTTGTCTTGAATTTGCAAATGAAATTAAATAATAAAAAATATTTTTAAGAGCTATTTTTTAAATTTTATGTTGACTTTTTATATTTAGTATTTTTCTCATGAATTTAATATAATGTAATTTAATTAAGAATTTATTTACATGTAAAATATTAATAATATTATTATAATCCACATTGCATTATTATTATTATTATTATTATTATTATTATTTATTTATTAAATCTATTATTATTCTTTATTAGTTTGACATTATGTTATTAAATAGAATGGAGTGAATATATAATTTAAAATTAAAAATATAAAAATGATAATATATTATTTTATAAAAAAATGTGAAAGGACTTTCTTTATGAATTAAGAGTACTTCACTTGAAAATGACAATAATATTATTTTATGAGAAAGTGTGAAAATACATTCATTATAAGTACTTTACTTGAAAATGACAATAATATTATTTTATGAAAAGACTATCATTATGAGTACGTTACTTTATGACTTAAAAGTACTTACACCACTACCTCGGTTAACTATATGTTTTCATCCACCATAGAAAATTTGACAAATAAGCATTCTTAACTCATGCAATGCCACCTCACCAAGGGGGATGATGTCATCTACTAGAATGTGATTGGTTATTTTTTATAGTACATTTTCTTTGTTTTGGGGCCACTTTTTTACCTCGAAATTTCTCTAATGCCAGCCTCCCTATTGAATTCTCTGAATATGTGTTGGAAAAAGAGGTCCTAAAAATCCACTTGCAATTTCCTAACCCTTTTCTGCCACCCAAAAAAGATTAAGTACTGAGAGAGAATTCTTCCCACAAATTCATTTAATGATGGCCCTAAAATCACCAAAAACCTGCAACCTGTGAATGAGCTTAAAGGGAGCAAATTTAAGCAAAGTCCAAAGAGATAGCAACAACTTTTCCCTGTTGTTTGTTCCAATACCCACACCAATTTTGATCCTATAAAGGTGAGACCCATTCAACTTCAGAACTCCAATACCACACTTACCTACAAACCCCTGACAGGCTCCATCAAATACTAATAGGTGTATCATCCATAAATTTTGGTTCTTTTAACATTTTGATTAAGGGAGCCTTCTTCCCCAAATTCCCCTTAGGAAGAAGCCCCGAAATATTTTGGGTGTCCAAAGTCATACAAGGTTTTGTTCCCTCAGAAAACACTTTATTCTTATGGAGGAAAATACACCAACAAAAGTAGCTACGAATCTCCATAAGCAACCCACAAGATTTAGGCTCAATACATCTTTTCAAACTCAAAACTGAAGATGCGGTGATTTCAAGGCCCTTGAGCTTAAGGAAATTTTAAGATCTTTCCACACCTACTTAACAAAGGATCAATGTACCAATAAATGGTCAATACTTTCCCCTATATCTAAACAAAGGACAAAGACAAACCCCTCCTCTTTTCATGAAATTCTCCAAAGTAAGCACTTTATCTACTAATGCCAGCCAAAGGAAAACTATAATTTTGAGGGGAGCACTCCACTTCCATTTGACCTTATACCACCAACAATCATCTTCCATGGGACTAGAAAAAAGGATAGACTACTAAGCAAGTTTAACTAATACCTGTCCATTGCCATTATTCCAAGACCGAGCTAGGGTGTCTTCCTCCTGACAATGGAAGATGTCAAAATGCTTCAAATGCTAAACATAGATATCACGTTCCAATGCCAAATGGACCTGACACTCCTAAAGCTTCATAGTTCACCCATCTCTACACACTGTCCAGATTCTTAGTCCTAAGTGATGTTTGAGCCAAGGATCTAATTCCTCTATCCAATAATACCTCAACAGATATGGAGACAGCCTGAAATTTGTAGGACGCCCCTAGATAAGAGTCTTTACGCACTTGCAATTTCTTCCCATCACCAATCCTCCAAACCAACCATTGTGTAATAATAGAAAAATAATTCACTAAACCAATCCAAAAAATTGTCCTATTGGTAGTCTTTTTTTATTCTAATCTTACACACTCTTCAATTGATTTACCTTTTAAATTTTTATCTCTTACCAAACTACTCCATAACCCAATGGTAGTCAAACAACGCCAAAGGATTTTGACTGCAAGTGTGTGGCTAAACTTGAAAACATTCAACAAGCCCCATCCTCCCTCCATCTAGGGTCAGGTTAGTTTATCCCAATTACTAAATGAACCTCTTTCTTCACCTCCTTACCAATCCAAAGAAAATTGAAACATCCATGCTTTATTTTTTCTAGGATATATTTAGGAACCTTAGTTAGGGACAACAAATACACGGGAATGCACTCCAAAATAGGATTTACCAAGACCAATTTGCTTGCCAATGACAACCATCTAAGACACCAGTTCCCAATACTTTTATCCACTTTTTTAGCAAACAATACCCATACTCCTTCCTGTAGTTATTTGGCTTAAAACATAATCCAAATACCTAAAACCTTTCTCTAACTTACTCATCTAAAAAAGAAGTTCCTTGATTTGATAACAAATTTGTGAGATGATCCCATTCTACAACAACACAAACTTCTCCAAGCTAACCACCATACCTAAAGCATTACAAAAAATTATTCAAAATAGACCGATACTATGCCCATTCCAGAATTGTGCCTTCCCCAAATAGAAGCACATCATCAACAAATAAGGTGTGAGACAACACATGATTTTTCAAAACTTTGATAGAAGTGATCAAAACTTTGGAACTCTCTTAGCAATCAAAATGATTCAACCACCAACAAAAAGAGTAATGGAGATAGGGGGCATCCCTACCTTAGTCCTCTATGAGTTTGGAAGAAGTCTTTGGGGAACCCATTTACAAAAACTACATAGTTTACATAGGTCACACAAACCATAATCCAATTTGTCACCTCAAGTCCCAAACCTATTTGAAGGATGATCAATCTAAGAAAAGGACCATGTCTAATTTCAAAAGAATGTCTTCCAACTTTTTTACCTTGATAGAGTGCATTCCTTCTTGAGTCACACCAACAACATCCAAAATCTGTCTATTGTGAAGAAAACCGAATTGTTCTCCAGACAAATGACTCAACGGATCAATTTTTATCCTTGTAGCAAAAAAATTTGCTATCACTTTATAAACCAAGTTACAAAGCGAAATGGGCTTTTGCTCATTAAAGGATGAAGGACAAGAATTTTTCGGTATCAAGGATAAGAAGGTTAAGTTTATAGCTCCTATAATTCTACCCGAAGTCCTAGACTCCTCAACCATTGCCAACGAATCATGCCCAACAATGTCAAAAAACTACAAGAAGAAATCAAAAGTCTAGCCATCATGAACCAAATTTTTCCTTAGCAAAACACGATGAAATATTTTTAACTTCCTCTAGAGACATAAGACCACCAACCTTCCTACTCTCTTCTTCGGTAAAAAAATAAAGGAAATTACAAATTATGTATAACTCTAGGCAATGTGATTTTCACCTGGGACTTGGAACAAGCCCTGAAAATACAAAAATGCCTCATTTTCTAGCTCCCCCTATTTTCAACATACCTCCCCATTGGAGCCTTGGACCTCCCAAATGGAATTTACCACCCTTCTTTTCTCTACAAATTTATGGAAAATGTAGTATTGCTTCGCCTTAGGGAAGCCAAGTAGCCCTACTTTTTAATCTCGATGACTTTGCTTCAATAGATAATAGTTTATGTTTTTTGGCTTACAATGACCTCAAACATCTATTCTATGATTCTGAGAACACTCCTAAAGAATTCCTATAATAGACAGCCCTTATCTACTCCTCGATGTCAACAAATTTTGCTTGCATCACCTTTTTCTTCTGCCTTGTCCACTTAAAAACCACTACTTTAAGAGACTTAAAACATGTGACCACATGTTCCATCGCAGACCTACCTATTCCATCTTCAAAAGCATGCCAATTTTACGAACTAGAATAATAAAATCATTCCCACCTACTAAGAAGTTGTTGAACTTGAAATGATACTTGTAAAGGACCTAAACAAAATCTAGTTGGAGCACTATAGGGAGATGGTCTAACAGACTACATTGCTCGACCCATAATTTGTACCTAAAAGCACTTTCCAAAGGAAAAACTACCACAAGAAAGAGATCAAGCCGCTTAGCCAAAACCCCTCCCCCCTATCTACCATTTCTCGAAGTAGGAATAAGAGGAGAAGGAATTATGTCCACAAGCCGAGCCACAAGCTGAGCCTTCACAAAGGAATGAGAAAATAAGTTGGCCAACCAATATGACCTAGCTCCGCACCCACACAATTCTATATCATTAATCAATAGGTTTAGATCCCCACCTAAGATCAACACCAAATCATTAAATAGTTCATCTTCAAAACAATGGGACCAAAATTCTTCTCAAAACAAGTGAAGACCAAAGCAATTCATCTACATTATCAAAAGCTTAACATCTCGAACAAGGAAGAAGAAGCTTCAAAATTCACCTTCATCGAGTTCCAACTAGATACCATACACTCCTCAAAAAGCCCTTCGCGTCCATCGAACAAGCATTCCATCCCAACAGAATGTATGTAATCACCTCCTTCGCTTTGATACTAACCACCATGGTTTCTTAAAGGAATAGAACATAATGTTTAATCAGCCCTAAGAGGTGTCTCATAACATATACCTTTAGGACCCCCCAAAACCGCTTATATTCAAGGAAAGCAAGATCATTAGGAAATACTCATAGTGGGATTCCATGTTCTAAGGGCCCTAGAACCAACATGAATGCTACATACAAGAAACTCATCCACCCCAAAATTCTCAGGAAGTTATAGCTACCCAAGTGTGAGTGATTCTAAGACTTCTTCCATCGAGTAAAATTTAACAATTTAAAAAAAGAAATATGTAGAGAAGATGTTTTAGGGAAAAGCAGAGTCCTAACGAAGCATTAAACTTAAATAGTCATCTAAAAGCCACAAAAAGCTATAAAAAAACTCCTATGAAATAGACCAACGCTACCACAATACCTAAACTAAAAAAACTCTTATCAAATATCTAGAGTAGTGCTACCAAAATAACCATAATATTTACAACATTGCTCTATGTTCCAAATATAGATAAGAGACCTACCTATGATCTCTCTTGGTGACTATGAACTATTTATTTAACATGGACCTACCGTGTCTCTTTCATGTCTCTTTCATGGTCATGATCATAGTTATATATAAAAATTTCATAAATTGACAATATAGTTGATTTCTCTTTACATTTCCTAAAATATCAAAGAAAATAAGAAATTGCACAGCTTCAATTTCTCTTTGCATTTCCTAAAGGCTAAAATATAAAAGAAATTACACAAATTTGCATTATAGAATTCCTTAAATGAAAAAAAATACCCTTATAGAATTCCTAGTCACAAAATAGAATCCCTAGGAAGACGAGGACAGTTATAAGAAAAAACCGTCCAGATCTCTTATCGAAGATGCTTATATTAATGTGTATGTATAAACAACCCTTTCAGATATTTAAAGCTTTTGAAAAAATGATTGGACAAAATTTAAACCAAAGGACTATAGTGAGAAAGATATTTTAATAAATCTAAACATTTAAGAAGCTTTAGATAAAATGCTCAGCAATCCGATAGTAATGCAGCTATGGTAAGCAACTCTGAAGTTTCGAAAAATATATCCAGATAAAATGAAGACCATAGTAGACGCCACAAGAAGCCAGAGGTTAAAAAAATACCAACATTCTCACCCTATAGCTTCTTTATGGGAACTTCAACATTGTTGCCCAATAGTAAGGTCAAGATATGCCCATTCAAATTCAATATTGTTGCCCAATAACAAGGTCAAGAAATGCCAATTCATCATATTACGCCTTGAGAAAGAGAAAAGATCCCATTTCATTATATTATACTACTTGGGCTGGAAAATCTGCTATACCCTTTCACCTGATATTTTAATAAGCTGGGAAGAAAGTCACGCCACCCTGTAGAAAAGAGCGCTAGATTGAAAAAGTCCACAAAGATGGGCCATATTGACATATAAATGGCCCATAATGATACATTTCTACAACTGAGATCTTAATCAAAATACCATAATAACTAGCAAGTCTATAGCAGATCTGAAATCATGAGAAGAGGCAGATCTCAAAACATTTCATTACACCTATAGAATGAGTGAGAATTTGATATATCTGGTGACATCATGGTAAGCTTTGGTTAGTTGAGGTAAAAGCATTTCTGCAAATTGATGCTATTATTCCTCAAAGTGCCTTTGCAATTTTAATAGTATTAAGCAACCCTTATCACTTTCACGCGCTCGCCTGTAGGAAGACCATACAGATGACGAACACGCTCGTTTGAAAGAATACCACATATTGCACAAAAGTCCATCTTAAATGGCCATACCATTCATCTACTTAACCCTTGTCACTTTCACGCGCTCGCCTGGAGGAAGACCATACAGATGACGAACACGCTCGTTTGAAAGAATACCACATATTGCACAAAAGTCCATCTTAAATGGCCATACCATTCATCTAAAAACCAAATACAAGACCAACATACCAAACCTATTCAGTGAATGCCACGCTGAAGTATTCAAGACCATGTCGAGAGGCACCGAAGAGGAAGAGGAAGAGGAAGCGTGCAATTAGGTGAAGACGTAGTAAAGGCAAAAACAAATACCAAGTCGCCTACTTCATTGCAGCTAGGGTGAGAAAGATATTTTAATAAATCTAAACATATAAGAAGCTTTAGATAAAATGCTCAGCAATCCGATAGTAATGCAGCTATGGTAAGCAACTCTGAAGTTTCGAAAAATATATCCAGATAAAATGAAGACCATAGTAGACGCCACAAGAAGCCAGAGGTTAAAAAAAATACCAACTCATTCAATTCATTGAAGCAGGGTGAAGAAGTCATTATGATATATCTACTAAGCAGTCCTGCAGTATTCATATTATTTTTCCTCATTGTAATGCTCTACTATCTGATAGTAATGTACGTCTGGTATCATCTTCTCACGCTCGCCTGCAGAATGATCAGAAAAGCCACTCTGGACTATTGAATGCCATATCCAGAGACAATGCCACAAGAGGAAGCAAGATGAAAAAATAATGCCAACTCATTCAATTTATTGCAGCAGGTTGAGGAAGACTTTTTGTAAAGTGCTCTGCAGTCTGATAGTAAATGCACCTATCCAACCGGCAACCATCTTCTCACGCTCGCCTGAAGTAAGACCAGAAAAGAGACGCACGCTCACTTGAAGAAATACCAAAACGGGACACATATAGTTTCTTCTGTTTGCAGTCTATTGTAAACCACAGTACACCGATACAGGAATTTGAGAGCTGGGTGTACCATCTGATGACGGCCATGAAACAATTAAAAATCAGGAAGATAATTCAAAAGGCTCCGAAGCACTGTTAAATCCATGAGGCCTTGATGGACCATTAAATGGTAAATGGCAGATCATAGAAACTATCTTGCAGTGGATTCAGTTCCAAATCAGAGCAGAGAGATTATTTGCTTTGCCGCTTCAAAATGGTCCTACTTTGAAAGCGATAGCATACCCTTTTTCACATACTGGAGATATTGCGTGCATCAAAACACACTCTGTAGATCACAAAACGGATTACACCTTCAAAATAGAAAAGAAAACCTTCAATACATATATTCCCCCTATGCGTCCTCTTGTTCCTAAGCTTACAGGATTGATTCATACCATCTTGCACATATTAAACACAACTGTGTACAAGAGAAAAATCGTAGTATCTGTGACTTTCGAAAACAACAAACCTCTTGAATGATGTTTTCGAACCGGAAATTACCGCACTTGCAGAATATCGCTTAGAAAACAATAAGTATGTTAGTGTGCTGCAGATTTTGGACGGCGGATATGGCTGTACATTGTAGACAACCCAAAGGCTCAAACAGATATACATCTTTACCCCTCTGTGATTTCTGTAATGGATGGATTCTCATAATCCCTGCCAATATAGGACAAGTATAACCACCTAAATAAAATCAAGAAACATAAACCGGTATTGGAGAGACTATATGGATTGAAATTGTACCTCCTAGGATAATAGCCACTTTGGTGTGGGGGGCATGCAAGCTTACACCTATAAATCACAACTGTGTACTGTGTAGTGTGTACAAGAGCACAGGACAGTATCTGTGATTTTTGAGAACTTAAGAAACACTTAACAACAAACCTCTTGAATGATCTTTTGGAGCCGAAAATTACCCCGCCGAAAATTACCCCACTTGTGGATTATTGATTTCAAAACAATCACCGCTGTGCAGTGTGTACAAGAGCACAGGACAGTATCTGTGATTTCAGAAAACTTAAGAAACACTTAACAACAAACCTCTTGAATGATCTTTTGGAGCCGAAAATTACCCCACTTGTGGATTATTGATTTCAAAACAACGCTTCAAACGTATATTAGTCTGCTGCAGATTGTGGACAGCCCAATGTTTCAAACAGACACATATTTACCCTCTTGTCTGATTTCCGTGAAGGATGGACTCTCATATTGCCTGCCAATATATAGGACAAGTATAATCACCTAAATAAAAAAAATTAACCGATATTGAAGAGACTACATGATTAAAATAATACTCCCTAGGATAATAGCCACTTCGGTGTGGTGTGCTTGCAAGTTTGTCAAATCTCCTCTTTCAGATCTACTTCAGATAAACGAACAAATGTAATATTTTCCTGAAAGCCAAAAGGCTTAAGGAGCCGCGGTCCAGTCCTGTTATCGGGATTAAAATTCAAGATTATATAATTATAACACATAATCCAAATCCCTTCCGGCTGATAATAACTTGAGAAAATGCAAATCAGATGAAGGAAAAGCTTCCACTAATCTATTTCGTTGAAGATAAGTATAGGGCCACTAAATGAAATGCCGCAACAGATGCTTAACACAAAATCTCTGTATGACCTCTCCCTTGTCTGATTTCTGTAAAGGATGGGCTTTCATACTCCCTGCCATTAAATGACAAGTAAACCATCCAGATAAAAGAGAAACCGGTATTAAAGAGACTAAATGATTAAAGAGACTAACTGATTCAAATAACACTTCCTAGGATAATAGCCAAGGGTTTAGGGGAGCTTGCAAGCTTGTTACATTGCCTCATCAGATCTACTCTAAATATAACAACGAATGCGAATATTCTTTAAATATAACAACGAATGCGAATATTCTTCTGCAAACAAAGAAGCATCAGGGAGGGCAGCCCTGTTATCAAAACTAAAGCATTTATATACAATTATAAAAACTCTATCCAAATTCCTAACAGCTG